>VFFE01006484.1:846207-1080422 GCA_008921705.1 Burhinus oedicnemus | reverse complement strand
AAAAAAAAAAAAAAGGAGAGACATTTAGGGGAAAAAAAAAAAAATCACTTAAGAGAGATAGTCTACAAAGAACAGAAAAAAGCTCTTTCTTTAGTGTTTCACAGCACAAAATCCAAAAGTAAGAACAATCACCCAAGCTACACGTGTACCAGTACTTTGCTGTGGCACCATCACGTAGCTTTGGTGGATAGCACTCCATTCACGGGACAAAAGCCAGGCCTGCTAAGAAACCCTCCATTCAGCTCAATACTACCTACTTGTATTAAGCTTTTACCAGTTAGCAGCTGGTAAGCTGCTACTCAGTTACTAACACATTTTATGTTAAATATTGGATATATTAGGAATAAAACCTTTCCAAATACAGAAAAGGAAATGTCTCCATTGCAACAATGTTGTAAGCGCACTGACATTTTACTATGTGCCAGGCATCACATACATTTTCCTTTAGGCAACAGATAGCTTGCTATGCTACCTCTATAGAAGGAAAATCTTCCACTTGGTACCTTCCCAATAACTTTGCTGTCTTCATAGACATGGGATGACAATAGCCGGGGGCACACCTGGAATCCTTGGATTTTAACATGCATTGAATTGCTTTTTAATTGGAAAGGTCACAGGAGACAGACTTCTGAGCATATCGCCAGCTAAATGTCACCTTTTCAGCAATACTCTCATCAGTATAAAGCATAAAAGACAGACAGACACTTTCCAGTGATACATGCATCTACCTTGCAGCAGGCCTGCCTGCCTTGTGAAGGTAAAGCTTATATCCTCCAGAGTTGTACAGCAGAAATGCTGTCTTGCAATCCATAGCTGTGGGCGGTATGAAACCGGTCTGTACTCTCCACCCCTCTTTTTGTAGCCACGCAGTGATCAGAGCTAGAAACCAGAAGTTGATAAAAAGTGAGGTGGGTGCCTGTGAAATTTCACCAAACAAAAATGAAATATTCTGAAATGTATTATTTTGGTTGGCTGCTTTTTCAGTCTGAAATTGAAAAATGTACATAAACCAAAAGATGCTCAGCACCTTCTATTCAATTTGAACGGCAAATTGAATTTGGTCTCTCACATGCCAGATCAGCATCCTAAATGTTGGTGCACTGTGGTGTGAACGGATGGGTGGGTGCTCTTTGCTCCCTCTCCTATGCAGTAATGATGTTGAACAGACAAGTTTTCTCTGTGTCAAATCCAGTACCTTTGCTGGAACAGATTTAGCTCTGATGAACTAGTATTTTCGAACAACAAACAAAATTTTGTCACTAAACTTACAAGCAATTCTAGCAACACAATAGCGAACAATCTAAAAGCAGGCCTCAGCCCTTCTACTCACATCCTCGCTGTCTTCACTGTTTTCCATTGATGGATTCTGCATCTTTTGTATTTCATTGTTGCGATGAGGGAAAAATTCATTCTATTCCATATTGTCCCATGTTATTTCCATTCCAAAGTCTTCAACGTGTTTAAACTTACATCCCTGGAGGTTCTTCCTCTCAGTACTACTCCCAGTTAAGCAAGAGTAAAAGCCAGTTTCAGGACTTTGCGATAATTATTCCCTATAACCCCTGCCCATTCTTAGTTTGTCTCTCATAGAAGTAACCAAGTTAGTTGTCCAGAGGGTACAAGGAAAAAAATGAAATGCAACAAATATTTTTAGAGTTTTATTAACTTTAACAAAACCTGCTAATTAAAGGGTGGTCAGCTGTTCGGAGAGGATTCAGATACACGTTTAAATGCCAACTGAGAATATGTAACAAACTATGTACAACTGTGTCAGCCATCAACTGCTGAACACTAATCAATGTAATCAAAATCTTCTGGGATTCCAAAACTTTTGTCAATTCTGGTTTCTTCAAATCCAAATTTACGTTTGGCCCAGGACTTTATTGAAAAGATGTTATCTGTAAACAGAATGAAAAACATACAATTTCTAATGTTTAGGGAAGCATGAATTATAGTCTTGGCTACAACAAAATCCTTCCATTTGCACTCTCTCTGTGTATATGAAAAAGGTACATAGTGGGGAACATCATCACTATGTAGATTTAGAACAGAAAATGGGAGGCTTTTGTTAATGACATATTTTTACTCAGTACTAAGTAAAATACGTCTTCTTTTTTGGATCTTTTCTTGCTCCTCTATGAGAAGACTGAAAGCTACAATTACAGTGTAAGCATACTGTAGAGTGATGAGGAAAGTGTGAATATGCATAATAAGTATTTTATAGGTCCTTTTTCAACTAGACACCTACTGTGTGGCTGTCTACAACTGCAAAAATCAGATTCAAATTAACCACAAGATCTCTTCTAGTCCTGCATAAGTTTGTTCAGATAATATATATTTTATTTGAAAGTAAATAAAAGAAAGAAAAATGAGACATTCAAGTAGCTTTATTTTAGTCACCATTTCTCTTTTAGAATCACATTACTATTATTTTAGCGTATACATTCTCTGCAATTTAACATAATTTTTCACTGCAGCATTGACTGAAACTCACTACTTCGTTGCTAACACCTATAAATTGCAGCATTCCTTATGACAGGAAGCATTCACTGTGTCTGCACACCTTAGAAATATCTTTTTAACCATCAGACACTTGGTTTTAAAACTGTCTCTTCAAAAGAAAAACACGCTACAGCATATAACCTAATTGTCTAATTAAATAGCAAAGGACCTTCTACGGCATTGCCTCTCTCAAGACCTTGAGATCAACAGGCTGCCATCGAAGTAGAAAGCCCTGACAACAGTATCCCTAGAAATTATTTTCAAATATATAATTTTTGTTTCCCCATATGCAGGAAACAACCCAGTGCAAATGAAGATATAAAATAATAACAGTCAAAAAGACTATGACTATAACATCTTGCTGCACTTGGCCTAACCGATGATAGTGAGCAGTCCATCAGTGGCAGATGAATTCTAAACAAAAAAGTTACAAACAATATTCCAAATAATTTTTTTAAAAGCAAGGACATGCATATTGCTTACTCTGCAAAATGGAAATTACAGCAATATAGCAAAGCTAAAAAACAACAGAAAATTGAGTTAAACTTCCATAAAAGTGTTAGCACAGTAATCTTCAAAACTGTGCAGCATTTTTCCTGCATGTCAAAGCTGATGAAGTAGCTGAAGAAATACCTACTTTACATTAGCATCCATCATATGGTAGCAGCAGTAAGGTTCCACAAAGCATTCTACTCCTTAGGAACGGATGAAAGTTCAGAAAGGAAGAATTAAGCTTTCTGAATATCTCAAATGATGACAGTGCCAAACTAACCACCACCATTTCCAGTCTCTTTCTATTAAAGTTTTCCTCATCTTAAGAGATTTAAACTCAACCAGAAAAAATTACCTGCTGGTTTTAACATGTGCAAGATAGTACCAGAAGAACAAATCTGTTGTGTTACATTCACTAACCAGATGGAGAAAATGTATTCTTTTTTGAATCATGATGAGTGATAAGCAAAATATATTTCTGCATGTTTTTGTAAGTGAGGGCTATCCTACATCAAGTCTTAATGAAATCTAAAATTCTTAACAATATGTACTCCTTTTACTCAAATTCCTCTAGTCTGAAGCTGTGTTAAGCAATATAAATGCATACACACCAGTCCATCTATTGGCTGCCTCCTTGGCTACTCTGTTTGTTTGTCCTGAAAGAGAGACAAAACAAACAAAAAAAAGCATACATCAGAGTAAAAATCATACAATAGTTTCAAGCATAGAGATTTATTATTTTAGTGATGTCATTTTTAGGGAACCACGCACTATAAGGAAGTTACTCTACTGCTTCCAAACTCTTCTGTTTTATGCTTTTAAGGTTCCAACAAGTACAAAGCTAAGTTAAAGAAAAACAGGAGCAAAGAAACATAACAGATGTCATATGAACAACTTCGTGTTTTTGAGATGTATTTTAAAATAAAATAATCCTGGTTTGGTTTGCCTGGGGGCTTAATTGTCTGTACCAAGACTGGAACTAGATACATGGCCTGAAGATACTAGAGGCAACTGAGATGGAAAATATTTTATAATCCTCTCTATACGTAAGTAATCCATCACATAGGTATGCATAACTCTATACAGATAAGAAAGAGACAAGGGTAACAGTCTATCACATTAATCCAAAAGTTTACCATCTAGTCCTGGAAGGTCTCCCAGGCTTTGAGAACCCCCTCAATGAAATGAAGACAAAATAATGCTCCTGGTTATTAAACTTGGCTTCCCTCCCTTACCACTGCTCCAGATCTAAATATATAATAGTAAATTACCATTACTACAAATAGCTTTTATATAGTTTCCATGAGGCAAAACAGTATCAAGAAAAATTCCTCTTAGATCACCTTGCTCCCATTAAAATAAGTAATGAATCAAATCAAGCAGGTTGGTTTGGAACGTGGGAATTTATCAGAATCATTATGGTTCTCACGCCTACACATAACTTAGTTATTCCCAGTTAGTCCTGTTGGTACTTGCATGATAATACTCATTTGAATGGTCAGCACGAAACTTGTCTCCAGGGGTACTGAGAAGTGAATACATGATCAGGTATCCATTGTTATAAAGATTATACTTGAGGCAAAATTAAATTATGTTGAAAAATCAGCTGCTAGCAAACAGGAAGGTAAGCACTCATTATTCTACCCTTAATACTTCAGTAAGTGATGTGAAAAATGTTTAAATCGGAGTAAAATACCATTTCAAAACCAGTGCAGTTTCTAAAAATGGCCTACAATTAGAAAGTTCGGGCACAGCATGAAGAAAAACGAAAAAGAAAGATGGGCAAAAAAAGGGAGTGGGTGAAAAGATGGCATTTTTGCTTGCTTGCATGCATCAGAAATTCAAGTAATAGCTTGAGAGAGATATGCCTTATTTCCTGACTTCTTGTTGCCACCCCCACTTGTTCAGTTCCTTGACTGGCAGCACTGACAACATACGGGCAGCCAATGACATTTTGAACAATACCTAACGCTATTTAAAGCAAGTCTGCAGAGTAAGGGCTTTCACTGGTCAAGATTTTAAATGTGTTAGCTATGATACTTCCCTCAGGATTTTTCTGAAACTCTAGAGTAAAACCGGAAAGCTGTATTTGACTCCAAGTAATGAAGTTTGAAATGAAGGGGGGAAAGTAGGACGATATTAAACTCTCTGGATCCAGAGCTGCAAGGTGACAGCATCCCGATGGCGCAGGAGCCAGCCTACTCCACAGCACACGATAGGTCTCAGCAGAAACCTCTGCTTGGCTGGAAGCAGCTAACCAGCTGAGCCCTGTGCTTCCGCATCACACAGCAGCTCTAAGTTCCTGCAGCCTTCAGCACACAGCCTTGTGCTTGAAGCATGGTGACCATATGGTATAGTGCATTAAAAAAAAAAAAAAAAAAGACAGTGGCAGCATGGTCCATTGTCCCCCTTCAAACATTGCTTATGCATGTTGAAATACACGCATGAGATCATGTGTTTTTAAAATGTGACTTCTTGCCTCTGTCAAAGAAAATGCTGAGGTGACCAACAGATACAGGTTGGGCAACAGGGTGGTTAGAATGGCAGTGGCTGCTTATAACTGAGATGTGGCTAGATATGAAATCATGGTAGTAAGAGCAGGAAGCTGTAACAGGGAAATCCCACAGTGGGCAGCACCTTCAATGAGTTAAATACCAGAGAAGTAACAAAAAAACCCCAACAAAAGAAACTTCTGAGAGTAAAAGTTATACAAATAAAATTAAGAAATATTTTAACCATGTCATTCTTTCCATGCACCACCTGACTGATCACAGACTGGCAGCAAAGTGTCATGGTAGAAGTGTGGAGGGATCACAAGTGGAGGCAGAACTTCAGGATGGGGAAGGTGACATTCAAACAATCTGGTTGAATATCAAAGAAGAGGCTGCCTCAGGCCTTCAGAGGCTGCGAACACACATCCCCCACATTACTCTGCTGACAGGGGGCTCAGGGTTGGGGAAACAGAAGCCACTTGTAAACCCTCAGGCACGTGACATCTCCAGGAAATGCATTCACAAGAGGCTGGGGCAAGTGTTTGCTGCTTGTGATTTCCCATGTACACTGGCCAGCCACACACCCACATACACGATTAGCACCATAGGGATGCAGGTATGGATTTATTCTGCCATCTTGAAAGTCGCTTAGACCATCAGGCATATTTTATCAACAGCAATGCCAGCTAGCTTGGCAAGTTGCAAGGCACCCGCATTTTCTTCATGTCCAGCCTGAGCAAGCTCATGCAAGCAAGACAGCTTGCACTGTCTCTTGTCATCGAGTGAGACTGTCACTGCCACTGCTGCAGGATGGCACTGCAGTCTGCTTAACCGCTAATTCCTTCACTCAAATTTTCCCCTCATATTTCTTTTTTTTTTTTTATTTTGGGGTGAAGGAAACACACCTCATCCATTCTCCAGAAACTATGTCATCACCTCAGCTGTTGTCTCATGGCTATGGGCTGAGCATTTAGCTATCTGAAGGCAAGATTAAAGTCCCTTGGGATCAGGCTCAACTCTTGCCTACAATTCCACTGAAGGATCTTATCTGCCCATGGTATCCAACACCATGCCTGAAAGAGGAAGGAGAAACAGGTATTGGCAGTTATGGATCTGCATCACCTGAAAACACCAGCTACATCTGCATCATCGCCAGCATCTTCCAGAGGCCCCCAAGTCCATCACAAGAACTGAGAGAAATGAAGGCATCTGCACCTTGACTACTTCTGGAAATCTTTTATAGTTGCTTGTTGGAACTTTCATGGGTTGTGTCATCTGTATGTGAACGTGCACAGAGGGTGAGGGAAAGGAAGGGTAGTAAAACAGACATCCCCCAGACACACCTACTTCATGTACTGATGTAACTCAAAGTCATGCTACTTCTGATTGCATATTCTTTAGCTCCACAGGATCATATAGCCATTGTCTTCCTGGTTTTTAGGTTGCACTGAAACAGAAAGTTTAAGACCTAAAGAAGACAATAGCATGAGAACTTAAAAACATACACATCAAAGAAGAATCAGAACACAAATTGTGTGAACTGTGAAAAGGAGAAATTCAGAGACAGTGCTTAGTGAAACTGGCTAGTTGCCAAAACCACCACAACCATTGGGTCCCAAGCTTGGCTGGAGTCCTGCTGATCCTCCTGCTGACCACAGCTGCTCTATCAAAACTTGATTTTTGGCAGCTACTAAATAGTGCTCCAGTATGGAAGCTGTGCAAGACAACAGAAGGGCCAAATGTGCAGAAGAGATGAACAATACAGGAGGCAACATATGTTCCAGATGCTTCCAGGTGTTCTCATTACCACCACTGGGCCCTAGTTACGTTCTACTTTATACATCTGTACATAGGCTGACAATATATACAATTGCTGTCTGGAGGCAACAGAATAATCCATTTGTTCTGGACATTACATATTTATTTCACCAATTTGTGTGACAACGCATCAATAGACTTTCTTGCTCCCATACCTGCAGGATACAAGTCATTCACTTGGCTGAGGCACACACCTGTATCCTCCGCTGACCAGTTTCAGGCATGCTTGGCATTTTCTAAGCAGGAAAACACAAGCTTGCATTTTCTCTCCTGAACTGAACAAAAGCAACCACTGTGTGTACAGCAATGCAGGGCCCAGGAGCAGCGTAGCTTGCAACACTAGTCCGTTATGTTAGCAAAACACACCTGGAAACATGCCCTGAACAGTGACAGACTAAGGGTCAAAGAGTTAGTTTTGACCAGTCCTCATGGAAGTCCCTTCTTCCCTCAACCCCAGGTATCTCTGGAGAACTGCAGGAAACTCAAAAAGCCCAGATTCTGGGAACTGAACTATTGTCCTAAGCATCTGTGATTGTCCGTATCACAGGGACAATCCTCTGTATCCCCTTAGAGGAAAGCAAAGGTAGTGAAAGGAAGTCCCAGCAGCAGTGAATGTCTAAAAAGAAAGGGGGGGAGAGCTGGAAACATGCTTTTTAATGCAGGCGAGTGATATTCTACCATAGACCTGCAGGGATGCAGGAGCAGACCAGGAGACAGAGCTGACAGAAGGGCGTGTGGACAGCTATAGAAGGTGCATTAAGAAGCCTTCTAAAGCAAATGGACAGCACCTGGTCAGAACTGAAGGCCAGCAGCACAAAAACATTAACACAGAAGTATTTCTGAACAAATCTGAACTGGCAATATACATTGACCCAAAACTTAGCATGGTCAGGCCATGTTGTTTCTGATCTGACTCAGGAAGCCCTACAATCATTCTCAGCATACCGCAGAACTACAGCCTCCTCTTTCTTCTTTTCTTTCCTCCTTCCCCCAGATACGTTCACTTTTTTCCTGGAAAGGGTGGTGGTGGGAATTAGAAGTCCTGTTTTGCATTCCAAAATGGAATGGCCAAACCTGTTGAAGCCTCAAATATTTCCACAGGAGGGAAAGACCACTACATGCCTCATCAACACAATATATATCCTCCAGGAGACTAAGTTAGTCATTCTATCAGACTTCAGACACTTCACTGGTGGAAAAACATTTGCGATAGCAACAGCCACCACCATCTCCTCACAAACATTTTTCAAACATACTTTCAGGTTTCTTAAAATACTTTTTTAAGTCCTGCACATATCATTAAAGGAATACTAAGGAAGCAGTCACTGAATACTATTTAAAATCAGACTGTAAAGGTAACACATTCCAGCTCCAACAGCTATACTAAAAACATCTCAACAGCTAGAATGAGCTCACAACCACCTATAGACTTGGAAATGAAGAAAGAGCTGCAGCTTTCTTTCCACTCCTAGTTTCTATTCTGGCATCTTCAGGGTAACTTTAAGGATCATTTTAAGTAATGTTTTTATGTGTAAACACAATTTTCAGGTCCAGAAATCTCTATTTCTACAGAATAACAAAAGCTTTCTTTATAAAATTAGCACAGTTTGGTGCCAGGTTTGACCCACCACAACTAATGCCACAAGAAAATTGTATGGATTTCCTCACTTAAAAGACACATGACTGCAGAGGGAATTAGCACCTTTTCAAGGAGACAGTCACCCATCAACCTGTGGGACTGTTAGCAGATACATGCAAAATACAACTGCAGTCTTCAGCATGTGTGTGAGGGAGTAATTTTACAGTGTGAATCGCAATTCTTCTGCATGAAATGCAGAGAACAGCTGCAACTGTTCTCACAGGCCAGTGAGATTATTAGCCCAAAGATTCCCAATCTCTCTCATGAAATTGGTCAGGGTAAATTAATTGTATTAGGGGGATCAGAATTCCAGTAATAATTCTGCATCCACTTACACTCAATTTAAATATCAAAAATGGTAACTACCATAAGAACAGTATATAAACTTGAATCTCAAGCGAGTCCAATTATACATTGCCTTCTGCAGAGTTATCCATTCCCTTGCCCGCAATCTGCCCTCGCTTTCCAAAAACCTGGTTTACCTCACTATCATCACACTGCAAGAGATTTATGTTTCTCTATCTTTCTTGGAGAAGCATCGTTATAATATCCTGTGATGCAAAATTTCTAAAATCTTTCCCATTAATGAAAATGTCTCATGCAAATAAAGAGCCCATCTCTAAAGGCCAGGGTAGAAGGTGAACATAGAAATTACACATAGAATCATAGAATCATTTAGGTCAGAAAAGACCTTTAAAATCACAAGAGTCCAACCACACACCTGTCATCCAACAGAGAGTACAAAAGGCTAACTGTCTAATAACTCCTTCTGACATGCCCATCCACAAACTGACACCACAGACCCTCATCAAGAGACCGTAGCTTGCCATTGGAGACTATTCATGGCAATGATGCAATCAATTGCCTTCTTTAAAGTCCACATTTGAGTACCCTTGAGACTAAGTAGTCTACAACACTGTCAACAGGGTAACTCACAACATAGCAAGAACAGCTTTAGAAGAATGTTTTGTAACCAAATATTAAGCAGAGATATCGCTACACTATATGCAATCTTTACCTTCCCCCATGCTTCCCAAAGAGGTGTTTCCTCTTACAAGCAGAATAAAGAGCTCTTGTGTAGAACAGTGATAGCACATCAGAATTCTGTCAACTCCTTTGAATCCAAAATAACACATCATTCTTCCTCCATACTCCAGTATCCCACATAACACTTACCCCCGTGATACTAATCAACAAGTCACAATGCTTCAGAATTCATGCGTATATATGATTTCTCATTTAAATGACATCACAAATTCAGTAGAACTATTTATACTGACATATTACTAAATAATAAAAAGGAGTATCTCTTTTTACATTTAGACTCTGAATAAAGTTTCAGAACTACAAGAAAAAGTTTTCACGATTATGAATCCTACCTACTGATCTACAACTATTTTGAAAAACACAGAACGTAATATAAGACATTTGTGACAGAAAAATAATCACAAAATTTTGATATATGAATTAAATTAGCACTTCTGTTGCAACAGCTCTGTGTGTGTGTGTGTATATGTATGCTTGAAAATAAACCTGAGCAAATACATAACATAGTGCCAGTCTTGTCTATATGGTGAGACATGGCAGTGCATAGTAAAGCTACTAATAAGCTGATCCACATCTCTGGGAATATGCTTTTAAAGGGTCTGCGATCTTTGTTAGCGTGTTCGAAAAAAGTGTCAAGTCTCATCAGCAAAAGCTCCCTCTGCCCCATATGAAAAGGTCACACTGTCAAATTTCATCAGGATGTACACAGTGTCTCTCTGAAAAACGTCTAACAGAATTTGTCAGAATTGCTACCAAAAGATTCCTCTATGCAAATACGTGCTCTTGCACTGAAGTTCACTATATTCATGTACCCACAGAAAAAGACCATTTACCTTTCAAGTGTTCTATGTGAAAGCCCACACTGAAATCTTAGTTGCATAACTAAAATACATCTATTCTTGTCCAAAGAACAAAGGGAAGAAATGTGCTTACAAAAGGGAAACAAGCACACCAACTTTCTGATTCAGGGCTCCCTAACAACACTTTTTCTTTCAGTGGACAACCTCCTTCTCCCCACTTGATTTACTAATAAACTCCACACCCACAGTACAGCTAAAGGAACTTGCAAACTTCTGTGCTGCTAAACTGCACTGTGCAAGGAGGCCCATCCCAGAGCACTATGGTTTTTGTCCAGTTCAGGATGTCACTCGGCTGCACACCTCACATGTCACAGAAGTTGCAGAGAAGAGTCTGGAAGGCATCACAGGAGGCTGTCTGGTCTCTGTACCAATGACTTGGCATGTCCAACCTTACCGATGCCATTTCTGAGGTATTTGTAGCCTGTTTTAAGGTTTCTGGTGTTAGAGCTTTTACGACTTTCCTAGGCGATCTAGTTCTGTGTTTGATTATTGCTACCATTAGAATAGTTTTTCATCTAACTTTTCCCCCCCCTGCAATTTAAGGCTATTACTTATTGCCAAGTTCTCCATGAACGTGAGCAACAGGCTAGGCTATTCCTTTCCTTTTTTGAAGGAGATACAGATACGTGAAACCCCCCCCCAGGAACAGTCTTCTTTTGAGCCCTACTTTTGTAAAATTTTTTTCTCCTAGAATGTGGTTGCTCACTGTCTGGTCTTCTTGCTCTACTCTGAATTCTCACTTATTAGTTATATACCTCTCCAGTAGGATATGCAATACTGGCACAGTGTTAACAGCTGAAGCCTCACTAATGCCAACTTGAGTAGAAAGATTATTTCATACATCTCATTGCTGGTTATACTTCTGTTTCTGTATCTTAGTATGGTGATTTTGCTTTTCACAATAAGAATGTCTTATATTCAACCTGTAAACTACTGTAACCCTGACATCTTTTTCAAACCCTCCCACCTTAACCATTTGTGTAACACAATATCCTTGAATGTGTATCTGTCCTTGCACTTGCCACTACTGAATTTTATTGTCTTTTTCAGACTATCTTTGCAATTTATCATGTTCATTTTGAAATCTCACCTTGTCCTGTCTATGCAGTTCCTCCTAGTTTCGTCATCTGCAAATGTAACAAAAGCATATCTTCTATTATATTATTCAGCTCATTAATACTGAGCAGATGCACAGACATGACAGACCCTATTAGAACTTGTTCGATTCAACCTCCCTTTTTGATCCTCAGTTACTAATGAATAAACCTTGAGTATAATTACCAAGTAGTTTGAGATTCATACTACTGCAGTTTCATCAGGATTATATTTCCCTACTTTCCTTACGACAGTATCATGCAAAACTGAGTCAAAATACCAAAGACAAACTTTTCCCAATCTACAAAAGTCTCTTACAGTGGCAAAGACAAAATCTCTGTCTTCTTCTAGGTGTTTCCAAATTATTTCTCTATTCCAGATTTTTTTTCTGATATCCTGTTCTTTCCAGTGAAACTAGCTCGTAAGATATTAGAGTGAGAAGGGGAGAAAAACTCATACTGGAAATACTCTCAAATACACCACCAGTGCCAAGATTAGTCTTGCACTCACACAACCTGCCCTGCAAAATATGTCTGCAGTTAAATAACACAGAGCAAGGTATTTATATTTGGAACATACACTGATAATATATGGTCCTAACCTAGATAAACGAAAACATACCCTACCATCCCATAACATATGGGAGATTTCCTAACATGTAAGATTTGGAAAAATGTGTTGCCAACAAGGCCAGGGAAGACTACATTTGACAGTCCTGCAACTTAGCACAGAAGATAACAAATTAAAAATCCACAATACCTTT
Organism: Burhinus oedicnemus; assembly: GCA_008921705.1. Taxonomy (NCBI): domain Eukaryota; kingdom Metazoa; phylum Chordata; class Aves; order Charadriiformes; family Burhinidae; genus Burhinus; species Burhinus oedicnemus. The sequence continues at coordinate 1,067,714 of VFFE01006484.1, read as the reverse complement.
CCTGACCTCATTTTGCATATGGAAGTAATGAAAAGCTATAAACCAGTATTTTTTTTTAAAATTCCTTTGAATATCACTGGAAGTTTATCAAAACAGTCTGAATGAATGGTAGCATACACAACTAACCTAGCAGGTCTAATACTGGGAAAGAGAAGCAAAATAATCACCCCACAGAAGCCTTTTTGTTTCATATATAAATGATCTATAGATTACTTTCATTTGATGCTCTCTTCAGGGCTTTAAAACATGGCCAAATGGATTGCTGCTGATTCATTTCTAAATCAAGGAGTATCATAAATGTAGTCACAAGTAGCCATTTTCCACATCACAAATTTTATCAAGTGTCTACCTTTCCTTAGAAGCTCAATTGCCAGAAAGATTTACTAGCTCAGACAATAAAATTATTCCCACATATTTTACCCCTCTGCCTCTCACCCTACATATTTTTCTGCCATTCCAATATAAACAAATAAGAAACAAAATAAACAGAAAGAACAAAAATAAGCCCTGTGAGCGTTCTCATTTAATTTTAAGTAAAGGTAACTTGCCAGAGTAGCCAGTTTATTTAAGCAGGGTGTTATGTGTGTTAGCTGAAGATTTGATCTTCCAACTGCCTCTTTTCTGAGTGTCTAAGTAAAACCACACTGGCAAAAGACAAGTGATTTTAAAATTTGTTCTTTTTTTTTTTTTTTTTTTTTTTTTTTTTTTTTTTGCTTACTAGCTAAAATGCAGCTTCATTATAAAGCAAGTTGGCCTTAGCTGATGCTCTCCAAGAAGAACAGTCTTGCTAGAATGCGTTTGAGGTATAAAAATGCAAATTTGCATGTGTCTAAACATTTAGGACAGTTTTTCATTGCAGAGTAACCTCTTAGCTGGAGTCCAAACTTTAGGCCAAACACAGAGAAATTCTCCGAACTGCTGAGAATTAGGGCCTTTTGCTGAAAGCCAAATGATGCTTTTAACCTTCAGCTTCCCATCTTTAGTGAAAAGCCCCATATTTCACTTTAAGCTTTGTGCCTTAGGAATGTATGTGCAGATGCATGTCTGTCCTAGTGGTCATTATTCTTTGTGGCTGTTATAGTCTCCTTTCTTTCTACATGGAAGCGGGGGAGCATCCACCCCACTCCATATTAGGGAGCAGGGGAAGCACAAAAAAAAATTATCTTAGCTTGATGCAATTAGTCAAGTAAATGTGTTCTTTCATTACTGCTGCACATCTATATACATTCTGGTAATCCATGATGAAGGTGGAAAAAAGGAAAAAAAGGGGGGGGGGGAGCTTTGTGGTTTTGTTTTTATTAGTAGCAGATAGCCCGCAAGTTAAGTACATGAACATACATTGTCTATTTCCTGTCATATCCTCATCCATGTCTTCAGGAGATGAATACATTACATATACAATTCTCTGAAAGATGAGACTAAGTGAAAAAAGGAGTGTTTGCTTTTAAATCTATTATTTTTCTATGCAATTTTAAGCAAGTATCTGGTTCACTCCAAAGCAAGCTTAGTTTAACCCTCTAAGGCTAACATAAGTGAGCACGGAGACACCAGCCTAACTTCAACAGAATGACTAATTTCTACTTGCAGACCTTTGTTAATGGTATTGATGCATAAACCATAAGAAGCACAGCTTGTCTCTTAGATGCCAGCTGCATATTTCATGGTCAGTAGCTAGAAAACAACCTCTTAATTGCAAACTGAACATATTGGATCTAGAGGTGATTAAAAAAACCCTCTCTCTATAGGCTTGATCTGTACCCTATTGATCTCAGTAGCACCTAGACTGAGCTTAAAGTTATTTGTAGACATTCACTTTTCCAAGTGAATCATTACATTTATAAAAATGGCTACTTAATAGTTCATTAACTGAAAGCACTGACAAGGCTCTTTAGTGTAAATAACCTTTCTGATATGTTTTCTGAACAATAGTCTTTGCCACAAAATATAAAAGAAAACCATTTTGTAAATTATCAGCATTTTGATGAATTTTGAGTAAAACTGATGCAACTGATTTTAAAGCCTCTCTATTAGCCAGGATAGTCTAATCTTCATTTAATTTCTTCATTACTGTTTCCCCTCTGGGAACAGGGACTATTCCCAATATAAGTAAGAAACCTCCAAAAGAATCTAGCACTTAGTACTAAGTTTTTGTAACATTAAATACATCTGTGTGCATAACAGATTTTTAAATTGATTTGAATGTAACAGTTAGAACATAATAGCTGGGTGCATCAACAAAGAAATTCCCAAACAAAAAAAACCACCACAAAACCCAAACTATGCACCCCACAAGATTCAGCAGCTAAATCAATATTACCTTTTCAGCATTCAGCCTCAAGATATTAAGATGAATGAAGAAACTGGTAAACCCAGAACTATTTTCTCACACTGTCTGTTTACCCCTATATAATTCTTCACAACAGTTTGTCAAGCTGAAATTTTCAGTGTTTAGATACATCAGAATTAGAAATTTTTAAAGCATCTACAATGAAGAAAGACACTTTCAAGTACATACTACATATTGCATGACATTTTCATGGTATTCAGTAGCCTGGATGTTTTCCCAAAATTTGTTTTCACACAGCCATGTAAGTATTAGTTTTAGAAAATAATCTAACTCTGAACTGGACTGGTAGGGATGCCTCTGAGGTCACACTTTCGGAGATTCAAAAAGATAACTATCTGGATATTTGTGGTTTGAAATCCATTGTCCGTTTGAACCACTTACACATCTTGCTACAGGATAAAAATAAACAAAGAGAGCAGAAGTAAAAAGGTTGACACCAAAATTGCTACATTGTATGTGTTGAATCTGGCAGTTTGCTAATTTTTGAGAATACAGTTTCTCTAGACACGTTCAGATCACTGTTTTGAAGGTAAAAACCTAAGACACAATAATTATCAGTAGTTGGGCATTCTAAAAACATGCTAAATAATCCAGGAATGCTGACAGGCAACATCTAAGACCAGCCCCAGAAATATTAGCAATCATACCACATGGAAGTCACTTACTTCCGTCAGTATGTAACTATTTCTGAGATTACTGTCCTTTGCAAAAGCATGCAGTAACCAAAGCATGGCTACTGTGAAAAAAATACCTAAGACCCAACAATGTTTTAATATACTATAAATCAACATTCCTCTAATTACAGTGGAAGAACAAGAAGTTTGACATTCTAGAAATGTTTATTTTACAGTGAACACTGCAAAAGTTTAGCTGTTTCCAGTTACAAGCTGGCCAACAACTCAGAGCAAAATCTGTATCATTATACACTTAGGCTGCCAGACAAACCTTTCTATAAAATTAATTGTCAGAAAAATTTTATTAGCTCCCTAACATCTCTCTCTGGCAGGCAGAAAGAATTAAACTTATGCAGCAGATTAATCTTCATGTTATGTGGAGCTTTTTTTGTTGGCCTTATGAAAATCTGGATAAATTATGAACTATTGAAAGCTTGCATTCTCCATGTTTTTGTCCTCTACCGTAATCTTTAGGGAATCTAGCAGCATCACACGTATCCAATTTTGCATACATACACGTTATGTCATATTCTCCTGGAGGAATAGAGAATCTTTTCTCTACAATGGCTGCTTCCCCATGAGAATATCCTCCAGCCTACAAAAATCTGCCTCAAAGCTGAGAAACAAGGACTCTGTCCTGTGCCAGCTGAAGCAGTATTACAAATTTAACAGAGAAATATAAAATCCCAGTATTTATTTTCTTTTTTCACTTCTGAAGACTGTTGTCAGTTTTACTGCCTTTAATGTAGAGGAAGAATTTATTACTCAATCCTAACTCACACAAGATAGCTTAAACGACATTTCCGAGTGGCAAAGACAAGCTTCAACCACTGAACTGCAGTGGTCATTAGAAGAAAGCCATATATTCTGCAATTCTAGATACATTTTTACAATACCCTACCTGTAAAATGGAATTATCCAAATATATCCACAAGACCAGACTATTATTTAGCTTCCTCTAGTGGTCAGTCCCTAAATCTTATTTCTTCTGCTGTTTACTGTAGTTAATTGTTACATACAAATACTGAAATTCCGCATTCAAATGCTGTAAACTTGGGAAGGCATTAGAGTTTATACTTCAGCTCTCTCATACAAAAGCCAAGGAAATTAAGCTAAAACATACAGCAAAACATTTGTACTGATATTAAAAGGATAAGCAGTGAGGTCAGCAAAAACCAGTTAGTATTTTAGTATTCTGATTTGCCCCCTTGTGAATATGCATTATAGCATATTTAGTTACATGGTCAAACATGACTTTCCCACCACAAGACTCAGGAAGCAAGACAGATGTTCAGCTTTTAGCTGAGTCTTCAGATATTTGCTATGAATCATCCAAACTTTGTTTTGACCCTGGAATTAGTGTGTGTTTTAATGAGGCTCATCTCTGTAGAATAGATTTGTTTCTGCAATACTCCTTTGAGGGAAAGAGCAATTAAAAAGGCATAGAAAAGCATTCACCAAATTTGAAGGCCACTGAAATCAGATGACAATTTCATACATCCCTAAAATACCACAACAAAATTCAAGGCAGCTCTATGATATGGGATGGGGAATTAATAGAGTGAAATTTTATACTGAGCATTAGAAAGATTTCCTTACAGGTTGAAGTCATTAAGGAAGAAGAGGGAAAACCCAGATGTAGAAAGTGACAATTGCCCATTATATTGAACAATCCAAATCTTAAAAGTCTGCAATTGTATAACATAACAGCAATCTCCGATTTCTGACTCAAAATTAAAATAAGGTAATTTAGAGTCAGTAATCTGGTCAGGTGATCTACCTGAAAATAATCACAAGGATTATATTATCTAAATTGTACAGCTAGTAGAAAATTGTATCACTCGCGCAGTTTGAAAATGCTTTAAAATCTGTGAATCAGTAGCTTTGATTATAAGGTTATTCTGTGAAACAGCGGCAGTAACTTTCATGCCCAGATGAATACCTTCCATTGCCTGAGATTCTTTATTGCCTTCTTACGCTAAAACCCATGACTTCCTGCATCTTGTTTTGACTTTGCACTTCCCTGCACTCTGGAACAAGGGAAATGCTCCCAACCTTTTTTTTTTTCCCTCCCTCCCTGGAAGCCTGCAAAATTCCATCCAGCTTTGACAAAGACAATAAGTCCCCAAAATTGACATCGCCATTTATTCATTTATACATTGCCAGCAACAATGTGCACTGCCAGTGCAACAATGACTGATGAAACATATAACGAAGCAGAAACTATTTAATCAAAAGTCAGGGACAAATTATTCTCAAAACACTACTGCATATTCCCCTGGAATCCTACAAGTAGCCCAACAAGGCTAACCTCACCAATTCCCTTAAACGCTCATCCCGCCATTGCAGAAGCTCACATGGAGCTTCCACACACTAACAAAAACAACAACAAAAAAACCAAACCAAAACAAAAAAGAGAAGGGCATGACTGAAGTAACTAACAATTACATTTCTTTCCCTTTCCCTCTTTTCAGGATATTACTGTCTGTGTTGCCAGCTAATGCAGCTTGCCCCAGCATTCAAGTTGTGATTTTCTCCTTTGTGCCTAGTATTTAGGAACATGCTCACTACGACTGCTTCAGAAGAGAGGCTCCTCTAATCATTCAGTGCAATGCTTAATATAAGCGTATCTCAGCAGTTAAAATACCTGGCATTACGAATCCCCTCTGCTGTCGATATCTGCCTAACCTAATTCATTTTTACAGCTGGAATCAGCTGGAATGTGTCTGTTACTTGTCCTCGGGAGAGCACACAGCGAGGGATTTACAGCACAGTAACTAACCTCAGGTCTCAAGCTTGCTTATTCCCTGGCATACCATTACATCCTTGGGGAGAGATAATGCAGCTGACAAAAAATGTCACAGCCCCTCAAAATAAATAGTATCTGTCCAATTTTGGGGTGTGCTGCCAACTCTGTTTATGTTCCTGGCCTTCTCTCAGCACATTTCTAAAGCTGTGGCCTTTGTTAGAAGAATAAGGAAAGAGAAAGATTCAGTCAGGTATCTTGTCAGGAAAAGATCTGTGCCTGTTTCTCATCACTCTGTAATGGCATTTTGCCATTACAGCAACTGAATATGCAATGGTGTTTGGGTAGCAATGTAAGAGCCTAATAAATAAAACATGAAAGTTGAAGTAGAGAAAATTCAATAAAATTTCATGCATACTTTTCATTTTTCATGCTAAGGATCAGAATATTAAGTACATTTCAGTGCCTAATTCTGTATTAAGTATTAAAGTCACTCATCATGCCCCATATTCCATTAGAATTAGAAACACCAACCAAAACCTAGCATGTCAGAGACAGTACAAACAGTAAGTCAACAGTGTAATACCATACTTGCATATAAGTGACAATTCAGTGTTTCTAATGAAATGTTTATGTCTAAATAGACAACACAAAGTAAGTAGAAAGATACCCATTTTGCCAGCATGGAACTGAAGGTAAATGGGAGCTAAAGACTACTCTTCCTAAACACATTCTAGGGTTCAGCACACTTAGAAGTTACAGAATATGGTTCCAGAAAGAATGGTCCTGATACTAATTCTAACACAGAGTATTTCAATTTTAGGATCATTTGTTAACTGCTTAGTTGTTGGCAGAGGAAATATCAATAAAAACCCCGTTACATTATACAACAGAACGTGAAAAGAAATGGTCAGTGTACCTGTATTGTATTGCTTACAGCTTTAAAAAGAAAAGCAGCTATGCTTTAGCTTATCTCTGCATACCAGATTTTAAGCTAAAGTAGTGCAGATCTTTTTGTGCAAAAGTTCACTTTAAACAATATACAACTTACTCATTTCTTCAACAATGTCTGGATCACATTCTCTGTATTTGTCTATTTCTGCCTTTAGCTGCTCTTTTTTCTGCCGAAGGGCAGCAAGTTCCTCTATTAGAGCTGCACGTTCCACCTGAGGATTCAAAGTATGTTGGGAGATATAAAAAAAATACAAAAATAAAAATTAGTAATTATTGCACAGAATGTTTTTCAAAAATAAAAATATGTAAATTTAAAAGCTGTTTTCACTACTGCTTTCTGTCAATGAACCAGTTGAGCATTTTCTGCACACACAAAACTCTCAGTCACACTAGATGGTATCGAGTACAAACTGGAAGGAAAAAAAAAATGAAGGCCAAAATGGATAAACAAAAGAACATTTTTCTACAACTTTTGAACTTGACAAGGTTTGACAAACTCCGAACAGATCTCTTAATTGTTGGGCTTAAAGGTTAAACAATATTTAGGAGTGCTAGTCTTGTGATTAAAGACAGCATTACAGAAAAACCTACCATTCACACTTCCACAAATTGGAATGCCGCGTATGAACACTCTCTGAATTTATTTCTCTTTCTTTTTCCACGCCATTTAAGAGCAGTGGTCTCAAAAATAAATTCAGATATTTATGACATGGTAGTTTTTGCTGGGAGAGTATACAATATCAACCTCAAATATTCTATTGATCAATAAAAATCTGCAGACACTGACTCAACACGAGCTCTCCCATAGCCAACTCAGCACATACTTCTAATTCAGTCTGTAGTTACAGCCAAACACTGTAACTGGCTGATATTCAAAGAACTCATGCTAGGGCACTGGGTAGCCTAAAAAAGACAGATAGCACGAGTTTGTAAATCATCAGGTTTTTAGTCAATGGCAATCTCCACGGCAGCCCAGCAGTCTGAGGTGGGTTTCCCCCCCAAAAAACTTCCATATTCCCAGTGCTTTTGCCAACAGTCTGGATTCAGCATGTTCTGAAAATGCAGATTGGAAATCAAAAGCTTCCAGATGCTGGGGTGTGGAGGCCAGTTGCTCAGAGACCTACATCGTGATCTAGATTTCTTGGGACTTCTTCCTGATATATAATCCAGAACCAAAATGTTGGAAGCATCAGCCAGAACAGGATTTCCAGGACGAATAGCTTCTTGTGACTAGGGCAGGCCACATGGTGAAGCCCAAGTCTTGAAAATTCCAGTTGGAAACCTGACAAGCACAACTGTGTGAGAAACCTGCCTGTGATACCCTGATTACAGACAAACCCAGAGTGTTTCTATAAAACATTTTGGATTCTAAGATTTGGCACTTTAGTACAAAATTCAGTTCCACCTGAAAGCTTCTGGCCTTCCCTGTTTATGCATTTATTTACTGGAGGTTTAAACCACTTTAGACTGAGCATCTCAAAACAAATGCACAACTTAGAATACCCTATGAAGTATTTCTAACTAACATGCTACAGCTTCAGCATGCAAAGACCACCAAATTTGCATGGCTGCTCAGAAGAGTAATTTAAAAATCTACATTATAAATAAGATTAAAAAAATAAGACCCCCAACACCTAAGTTTGCAGTTACTAGATCTGGCAGTTCATTGTACTTTGGTACATACCTCTTGGTAGTTCAAGTTTTAAGATATCTTTAAATCTGAAAAAGCCCAGAAGATTATCAGACTTCAGGCAGTCACACATTTTCTCAGCCTTGGAGCAGCCAGTTGTCAATATTTTACTCATTAGGGCATGACCAACAAAGAAATAATCTAGTATCTGATTTTCTTCTGTCTGTCTCATCTCCAGTATTTAGAATTCTTAATGGATTTCCAATGGCTACATTAGTATTTACAAACTGTGCATACTTGTAGCCCTGTTTCCTGGTAGGAATGCCTCCCCCCAAAGCAACTTACAGTATCTTCACGTCCAATTTTTGATTTCTCAATGCTTTTTTGTAAAGCCTCTTTTTTCTGACTGCTTTCAGCAAACTGATAAAGGAAACAAAGAACAAAATCAACCTTTCAGTAACATATATTAAACATACTTATAAAATGTGTATACATAGAAATATATTTAAATAAACAGGTGGATATACACTTTTAAGAATATAAATTTATATATATTTATAACTCATGTAATAAAAATAAACACAAAATAAATACAAAAGCACCCAAATATAAGTCTGAGGCTCTGAACAACAGAAAAGAATTACAGGAAGCAACTTAAAGTCTAAGAAATTTTCACTCCTGTGGCACATGATCTTGTTATGTACTGCATGTTCAGCATGGGACCAAAATCCTATTTCATACCATAATCTGGCATCTCTATGCAAAGGACTCCACGACACGGATGCTTTGGGTAAATGATTTCCTTTGGTCCTTTTCCAGCTCTTCTTATTCAATGGAAGCAGTGACAAAAGCTGTAGCAGATCCACCTGCTCAGCTGCTGTCACCGGTCTTCCCAAAGTCTGGTATGCTATTGGCACGGCCCCAATTCCTTTTGCATACTGGTGAATAGAAGCCTCTATAGCTCAAAGGCATGTAAAGCCATGGCCCCTTTTTGTGTGCTGCACTCACACTGCTAGACTTCAGAGTTCCCTTCCTTCAGGCCTGAGGCAGAGGAATCTCACAAAAGTCGCATCTCACAGGGCTGGTGTGAATACTCCCTGCATTTTCCTGTTACTCCAGGAGGAATCGCTCGTCAAGAGAGACCTCTCTCCATTAATCTGCCACCCATCGTGAACCAGGCCCTTCAGTTTAGTTGAAAGTTTTCCAGAGACACTTTGGAAACCCTCAAACTGAGCAGGATGTATGACTTGCCCCTCAGGGACAGAATACGTAGCATTAGCCAAAGCACCTTGAAATATTAAATGAGATGAATGAGAACACAAAAAAAATTCTAATAAAACATAGTTTGGAAACTAGTTATGCATTTGAAACCAACACAAAAAGAAAAAAAAGAAACAATAGTATGCTTTGTAAGTACTCACTCTTTGGTTTAGCTTTAAGATGATCTGAGCAACAGTCAGGTAGAAAACCGGTATATCAGACTAATCATAAAGATAATGAAGGTGGCTGTCAGCCCAGGTTTCACTCCGCCTCCCCCTCAAAACCCTCACATGAAGCTTCCACTTCTATATTCCCTTTCTCACTGAGGATCCCACTGAGTGGAAAAGCATTCCTAGACATTTCTTGCAATCCCTAGCCTTGATAATTTAACCATATCATTTATATTCTTCTGCAGTTGAAACACCAAGACCACATGCATACAATGCAAACAGAGCTGTTTTGGAGCTACAATCACTTCTCAACTTCTATTTAAACTCATGTTCAGGCTGTATTTTCAGAAATGCATATTAAATATAAATGCATGATAAATATCAGGCAGAGCTTACTGCCAAGTCTTAGAGATCAGTCATAACGGTAAAAAGAAACTGTACTAGTGGTCTGTATAGATTAGGACCCATCCCAACTGCAGTTCACTGGGTTTAGAGTTCCTTTTATAGCTCAACTTTTAAAAATTACTTACCCTTTCTGGATAAGTATGTGTTCATGCATATGTGAATATACATACAGACAAGGTCTCCTTTCAAACAATGTTTTGGGTTTTCTTCAATTTATATAGAAATTACACTAATGGTAAGGCATATATGATCTGGGGAAAAATACGTCCAGCTGTTTACTCACTGCTTTCAGTGCAAGTAACCACAGAGGCAGTGTGGGTTTCCGTATGTGGCTTGAAGTCCACCAACATCTTAATTTTGGTGGACAGTTAAGCAGTACTCTTTCTGGGCTTTCCACAGAATTCATATAACGTTAAGTATGTTAGTCCCCACATTATGGCATACTAAACAGAAGTCTACAGTTCAGAAGAGGACAAGTACTTAGGTGTAGTTTGCAGTTCATGAAGCCCTGGGAAGACAAACACCAGAGCATACATTGCTCAGTATCTCTGAACAAAGAATTTTTCTGGAACAAAACTCACAGAGGAAGCAGGGAAGCCAAGGATCTTATCTAGGCCCATATACCACAAGTGCAAAGGATAAACCAATGCCTTCTGCAACAGAGAGGCCATAAAGGTGTCGCCTTCTCTGTTTTTTCATATTCATGAGGTTATTTAGGAATGTTTCGCATTCTCTAATATGGAAGCATAGAAGGAGCTCTCTGGGAGTTGCAATAAAATCATAAAAGCTGGTTTCCAGCTTGGAAGCATGTTTCCCAGTATGGCATCTTATTATTTTTCTGGTCCTCTATATTCCATAGCATTTAATCATGAAAGAGACAGTAATGGCAAACACTGAGAACTACAGAAATTTCTGACCTACATAACATGCAAGGTTGCCATGCCACGAGGTTAGAAGGTTAGATCTTCTTCTAAAAGCAATGATGATTTTTATACAATTTTATTCAAGATTTTGCTTTCTTCTCTCACAGATTTTAATTTCTTGGGGTTTGTTTTTTGAGCTTTTTAATTCTGTCTTCACAGTCAAGAATTTACAAAATAAAATGAAACCACAGCTCTTTGCATATTATTTAGAAGTCACTGTGGGTATTCCCATGACAACAAATAAAAGATGAGGATAAGGAAAGGAATAACAGAAGGAGGTGAGCTACTAAAAAAAACATAGGACAAGGATGCAGACAACGAGGAACAGATGGCCAGGGTCTGTGCAAGGCATTTATGACTATGGGAGAAGCAGGAAGGCTTGGATACAGAGGTGAGAACACAGCTGAAACTAACTGTACATGAAAGAAGGAAAGACAGCAAGAATATAGGAGTTAGAGGAAGGATGAATACAGATGATACAATACTTAATTGAGAGGTAAGGGCAAATGGCAAATGACAAGTTATTTGCCATTAAAAGAAAAAAAAAAAAGGCAAGATTTGCAAGCGGTGTATATGTGTGACAGCAAAGGATCACATCTGGCCAAATACAGTGGGTTACTTTCCCACTCACCAGCTGTAGAAAAGCCTGATTGCAAAGAAGCACAGTAGCAGATGGAAGATTTCAATCCTTGGAGCAATCTTGGGACATTTTTCAAGGGAATTGGCAAATAATTTCTCAAGAAACATCAACCACCCTGAGAGAAATTTAACTCCTGCCAATAGCAGCGAGATTGATCTGGAGAAAAAGCTACTTACTGTCTCCCCTCTATGTTTCTTGAGAGATGTCTGGTCTGATACATGAACAACCTTCTGCTACAAGTGTAACTGACCAGGTGTGGAAAACAAGTACAGAAAGAGATATTCCACTGTAATAGTAAGTTTCGTGTCTGTCTGACTGCTCTGAATCAGCGCATGATTAAGCACAATGCAAGAAAGCTAGAAAAATGTCATCTGGGGGAAAGCTGTTCAAAGAAGGAGGAGAGACTAAATAATTAAAAGTTAAAAAGTAAAAAAAAAATTCTCCACAAGAGCATTTTCAGTGTTTCCAGATTAACAAAGTAAGTAACCAGCATCTATAAAACAGGAGAGCTGGGAAAGAGTTCCTTTAATTTTGCAGATCACTGCAGTCAATTGACTGACCGCTGGCCGAGCTTCAATGCTGATTCAATCCAAAGTCCCCCAAAGGGATGTTCTTTCTTACTTTGCAAAGGTCTCACAATGTTTAGCTATACATTCGTGCAGCTGTCTGTGTGTGCTAATTGCTACGTGCTGATGATATAACCATCAGTTCTATCACAGGCCTTGAGGTTTGTATCAAAGGATACAGATTAGATGTACGCAGGTAATTTATAATATACTATGCACACACTATTACTAGGGTTCCACTTTGGCGAGTCGGTGATGTACATTTGGAAGAGGAATGTATAACCCTGACACACAACAGCAGCAGGTTTCAGTTCTCTTCTTTCTCAAAACCTGCCTGATACTGTCGTAGCTCTACACGGCCAGATTTTTATTCTCCAGCAAAAGTTTTTGTTGGTTGTATTCCTTCTGGTTCCTCATTCTTAACCACTCTAACCACCAATATCCCACCAAACATGTAGCTTGTCTCCCTAGCATATTAAAATATCTACAAACCTGGTGTAAGCCATACGAACACAGTCCCTACAGTATGTACATTGGACAAGAATCAAACCAAGGTCTCATATGCTAACCACCAAGAGCATTCACAGCTGTTAGCCCACTGTCATTATGATCTTGAGGAGAAGTATCATACGCTCCGTTTTCTTTCAGCCAAAACACTCAACCAAAAGTGGGATTATAAACTACTGCTATCATGAGCAGCACTCACTGTGGCACTATAGAATTCAAGACATCCATTTTTTTATTGTTTATAACTTTGCAAAGTTATATACTTTGGGTTTGAAGCTCACTACTTTTTGTTTCAGGCCAGAGGCAACGGCTTGTTTGCTTTTAGCTTAAACAAAAGCAGTTCAAGATTTTTAGGGTGACATTTGCAGTAGATGAGTACATTTATTTCCTATGTTAAACCTAACCCACCACTGAAAAACTTAAATGGAATTGACAGAAGGCATGGAGAGAAAGTACTTCAAAGCATTCCTCTAGATTTTAAAGAAAGATAAAAAAAATTTGAAGCCAGCAAGCAGACTAATAATATAGAGAGTAAAAACGTAAAGATTAACAGCCAAAAAACAATCTGAAGATATTGAAAACAGACCTGTTGTGTTAAATGAAAGGCATAGAACATTACTAAAAGAAACCACTCAGCAATCACTGTTGACTAAAACAGTAAAACCTGGAGGGGGGAGGGGGAAGGCAGAGCATCAATGTGCAGAATTGCTTTCTAAAGTACTGCACAAAGTAAGCATGCAACTACTTCTTTTACGTAGACAGTCACAAATATATAATTGCCAGGGCCTCAAATACACACAAGTAAACTTTTAAGTTAGCTAATTATGCTCGCAGCGGAGTAGAGAGTACTACTGTGAACTGCAGTATTGTCACTTCTGCCCTGCTCTCAGGAAGCCTGTGTACCACTCGTGAAATGCCATTTTGCATATAACCCATCCAGTGAACTGAACTAGAGTAGGAGCAGGTCCCAGGTTCACTGGGACTTTAGTCAGGCATGTGACATACTCTTAGTCAAGTACAGACAGCAAACACACACTTGTTATGTAAATACAATTAAATTTTTTTTTTTCTTTTAACATTTGTGAAAGTAGGAGAAAAGAAGCACATAAAGTCTTACCCCAAGTCATTACAAGTCACTTCAGCAATATGAGGTAGGGAATCATGTTTGCTGGGACTTAGAAGGAGCATGAGAGAAGCAACTGAGAGACTGCAATGGTTAAAGAAATATAGGTAAGAACAAGAGCAGAGATTAAACCAATATAGAGTAACAATTTTTAACTCAGAAACTGAAGAATAGACGAGATTTTTTTCAGCAAGAGAACATCATAAAATGGATGGGAAACAGAATGTAGAAAAAGAGAAGAGAGAGAGTTAGGGCCCACCATATTTCTGTACTCACAAGAATTTTTTTTCTTAAATACTGCATTATAGGTACACTGGAGAAACATTCAATACAGGAACTCTCTTCTCTTTATGCATGCTACAAATTTTACCATAAAAAGATAAACTAATTTTTAATGCAATCCTTGAAAGAGTCAGTTCAAAAACTTGGGAGAAGGCAGGGCATAAAGATAGTTTTCTGGAGAAAAAGACCCAAAACAAGTTATATTTGCTGTTCAAAATGAAGGGCTGAATAATACTTGTTCCAAAATAACATGCTATTAATTCTGCCAGTGTGCAAGTTCTGTCTCTTTAAAGAAGTACTGAAGAGGTAACGAGTGGGTATTTTTTAGTTTTGGATTGTAACTTATGTCAGTGTTTAAAAAAAAAAAGTATCGCTCAAGTAAGTGAAGGCTTTTTCAGGGAACTACCTGACTCTCTATACAATTGCCTGACAAAGCACTATAAAGATGCTCAAAGAAAAAATATTCTGAAGTTAGATCTCTGCACTCATAAGCAGTATTTGTAAGTTTTGCTAGAGTATTCATGTGGGTAATACTGATTTACTTGCCCCTCCCACAAACACAATCCATTTTGTGTTTCAAGATTAAATTTAGGCCTATAATCCTGATTTATTTAGCATGCTAACGCATATGAGTAAGACTGAAATATCACATGGTAAATTAGGCATGGCTCTGTTCTCAGGTCACGGTAAGTATGAGATGAGTCCTTCTTCCTGCAATTGCTTTTGGATAAAGAAAACAGAACGTGTGCGGTATCCAGAAGAAAAAAATGAGGAATCCCCCCTCCATTGGAACCTTCATCCATCCACGTACAAACCTTATATTGCTAGCTGCAGTTATTTTAAAGATTATTACTATATAGTAAACAACTCTACATTAAAAGTAGCTTTTAATTATTTTCCACCTTTCTAGATTTGCCATAATAGTGAAGTTAGAGTTTACTTAGAGAAGATGTCTTGCTGTGAGCTTTTGGGTTTGCTTCATTCATTTGCAGCACCATTTGGTAAGTACTAGTTATGCAACAGAAAATAACCACTCCAGGCCAGTCTCCTTAATAGACAAAAGGTGAAAGAAACAGTTGTGCAGCCTGAATGAAAGAACGGAATTTTTCTGGCTGCTTTCAGAGTTGGCATAATTGGCACAACCTGATGGACAGATGGCTGTCTACTCACATACAAATACCAAGTATGCCCAATCAACCTACCAAAAAAAAAAAAAAATGAAACACCTCATTCTTCAACCCTGTTTCACAAATGCAAGCAGTCTAATAGGGAAAGCTGAAGGAGGCAAAATGCATCTGTGTGACTGACAAAACTATAGAAAATTTTAATACCTGGACATGAAGGATGCTTGTTACTGCATACTTGTGTGTATTTACTAAACCTCCAAAGTCCAAGGTGATAGTTAACAGGTCTGTTAAAGGCAGAAAGACCATTGAAAAACATTTTTCCCTTGGAAAGAAAGGGAGACAAAGAAGAAAAGTTCTAATTTTTCCCTAAAGGGCTTTTAAAGATTGCTATCCTAACCAGCTGGGCTGTACACCGAAAATGCCTTCAAGGACTAAGCACAGACAGTCCCAACTTAAAACACAATACTCATCTGATATTCCCTGAGCTCAAGTCCTGCCTAAGAGACTACAAAAAACAAATCAAAACTTTATTCCACAGACTTTTAAAAAAGCCCAAATTCTACACTGAGATATTATCAGTAAAATAAAAAGCCTCAGTAAAATACATCTACCAAATTTCAGAGTTTTGACAGCACTCTTACATACTCACTCTTTATACCAATTCCATCATTTTTAAGTAATGCTCAGACAGATAACAAAGTCATCTCAAATTCCTGATACAAAGAATAGTTGTTGATGGAACTACCATGTATTCAACAATAATGCACTGTTTGACTGTGACGAAAACAACCTTTCCTCTGAAGTCTCCCTCCTTCAAACTAACTTCACACATTTTGGTTTTATACTCTGCTTTTTTTATTTTTTTATTCTATTCCTTTCAGAAGAGGAAAATGCTATGAAGTGAGACTTACATAATTGCATGCTAGTATTTTAACTTTGCATGCATGCTATTTTTCTAAAATAAAATATGGTATATTAATTGAATGACAAGATTTTAAGGTGAAAGTCAAAGTTCAGATTAAATAAGATTACAACTCACTGACTCCACCAAATCCAGCTTTGAAAGTAGTATTGCCTCCACCCTATCTCCAGGCTGGAAGCTCCTGGCCTTGCAGCAGAGGCAAACTTACAGGGTTGCTAGACTAAGCCTTTGCACTTTCTCAGGATGCTGAGTTTCTGCTGATATGCTGAACTGTCACTCCCAGCTGCCATGCCTACTGGGGGGCATGGGGAGATGTGCAGGGCATAGGGCTGCATCTGTGCCAGATTTGACTGAGGTTCTGGAGTGAGAGCCCCATTTTTATTCCCAATTTCTTTGCATTTCAGATTAACAATTTCATTGCAATGTCTGGAATGGAGCCAGCAGCCAGTATGCAAGCCTCTTCGAAAAGGAAAGGTAAACCACGTGATGATATTACCTAAAAAATTCAGTTTCACAGAAAACAGTTAGAAAAAGCTAGTATTTTTTTCCTCCATTATATCAGTATGAATATATAATATACACTACTGGGGCACAGTAACAATATATCCTTTTTAATATAGTAGGATTCTTCCTTCAAACCTACTTTATAATCTTTACAGTTACTACAGAGCCAGCTTTTTTTTTAAAAAAATTGCTTTCAAATCATGCCAATTTTAGCTTATGCTCACCAAGAAGGCAGGAAAGGAAAACTTACACTTCATAGTTGCCATCAATCTGGTTACATATTAACAGCTAGTAAAAGGAAAAGCATGAAATTCAACTAATGAACACCAAATTATGAGGTTGCTTATTTCTAACAGAAGCCTCCAGAGCACGGTATTTTTAGAAGTCTGCCATGACAGCAGCAACTAAGCATACCCTCCAGGGCTTTGTAGCATGCCATTAAACATAATTCCAGAAGACTCTAATAAGTTACAGCATTAGAAGAGTATTCTCTGCTGGACGTTTTAGGACTTACTAAATTCAGAATCATTTTAAGACATGAACATTTTTTCAAGTGCAAGATGCAAAGAGGTAACAAAAACCCTGGACTGCTTCAAATAAAACTTTATTAACATCTTCCAGGAGACTGATCCAGGGAATAAGCTTAATAGGATCAGCAAACAAATGAGCATAGACAAAATCAACATATTCTCCATGTTTAAATTATGCAAATTCTCAGCCTCTTACTTTTAGGCTACTTCTTACTGCCACAGCTCCCGCTGGATGGTATGAAGTTCGCTAGTCACACCATACCAGCTTCACAGTTGGCCATTTCTTTATGTGTCTAGTCCTTTATTTCAAAGAAAACGTATAGGTCAGTGAAAGCCTGCAGGCTGAAAATAGGGAGGGGTCACTAATTGCCTCTGTTGGGAAAGTCATTACTATGCAAGAGAGAAAAAAAGCCAGCCAGAAGGGAATGAAATCACCCAGCAGACTAGGGCTGCAGATTATCAAAATGGCCAGGCCAATCCAAGGAAGAAAAAATAAATAAAGTAGAAAGCTAAATGAGATGGGGAGAAAAGGGAAATCCAGCATGGATATGGGAAGACTGCCATAACTGCTTATTCAACACATTGGGATCCTGCCTATGTATTATAAAGGGCATTAAAAGAGAGAACTCTCCAGCAATTAGATTTTTATTTTTCCTGGAAAGGGACAATCTATCATGTTTTCTGCAACCTAATAAAATTAAATTGTAAGCATACATATTAGAGAAAAATGTCTAAATAAGTAATTCGTAACACAAATCACATGTATTAGTTGCAAAAGTACTGATGTACTTCTCTGGTTTCAGAGGACAATTCTTTAATTACGCTATCTATTCCCTAACATTCATAAAATGCATACTAAGAAGATAGCTCTAGGCTTTTCTAAAAGGTATTTCAGCAAAGCTTAAGATCATGATAAACCTTAAGATACTTCATGCATGCAAATGCTTTATGTTCAATAAGCGAAAAAAAAATTTTAAAAACATAATGAATACTGAATTACTACAGCTATTCGATTGATCATAATGTGAAAATCTTGCACCCAAAAAAAATAAACTGTTCTATCATAACCATTAGGCCACGGACTCCAAAGATGTTGCACATGTACCTGTAGGGATAGCCCATCACCGCCACCAGGAGAAAAAACAGTGACACCCTGCATTCAAAACCGTCGACAGAGGCTGAAGTCTGAAATAGAGAGCTGAGCTCTGTTGAAGACTGATACACCATCTACTGAGGACACTTCTACAGAGCAATGCAGAAAGCTTGCTTCACAGCACTACGTCCCACAGGCACCCCCTGGCTGATTCAAAGCGCCAGCCAGAGTACGCATCTTGTCCGGCATCTTCAGCAACGTCACCTGACTCCAAGCATCATCAGGCCTGTTACCCCTCACTGAACATCTGTCATCTTTATGGATCTGTGACTCAGTTCAGGACTGATTACTTTAAGCCAGCCACCTCTGAGCACTTGTACCTACTTGCAGTCCAGAATCAATCTCCAAACTGTGTGGAAATACACCAACAATTGAGTGAGTCAATTGGATCAAGGAGGAGGCTGCTCAGACTGAAACAATGTGGAGAGCAGAAGTTTCTTGTGCTTCAACCAGTGGTCTCAAGCAGTCTCTATTCAGCAACTTTCATGCAGTAATGCAGTCACAGTATTTGAGGAGGAAAAATCTATCTGTCTAAAAGGATAGAAATAAACAAAGCTGCATCTTGAAAGAACTTTCTGATGGTTAAAACTCAGTTTTCTGTGTGCGTTCTGAACAAAAAAGGTTCTCTTCTTTCACTTATGTTGTCAAATATCTCCAGGAGGCTTCAAGCCAGATTACTCACCAATATGATTATTTTTTTCCATTAACTATTTCAAACAATGTGCATTCCTAACAAAAGCATTTCCTAATATAGCATTCTGAGTCTTTTTTTTTTTTTTTTTTTTTAAACTAGCTGCCAAAGGAGAGTTAGGATGTACTGACTTTTAACTTCTTCCCCTGGCTCAATACATGAGTCATGGGAAGTGAAAATCCCTCCTCTTACCAACCCTAGGGCAAGGATTTAAGGAATGAAACACCAACTAATCCCTTCCATTTTAACTAACACTGTCCCAATGCAATGCTTAGTGGAAGAAAAAAAAAATTGCCAGGAACTCTCCCCAAGTCTCTTGTAGCTCACATGTATCTTGAAGCGAGCACTGGGAACAGCATAAAAACTCCATCCTGTATCCTGGTCTAAAAAGATTGTTTAATCTTTGTTGCAGTACAAGGTGACACCATCCTCCTCTCAGTCTCAGATGGAACTGCAGCTATAATACTGTTTGCTGTTAAACTTTCCTTGCAAAGCCTAAGAATACAAAAGAATAACCCACAAAAAAGCAATGTCATCATGAGAAATAAGGCAAGCGTAACCATTAACAACAGAACAGTGATATGAAGAGTTTTGAACTTAACATTGAAATGAACTGTCACAAAACCAGATTGGGGAAAGGAAGTAAACTGGTTGTTTCCCCAAGCTACTGAATTACAGTGCTTGCAGTACTGTCAAGAGTTACACTAACAAGTGCAAGATCTTTGAAGAACTTGGTATTTCAGGTCCCTATCTTAAAAATATTATATCATGCTGTGGCAATCCTCTATGGCCTTATGGTTTGAGCATATACCCCTGTCATACTGAATGCCAAACACTCTTCATTGTCACCAAGGATCTCTGAAATTGCTTCTGCCTCCCTTAGGCCCTGTACTGTCAGTACTAAACCTTCCCTGTGCAACTTCAGCTGAGAACCCCCCAGTCACGCTGGCTATGGCAGACGATGTGCTGGAGAAACAGGACACTCCTGATGGCTTCTGAAGGTTGTGGTTTGCAGACTCGTCAGCCCTTGAGTGAAAAAGGCCTCACTGTTACTAGTTACTTTAATTAATACTTAATTCAAGCCACTATAAAGCAAAATGCAAACAAGCATTAATTCACCTTATCTAAAACAAAAGGAAATCTATGGTGAAGCTGTTTATACTAAGGTTACACCAGAAAGGTTTCCATTTTCCTCACTCACTGATACAGCATTTCCTACCTGATAAAACTGTTGTCAAGGTTTTGGTTGCATATGTGCCTTCTCACCTTCAGCAGGTAACATATCCTTCTCATTCATATACCTTCTGTAGCAACACATAGATCAGAACAATGCAAAAACCAAACATGCAAGGGGCTAATTGTATGAAACATACTAGGAGCTCTTGCCTGAGATTGAACATGCCTGTGATTAACATGCTGGAGTTTCTTCTCATCTCCCATCTCCTCATTTTATGCATGCTATGAAATCAACAAAAGGCAGCAGAATCATCAATAAATTATGATCTTTCTGCTTACACTGCATAGGTCAAATTCTTCATTAGTTTAATAAAACCCTAAGCTTCCAGTATTGTTATGCCAAAAATAAACATCTCATTTTGTCAAAATATAATTGATCATAGGTAATTTAAAATTTCAGAACCTGACTGCCAGGAAAATATTGATAAAGAATAAAACTGCATCCTTTCACCCTTTCTTACGGAAGGAAAAAAACCCCACACCCTCTCAGTAAAATTTCCACAGTTCTCCTGAAAAAGGTGAAGTTCCATTAAAAATTTCTCCACTTATAAACATTGTTAATACTTAGCAATACTTGCTCTAGTTTCACCATCTCATAGCTGCACTGATGCAACTATAAACCCATCTAACCAAAATGCAACTTCCAACATCTTTTACTAGTGGTCCAATTCACAGCTGCATGAGCACAACCAAGAGGTGAAGAATAAGCACCTGGCAGAAGGCATAAACCTTTAACAGCAGCCATGCCACTGCAAAACAAATCAATACAAAATCCTTAGGGACCTACTTAGCAATTCTTACTCTGTGAGCTACTGGAGAAAAAAAATGCAGCAGATGCTACACAAACTAAATATATTCACTGTCCTTGCTTTTCAGAAAAAAAGGAAGAAGTCCTAACAGTAACCCTCGGTTAGGAGCAGCACCAAGATCCTAATCCTAATCAGATCAGCACAAGATTTACCATACATGTCAGTTCAGGAGTCAGTGCCCCTCTCCAAACACCTGCCCCCACAAAAGCAAGTTGAAAGGTGGGGGTCGGGGAGAAGCTATGTCAACAGAAACTTTATTTCAAGCATTGTTTTTAATTGCCGTATCTCTGCACAAGGGGATCACACTGATGACATAATAAATCCTTCCTAAAAAAACTCTAGGGTATATACAACCACTGTGAGGTATAACTTTAAACATCCAGACAAAACTGGCTTGCTCTTCATTATAACTACTGTGTCAGACTTCTTTGCTGCTGAGTCTCCATGTTGGGCTGTGGCTCAATAATCACTAAAAAATCTGAAACAAAAATTTCATTTCAAGAACAGTTCCTCAACCAGCCGCTCCCAGATCACAAGCTCTGTAAGATGCAGAGAGCTACGAGCAACTTGGCTAAAACATTATGAAGTACCAGCGCATGCAGGCGAAAGGTCCTGTGGCAGGCCCTTGTCAAACGCAAGCCTCAGCACTATGAATTAATAGGAGAATTTGCATCATGGAGAAGCTTGTTCTGTTCCTCCACATTATTTTCAAATGTTTTCGTTCAGCATTTGGGATACCCTCTTTCCCTTCACTACTTACCCATGCCCTCAGCAAACAAAGATACTGCCTCCTGGTAAAAAGCCTTAATTGCAGCATGAACTGAACTGCGAGATTTTTAAACTTGTGCTTTAAGTAAGGCAGCTTGATTCCGGCTTTTAACTGCTGAAGAAAGAGA
Source organism: Burhinus oedicnemus (assembly GCA_008921705.1). NCBI lineage: Eukaryota > Metazoa > Chordata > Aves > Charadriiformes > Burhinidae > Burhinus > Burhinus oedicnemus. Next base: position 1,045,619 of record VFFE01006484.1, on the reverse strand, counting down.
TCAACTCATGTAGTTAACAAGCGATCTGGACAAGACACAGAAAGAAAACATGTCTCTCAGCATGCCACAAGCTTTATACAGGAATGATCAAAGACAGGCAACATGCAACAGAAATGATACAATAGCTTACTCTTTTCCTCTGCTTTGGTGATACTTGGTGATTGGATTTAGAAACCCTTAAGAAAATCTGTATGTGTTCAAATCAAGAACAACACAAACACTAAAATAGCTAATTTGAACTCACAGACAGAATCTATTATCATCTTGTAAAAATGTTCAGAGAGCTATTCATTGAAAATGCCACCTCTCCACTGTGTCAACAGAGAAGTTATTTTCAGCTAGTGAAAATATTTTTCCCTGAAATGCTGAAACATTTCCATTCCCATCAGAAAAGCAAGGTAACGAATATAAGCAGTTTTAAAGACTCATAAAATGGTCTAAAGAGAGCACTTAGAAAGCCCATACGTTAGGAGCAGGACTTGGTTTGCAAATAAGGCTCTAGTAACAATACTATTTCTTTCAACTGGAACAGTTTTAGTATTGCAAAACTGTTTATATCAGCATAGTTTATTTCCTACACAGAAATAACCATAAAATAACATTACAATACAGTAACTGCATGCCTATAATAATTCCGTAATAATAGATGGTATTATGTTTAACAATGTAACAGTACATTTAAAGCAGTACAGCATATGTTTGTAGATAACCCCTGGATACTTAAAGTAGAGCACATTAGGCAGATTCTGCAAGACATTCCAAGGAAGATATTCATCAGGGTAAGCCAGAGACCTGCTTGATCAATTATCTTTAAAATTCATGATGAGACTGCGCCCAAGGGCAAAGACAACAAATATCAACTCCTTCATTCAACTACTTAGCTACAATATGCAGCATGAGCAAAAATATAAAGTATCCAAAAGCAAATTATTTGCATTCAACGAGAGTGTGGCACCAGGGTGTTTGGTGAACAAAGCAGGAGTTTTGGCATGTATTTGTTCAACTGCTCAGTTGGCATTTATGCTCTGGCAGAGTAAGTAGCCTGTTCTAAAACTTGTGTGAATATACTAATAAGTTGAGTAACTTTACTAGGAAACTCAATTCCAAATCAGTGCAGAGTTAAACTGATCTCCTGTTCCACGCAAATGAAACTTCACTGGAGGATAAATCAGTGCATTGTTATTACCAGTCACTAAAAATTAATTTAAGCCCAGTCATGCCAGACTCTAAGTCCATGCCTGAAAATGGTACAAGCTTATCCAGCTAAATTGAGAAAGTTTTTAATGTCTGGACTCATTTGAGTTCTGAAAACAAAGACAGTAAAGGAGCAGACAAAACTGTCAGTGGGACAACTTATTATCAACCAAGTCTCAGTACACACAAGGTACAGTTTATATCCGTGATACTAATAGGTCATCTGAGATGCTGAGAATGTTACTCAGAACAGAGCAAGTCAGTGGCAGAACCTGAAATTACAGTCTATAATTTTGATACCCATACAGTACCACAAGAGCTATCTCAAGCCGCACTTTCCAACTCATGGAAAGCACCTGCCTAAAAGGTTGACAATATACAGTTCCAGTTAATGATGGGCGGGACTGCAGTACTTCCTCCTTACTGCCACAGACCCCTGAATGTATCACTGGCTCATAAAAATGACATGAATTAGTGAATAAGGAGAAAGGAAGTGAAAGTGAAATGTAAGTCTTACTCTTGATCTTGAAAACTGCAGCAGATGCATCAAGCATGAGTCAGAGTACCAGCACTCTCCTCCCTCTGCCAGATCCACGCAAGCAGACACACAAAATGCCTTCAGGTAGTCATCTACAGCACCCGGGCCAGTAATGAAAACGTTCAGGGCAAAGGGAAATAAATGATCTTATGTTGGTTGAACTGGACTCTTTCAGTTTAGCAATGACTGAGATTTACAACCAATGACAGCATAGCATGGGCTAACTGACAAGGTTACCGCTCAGCTGGTCACACTACACTCTATGCATAAACAAGCAATTTCAACTGCATTGATCAGGCTATTTAATCTCCTTTGGTAAACAGTCTTCAGATTCACAAACTGCTTTTTCAACTCAAGCTGGGGAAAAAAGCATGTTTTTATACAATAAACTTGGAGCTTTAAAGAAGTAGCTGAAATTGACAACGCCATACATAAAGTGGCAATGATGATACCAGAGCTGTACCTGAAGAAAACAGTGTCTGTACAAGTGTTCAGATGCTACCAATAATTTTGCATTAATTCAAATGATTCTTTGATGAATGGACATAACGATAAATAAGCATGGGAGAAGTTGGCAGTGTTGTGATGCAGGCAGTCCATAAAGCTAGTTTATTGATCTTGTTATCATGTACTCCAGTTGCAAATAAACTGATGAATAGATGCTTTCCAACTTCAATTAAAAGAAGCAAGAAAGACAGTTCCTAAAAAGCAGGAAAGAACCAGATCAATAGAGCAGCAATGTTGCAACAAAAGCTGCCTTGCTCTTCTGCAGAAGATCATGACCAATCTGCTCTTCTCTCCTAATAAAAGTGCAATACGGGATTACACAAGTGCTCGCAAATTAAGCTACTGATAAAAGCAAATAGGAAAGCAAAATGGCCATAAGTAGAAACCATTGACACATTTACTTGGGATATCCATTTCAGTCCTCTCATGGCTTTTAGATCATTACCACATAATGGCCTACATTATATAAAAGACACACTGCCTAAATATTTAGAGGAAGTCCTTAAGTGATGCTTTGCATCATGAATAACATGCTTTCAGCAGCAAGCAGACAAGAAGTCTTCTCAAGCTCCAACAAGAACAACCTACAAAACTTTTCTGAAGTGATAGCATGATAATGAAAAAGAAAGTCATACCGTGCATGCCAGATGATTCCTACAGTAAAATCTGTGTCTGTGTGTGTGTATGCACACATGTACATACACACATGTGAGAGAGCATGATATGAAAAAGAATGACAAGAGGGTATAAGGAAAAAAGCAAACCCATTCAGGTAAACAAGTACTTTCCTAAGAATAGATGTACCTGAGACTCCAGTTCTTCCAATTTACGTTTCCTGGCATGAAGAGCTTTACTTGGAAAAGCCCAGAAATAATTGGAAGTTCCAATTCTATCAGTGTCCACCATGCCATCATCAACTAAGCTTTGCAGAATCTCTTTCACTGACATTGAGGCTAATAAAAGCAAAAATACCCCATTAGAACTGCATAGCATCTAAACTTTGGAGAATTATGAATACTATAAGCCATCATCTACAATCATCTGTATGAACATTTTACTATAATGTCGGCTAGCTGGACAATTTCAAGAGGACACCATGCCTGATGCTTCACTCGAAGGAATGAATCCCTTCAAAATCAGCAGTTTATACATAAAGGCTGCTGTTCTATACAGTCTGCTACCAGATGTTTGTAAAACACCACTCATGAGTATCTTAAAACATACATGCATATTACAGTACAATACCAGAACAAAGTCATGAGAGGGTACTTGAGAAGTTGTCTTAATTCTAACATGGATTAACTTAGAATTTCTTGATTAGGAGTGTAATTACATTTCACTTTGTAATGCTTATCAAAGCATTTACAGCAGCAGATGCACTAAAGCCATCTGTCTACAGACTCAGGAGGGGCAGATTTTACTTTTGATTATATTCAGTTCCGATACAGAAAGTCATCTGCAGTTAGAAGGATCCAAAACGTTTCTGAACATAATTGTTCATTTTCTAGAAAATATGAGGTATAACTCACCATTTTAAGAATGATACCTGTTCAACAAAGGAAAGTAGTTATTATTATTTTCATGTGTTGCAGATATAAACACTTTTAAGCTAATTCATGGTTTTCGGTGTCTGAAAATGTCAAGGCTCAACGGGATCCCAGATCAGGAACATCCGATCTTTTGGCAGCTATAGGCTGGATGCCAGTATGGAGGCACTTCCACAGGCTAGATATTTTTCTTTTCAGAGTAACTGGGGCTTGGGTTGTGTGGCTAAATGCCTCCACATTCAGAGGCTGGATGAATTTGGACTATTCAGTTTCAAAGGTGTTACAGTTTTAGAAACTCTACACTCCAGATTTTTAAATGTGAAATTCCATTGGTTATATTTACTGTTTTGCATCCTCTTCCTGCAAATTACAACTAAACATATGCATTGACAAATCAATCAAGACAGCACCACATCTCTTCAGAAGCCTCTGAGTGCCTCTGTTAGCTGCTGACGTAACTGAAAAACACTGCTTTGCGATATTCACACATGTCTGCAGTTCCTTCAACAAGTTCATTTACTCTTGCAGTGCCACAAAGGTAGGCTAGTCAAGGACAGTGACAACTATGCAAACGTTACACTTCGCCTCCATTTTGTCAATGAATATAGAAGAAAGCAGAATGAGGAACATATAAAACAACTCAACAGCATAAGATAAATCCTCTTGGACCTAATCCTAAACGAATGGATCTCATCAGAAGGGCTCTCGGTGAAAAGACAAACCCCTTCCATTTACAGCTGTCCAGCATTTTTGGGATGGGGGAAAGCTCAACAGAACATTGACTGTCTACATCTGGATTAGCATTTTAAGATATTTGTGACATTACAGACAGACATTTAAATCCTCTGTTCACTACGCGAGTACACATAATGATTTCATAGACTGAAAGTCACTGCCAGTCAGGCATCTCAGAGCATACAGAAAAAACCCATCCCATGTTTCAGTGGTTAACTTGGAGTTAGCTGTGACATTTTTAAAATCTCCCATTTTTGCCCTAACATCTAACGTAAGTGAGAAGCATTACCAAACCGAAGTAGGAGTATGCTGTTGATGTCACTTTTAATGCTACAGCCCTGCCATTAAGCAGTCTCCCTTTCTAGCTATTTCTTCCATTATTACAGCCACAAATCTAAAATTGTAGTCAGGAAAATTTACGCTGTATGACCTGTCCCAAAAATGATTAATGGCTCAAGAGAAATAACTTTTGTAAACACTTACTAATCCCTTTTTCTTTTGGAGCAATCTTCTCTATATCCTTCAACTGGAACACATCTTTCTGTGCAAAACATAAAAGACGCTTTAGCTCCAAATGACAGCATCATCTAAGCCCAAGTGGTTTTTACACTAAATCAATGCCAACAAAAGCAAGTAGGAAATACATTGCATGTTTATGTCTTGGTAGCGAATTAGGCTGCATATCCCTCAACAGAATTAGAACATTCTGAGAATTTAAAAAAAAAGAAAAAAAGAAAAAAAGGACTATTATTGTAACAAGCCCTGTTCTTTTCTTTGGTACTCTAAAGTCACTGTATTTTGCCTCAAGTGAGGCTGTAAACCCCTTAGGGCAGACAGAGCCAAGGTTAGATTCTCAGCACCAGATGCGCCACATTGCTCAAGTAGTCAAACATCACAATCATTTTTTTTAATAGGTGAAACATTGTGAATTACTATGTCACCAATATAATTGTAGCTCTGCTTTTGGATCTCCAGGTTTCTTCTCCCCAGTGACCTCCTTCAGGTCTGCTCTCATCTTTTCTAACACTCAGATTTCTTCCTCCTCCCATAAACTGCTGTGAGATACTTCCTAACCTCTTGCTATCCCTCTTATGGTAACAGACTCAAAATGAGATTATTTGTCTCCAAGCATAGGAAGCACATTGAGCATTTAACACTACCTATGCATCTTCATGCCTTGGCTCCACCAGGGGACCACCTACCTGATCAGAAGCTACATGAATCAAGCTCTGTCCCTGTAATTTAGACATTGATGGCACAGGGCATCAGTGAAATGCATAGCTGGATATACAGTGTTATCTACATCTACAGTTAACCTCCTATTAGGACCTGTTTTCCCACCAGTTGTAAATGCAGGACAATTACAAGAAAGTTACTTACTGTTTCAAAAAAGATCTCCATCATGCGAACTCTCTTCTCCTCAAAGCTCAGACCTTTCTTCTTGGACTAGAACGGGGGAAAAAAAATCCCAGCACATTCAGCCATTTGAATAATTAACATCTGCTCAGAATTCAAATCTATTTACTTCTATTTGCCACCCTTTAAAATCTTACCACTAACCCCAGACTTTCAGATAAACTACTTCTTCCCAAAGAATCATTACACCAAGCTAATCCACTTGCAATCTATTAAACTGAGGGACCTATATTCTACGTTTGAAGCCGACCTTTCACGCAACCCAATCCAGCTCAAGCCTCAACATTTCTTGGCATACCCAAACAGTTCCTTGTTTTACCTTACTAGATTAAAAATGTGTATTTATACCAATTCTCAACAACTCACCCAAATGTTTAGTAGTCCTTAAAAAGATAAGAAGGAATATCTTTCGGGGTTTTTTGTTTAGAATTGTTTTTTATCTTGTGATATAGATACACTAGTGTGACATGTACGCCATTTAGGTTTTTTTAAGGAGATAAAGCATATTTTGAGGTACTATGTCTTTCTTCAAATTTCCTAGCCAAATTTAGAATTTCAAGGTCACATTTTAAAAACTGTGTTTCTTCTATTTCTTTTCTCTGCAGTTGTGTGACCAAGCAGTAAATAACATGGATTGAAATAGAAGCAGAAGGCAGAAATGACTACTCACAAACTGCTACCAGCAATACAAAACTGAGAAATATCCTCCCCCGATCACTTTCAGAGACAGTTTTGACAAGCCCCTTGTAAAATTAGGATATAAAATATTTCACAAAGAATTGGAGTTTTATTAAGAGTGTTTAGTATAGACCTCAACAACTCAAAAGCAGTGGCCATAAGGTGAATCAGGAGTGTTTCCCATTGCCCCACTCCCTGCTTTGCAGGCTGTGCAACCCTGTACTGTTGTGTGTGGCTACAGAAAACTGAAAGGGGGATAGAAAGAGCGAAATAGGATGTTGGCAGATAAAGGCCTCACTTTAAAAAAAGACATAAATATTGTTGCTTTTGACTCAATGGAACTGGGGAGTCTAGTAACATGGTGCTTTGAGAAAGATGACATGGGTTTGTTTCCAAGTCTCGACAGAATGGAGTCAACACCATTTTTTAGTTCTTAACTGCTGCTTCCTTCTTAAATAAATCACACAGTAGGGCAGCATAACATTTAAAATGTGCATCAAGAGCAAAACAGCCAGATTGATTTAGATTTTAAAAAATAAATTGAAAAACTAGCTTATGCAGCTACAATAATACACAGACATGAACAGAAGCAATCCAGTATTATATTTAACAAAAGCACTATTAATATAATTATACTAATATAATTATTAATTATAATTATATCATCTATATTAATATATATTAATATAATTAATTATTATAGATTCCTGTAGCCTCCCCCCGCTCTGCTTTAGCCAGTGATGCCCTACGTCACACTGACATCACAGCTGTCTCCTATGATGTCAGTATATTGCAGGATTAGAACCTGGAGCAGCCATGTAAGTAGGAGCACGAACCGAAAACAGACTGATGTTCAACTTCTTCTCCTGTGAAGACAGGCTGAGAGATTTGGGGTTGTTCAGCCTGGAGAAGACAAGGCTCCAGGGAAACATTATTGTGCCCTTCCAGTATCTGAAGGATGCCTACAGGTTCAAGATAGGGACTCTTTATCAGGGAGTGTAGCGATAGGACAAGGAGTAACGGTTTTAAACAGACAGAGGGTAGATTTGGATTAGGTATTAGGAAGAAATTCTGTACTCTGAAGGTGGTGACACACTGGAACAGGTTGCCTAGAGAAGTTGTGGAAGCCAGACTGGATGGGCCTTTGAGCAACCAGGTCTAGTGGGAGGTGCCCTTGCCCAAGGCAAGGGGGTTGGAACTAGATGATCTTCAAGGTCCCTGCCAACCCAAACCATTCTGATTCTTTCTGCCTGCCTTCCCAAACAGCCGTAACACGGCTAGCAGCAACAGAACAAAACCCATATGCGCATGATGTGAAATTTGAGCAGCATTTCTGAAAGCACTTGCTTATTTGCTACATCCCTCAAGCACCAAGTTTCACACCACCACTCCAAGAAAACAGAGAAAAGTAACAAATCAATGTGTTTTCTAGATACATTTTATTAATTTTCACGTTGATTTCTCTCTCCTACCTCTTTGCCAGGTGTTCCACACCACTTACATAAAACACACCAGGCATACCAGTTCTGCTGTCGCTCACGCTACTGAAGGTAGCCATAGGTACACGATGCTGTTAGGCGTGCTTGGGCACACCGGCAGTTCCACCTGCTCACACCCAACTCCCCACAACCACGGCCGGAGCGCGGCCCAGCCTGTTCGCACCCGGCTACCCAGCCAGCGGCGGCCGCCCATTCCCTTGGCCTGCCTGTGGGTCTCAGCGGGCACCGCGCCCACCTCCAGCTGTAGTTACGGGGCCGGCTCTTCCGGGTGCCAGCTACATTGCCATTGCTCTCCAAGAAACCACAGAAGTGGCCCGCCCCATGAGGGTGTTTATCGGGAGCCGCGCTGCCTCCCCAGGCCGGGAGCCCTGCTGCTGCCTTGCGGCCGCGGGCCCGGCGGCAGGCGCCCAGCTCCCGCCGCTCTCCCTCAGCGGCCGCCGGCGGGAAGGCGAGGCGCGGGCGACCGTTACCCGCAGCAACGGTCGGCTCGCACCGCTCCGCCCCCTCCCCGGCGGCGCCCGCCAACGGCAGCCCCGCGCCGCGCCTTCCTCCGCGGCCCCGCTGCCTCAGTAACCGCCCGGCGCGACCCCCCGGCCCGGCCCACGGCGCCAACGAGAGCGGGAGCAGGGAGGGAGGGCGGCCGGCCCCGCCGCGGCCGCCGCTTACCATGTCGCCTCCGGCGCGGGCGAGCGGCGGGGTTTGATTCCGGCGCCACCGGGAGGGAAAAGGCCGGCGGGAGGCCGCCTGCGCAGCTCGCAGCGCCGCCTGCCGCCCGCCCCCGCGGCGCGGTGAGGCAACCCCGCCGGGCGGGCGGGGGGCGCCCTTTCCCGGCGGAGGCGGGGGGCGGCGGGGAGGAGCGGCCGTGAGGAGCGGCCCCTGAGGCGGGCGCCTGGCTGGTCTGGCCCGGGCCGGGTACTGCCCAGTGGCGCGGAAGCGGACCCAACGGAAATGCGCTACAAAATAAAATGAAGGAGAAAAAAGATGCGTGAAATTATGTTCTGGGGCTGTTTGTTTTTATACTTTATGGAATCAACCAAGAAATAGATCCGTGCGTTTTTATAAGCCGGTCTTGCCCTACCAGAACACAGGTTATCACTGCTCTCTCATTTTATGTATTATTTAGAGTGCAGTGCTTGGTTGTGGGATTTTTTTAAAAACAAACACATCGCAGGCACTCGTAGACAGGTGAAGCTGGGAAGCAAAACTCGGCTTTTGTCACCAACTACCCGCGGGTTACACGTGGTGCAAGTTACAGAGAATGTGCTAAGATGTAGGGGCCGTACTGAAGTTTCACATTTGGCATTGCCCAGGCTTTACAGCAAAATCTTCTCAAGTTCTTACTATATCTTCATGTGTTTCTCAATACCTACCCATTTTATATTTTGTGTAGAAAGTGCAATTTTCTTGGCAGGTGTTACTGTGCTATCTTTGCTATATCCTTGCTGTATTATTGAAATCCATTCACTTCCAAAATAAAAAGTTTTACAAATATTTTAAATTCCTCTGCCATTGGCTCTAATCATCAGGGGAAAAAAGACTTGTTTCTGAATCTCTGTCAGCATCGGTGGGGTTGACAGTCTGTGGGATACGTGCTCTACGCCTCCCGGTAGCGACCCCTCCAAGGTGGGGCACTGGACCTCTGTGCCAATGTCCCGGTTTGAGGTAGTGCCCTGTGGGTGCACTCACTACTTTTTTTTCCCTCCGGGGCCCAGCAGCAAAGGTAAGGCATGAACACATTCACAGTGGTCTGAAATGACAAGTATTGCACGACTAGCCCATGACAGGAACAGCAGGACGTGGAGAAATCAAACCCTCTCTGCCCATGGAAGCAAAGGACCTGGGCACACCTGGTGGTGTTTGGAACAGTTGTTCGTCGTGATGACTGTTCTAGCGACTTTAATTACTTACACTTCATTGTAATTATTATGTGTGCTGTAAATTTCCTTCAGCTACAGCAGTTCTGGGAAATTGCTTTGCAGTTTAACAGCAGTGGGTTTGTATCTGCCATACTAATTCTAGAGTTTAAATTCAAGCAAATGAAAACGCGCAAGCTGAACTGTTGAGGCAGTCCCCATGAAGATTTTCCATCGCCTTTGCGAGGTGCCCCCTTTCCTGACGCCTGAGGTTCTCTTCCACACAGACCTGGCTGTGATCCCGTTCCTCATGGTGTGCACCAGTGTATTAATAAACATTAAATGCAAATTAGAAAGGACGTTATTAATACAAAGTTTAACATTCATTCAAAACACTTTAAAGCTTCTTGTTCTTTCATACTTCTTTGGGCATCACATTTTCAGCTCGCGAACCTGCGACGAAATCTGCTGGCACGCCTCCTCATCTGTTGTGAGGGTTCATATTCTGTCCCCCCGCTTTTCCCTTCCTTTGGCAGCAATTTCCCTGTGTTCCCTGTGCAATGCTTCCCTCCTGTGACCGTGACCTCCTCTCCCCCAGGACGTGGGCCCCTTCCGGCTCCTTAACAGCCTGCCATAAAACTGAGCGCCGTTCATTTTTTCACCACTGCCAAGCAAACGGTTGCTACGACATTTGCAAAGCACCTCTTGCGGTGTGGCTTTTCTCCAAGCAACATGTGTGAGCCAGCAGAGTGGGTGCTGGAGCTGAACATGCTGCTGGGAGAAGAGGAAGAGGAGCAGGAGGAAGGGGTTTCACTCTGAAGCAGGCTCGGGGCACGTATCTTGGGGCTTCTGTTCAGCACGCGTGAGGCAGCAATGCTCCCGGCTCCCTGTCACACCTGAAAGTAGACTGGCAGCAAAGACCCAGGTCTCACCCTTGGATGGAGCCAGCACATGGCCAAAGCACACACCTGGAGCCACAGCTGGAAGGTGTTCCTGGTTTCAGCAGTTGAACGTGATCACAGCACCCAAGTCAGCCCGGCACATCAGCCTCTGAAACGTTAGGTCATGCTCTCAGGCAGTGGTGGAGCAGGAGGGTCAGCGTTCTCTGCCCATGCCCCCTGGGGACAGCCAGGCTCAGCTGCCCCGAGTGCCCTGGCAGTCCTGAAGCCCTTTCATGGCCAAATCTCTGGGCCCAATTTACTCTGTAATAAGAAGTTCCTTAACACCTCCCAAATTTTGCAGCACCAGATCAAAACTAACTGGATTGAAAGACCACAGGGTGGAACAGGTCCCAGACAGAGGCAGAATACACAGAAGTATCTCATGCTTTGTCATGTGAGGGTAGTTTTCCATTACTGGATAAAGTGGAATGAACCACTCTTAAAATACATACAGGTCTGACATTTTTAACGGGCTTCAGAATTTCTAAATGTGGATTTCACAAAACTGCCGTTCATATACTATTAATATAAACCCAAGACAACGGATGGCAATACTGAGGAAGGGGAACTCATAACTGTGCCTATTACAGGATTGTTCTCACTTCCTTGTGATTTTCTTAAGCTTTAGCAGATTGGGCTGAAATTCTCTATGCTAGGTGTCTGACCGAGATTTTTAAGCAGCAGCCAAAACAGATTTTCGCTGTTCCTGAGGTAAATACATTGCTTTGTCAGTGTTAAAATATGCTTAGATGAGATGAAAGTTGTACCCTCCTTCATTTTGCTCTTACAAATCTGTAATTGAATTACATTCATAAATTCTGTTTTGAAAGGACATTAAAGTGGCAATGGCAGGCAGGAATGTTAGGAAGTAGGAGGATGAAAATTGTCCTACTTTAATTTTGTTCCTTTCATATATGTGCACTATAGTGTAGTCTTTAATTACCTGGGCTATTTTTTCAGCAGAAGGGAAGAATTCAAGTTGAATAGCAGATCACTTTATTTCCAGAAAAGTAACAGCAATCCATCTGAGTCCTGTGGCTACCTCCCACATCTGTATGACTGACAGCAAAAAGATGCTTCAGTAGAGCTTGAGGATGGAGGACAAGGAGAGCTCTAGGAGATCCTCACCCATGGGACGCGATACCAACTCCTCTCAGGTCCAAGCAGCTGCGGTGGGATATGGCTGGTTATCAGGAAGCAATATGATCCATGAGTATCCCACACAGGCCAGTCTCTGCAGCATCTGCTGCCTCATTTTGTCCTTGGATGAGTGTTTGGAGTGTAAGCAGACGTTCTCCCTACAAACATCTAACCCAGTGAGAAATGCTAGCTGCCCCTCCTCCAAAACTTACTGCTTCCACAGCTTTGCTAGCAGAGCTGCTGAAGTAAGCACTTACCTACTCATTGAGGCGAATAGCTTAAATACTAGATTTTTGGTAACTAAGCATTTCACTAAAAGAACAAGTGAGCATTCGTATGCCTAGATCAGCCAATCGATCTGAGGGTCAGCAGTCTTCAACTGGAGGTAGCAATGAGCAGCAAGTGTGGGTATCTCTTCCACCAGCACAGCTGGGGCCTGGGGAGAACATCTGTCCACAGAAATTACATTGACTGTTCCAGTTCACTGAGATAGTTTTGTCTGGTGCAAATTAGGGAACATTCACATGAACTGTCTGCAAAACTGTGGGGATAGTTAACTGCAGAGCAGCACAGCTGGATGTGAGAGAGAACTTCAGCCTAAGGAACAATGAAACATTTTTTGAACATGCAACGTTAAGTGGTTAGCACTCTCAACAGAGAGATCCTGGCTAACGATGGGTTCCCAAAATACATGCACCTTTAGCTATTTTGGCCTTACTCTCCCTGACATTGTCTCTCATTGGTGAGACTGGGTTCTGTATTCCAGTTTATAGAACTTCTAAAAGATCCTGCTGACGCATTTGGGTCAGTGTTCAAATAAGTACCATGGGAAGGCCACAGAGGAAGTTGGCTATTTACTGCAGAATTTTCCTGGTAAAGGGTATTGTTCCCCAGTCTCAGCATCCTGCCTGTCTGTCTGTCTGTCTGTCTGATTTTGCTCAGTGGTGGAGAGCCTCTGCTGTAATAATCCAGGGGACAGAAAAAATTTCTTGCCTCTCAGTGAGAAAAGACTGGGAATGCAGTAAGAGTCTCGCCTGCTTAGCCCTGCGGCTTCAGGGTACCCTGTGCTGTTTCTTCTGTTCTTCTTCATGGCTCTCTTGCATGGCAAGGAACAGGTCCTCCACAACTCTGAATGTCAAACCAACACTGCCCTGCTTCAAGCTGCGGGGGTTTTTTAGCTGACAGCCAAATAAAGCCTCTTGTAAGCATCTGAACTTCAGGGCAGATAGAGAATATACTCCAGTACATTCAGCACCAAGACTGTATTTTCTGGACATACATTCATGTGAAGACTGACAAAGAAAAACAAAACTGTTCCATTATGTTGTTGCAAGTTTGCCTTCAGGAAAACAAAAGGCATCAAAACGTGACTGCTGTCATTTCCTATGACTTGCAAGAAAGACTAAAATGGATTCCTTTAGAGGGTTTGAGGGCAAGATCCATGAAAAAGGAGGGCTGCTCTGTATTTCGGCTGTCTCATTTCTGAGTGTCCTGCCACCGCGCAAACACACATCACCAAGTCTGACCTCTCTAGTCCCCTCCAATGAGATTGTTTCCAAGCCAAATGATGTGTCTGAAGATTGTCTCTTACTTCATGACTGAGTTCCCAGTCACACTGAATTCTCAAAAGATTCACGTCTGGAGAGTTCACCAGTGACCAAGAGGACCTATGTACTATGTAAAATGAAAGTTAACATGAGCTGAAAATTTGTTCTTACAGGAGAAAAGTCAGAGTGAACTGCTAAGGCAAATTTTCTGTTCTTCTACAACAATTTATATTTAGTGTTCTGCAGCAGACCTTTGAAGATTATAGCACAGCATAGCTGAAAGGTACTGTATACTTCCATGATGCCAGTGGAAAAACTTCGGACTTATAATCTTACTGCCACCAATGAAAACATTAATTTTGATGACTGAAGAAGGAAGGGAGAAGACAAGGAAGCTCCAGTTCCCCATCTTCTTCCCAAGCAGAACCCAAGTCCCTCTTTCCTCTGTGTCTATGTAAAAGCTTAGCACCTGTGAAACAATCACAGTTTTCTTGGCTTGTGACCTGTGGTGTCAGGGTTTCCTTTTGGAAAAAATTACCCATCTTCCTCCATTATGGGGCTACTTTTAGGGACAGTGAGTATGACACACAGGAAAAATAAATCCTCAACCATGAAAATAAGAGAGGAAACAAGCTTTATTTTTATTATTTGAAATTTTTGTGCGTGGTAAAGGTACACATTTGACTCTGGTTTTCCTACATTTCCAAGACAGAGTAATTTATTTTTTAATTGTCGGCTAAAGCATCAAGAATACCATGGCACACAGGAAGCTAGAACTACACACACACACACACGCGCGCACACACACACACACAAACACTTCGATGCGCATCTTTCATCCTTGACCTTAAGGAAACAAAGTTTGTATTTAGCCTCACAGGGATTAAAAAAAAAAGAACAAACAAAAACAACAACAAAAAAACCCCAAGTTAGAAGACTATTTCTTGATGAGTGTCAAGAGAGTGCAAGGCTTACATGTACACAAAATATACAAGACTGACTTACAAAGATGGAATGTACAAAAGCTTTTTAAAAAAATCAAGACGGACAGACCCACTCTTCGACCTGGAAAGCTGCGGCGTATCAACTGGTAGAGATTTCTAACAGGGGGTACTGCCATACACTATGCAGCTTAGGGAACATTCCCTTGTCATAAAGCCAAAGCAAAAGTGTCAGGGTTAAGGCCGTGTTGCTCACAAACATCAACTGAAGTGCTGTACATTCATCGGAAATAACACAACCCGTTAGGAATCTTCCTACTCTGTAGCACAAGTACCTTTCGCGCGCTCTCCACAAACAGGCCAAAACAATCACTGCTCATAATTCTTGAAGAAAATTTTCAGTGTACATGATGATTTCGTAACTAGCTGTCACCCGCAACCAAAAGTCATTTCTTTATAGAAACACAACATATTGGGCACTTGTAGTTCTCATTATGGCAACACTAGATCCTTAGTTATAAAAATATTGACATAAAATCGAAAGCCCTCTAGTTTTTACAGAACAGAAGAGCATTTACTAATAAATAACTCTCCGTCTACTTCAGGCAAATGCCTGCCTAAACCATTTCCCTTTTTCAGCTACATTGCTGCTGGTTTAGCCTATGTAAAAATCCCCTACTGTTTACATTGGATTTATCCGAACAGATCCTTTTATTCTATTCACAAAACAATGAACATACAGTTGGCTAGTTTGTCCTAAAATGCTCCAAATTACACAAGATCTGATAACCTTTTGAGATTACTTTTGAGTTGACGATTAGTTAAATGAAGCACATACTTTCACCATTCATGCTGTGCTGCTAGTCAATTAGCATTCCAGGGAAGTCAAGGGAACATTTGGTTATACCTGAAATCTGGCAGCAGAATGCCTATAAAGCCTTTAATAAATGCTAACAACTCAGCAAATCAAGTAGTGCCATTTTGATGTTCACTTAATTGGATGAGAAAAAAATCTGCCATTTTTTTAGAACAGAATTTCTGCTTTGGTTGCTCTTTGTAAGGCTTGTAAGCCAAGCACGTTAGCTAAGTTGGCTTCAGACGCACACCATAAAAGCAGTATGTTTCTCAGTTTCCTGGTGCCAGGCAGATAAGGTCAGACCTTGGAAGGGAATGCCCTAATGCCACTGAATTTGAAATTGTAGCTGGCAGCATTTGCTATCAGAAGGAATTCCAAATTAGTCACATTTTTCAGGTGCAGTAAGTGCTGCTCTGGTGATAATGTCTGAAACCTCAAAAGACTATTCAATCTTAAGAAAAAATCCCCATCACCCCCAATAGCTGTTAGCTGGGTTGTAAGGGGTTTGTGTGCAGAATTCCGTATTTCATCAGGATGTGCTGGGTTGACATAGGTTACATAAAATCTTGGTAAACACTACTGAGTCAAAGGGACTGAAAATCTTCTGCAGAAAAGTGTATACATGGAACAGTACAGTCTTAAGTATACATTTTGATATCTAGGTTAGGGTATGATTTCTGTGTCTCTCAGAGATTCTGACAACAGAGGATTTGGCAATGTTTCCTGAGTGGAAACCATGCAAGTTTAGTAAAATGTTATTATAAAAATCCAAATTTGGAACTAGATTTGATTAATATTATCCATAACTGACAGCAACAGCACATTTCTCATTTTAAGTTTTTATCTCAAAGAACCTATGCAACCTCTTTGTTAATAAATACAGTTAAAATGCTACATACCTTGTCTTCATTGATAAATTTGCCATTTAAGGGCATTCCATTGTCAGAAATTCTTTGTTTGCCAGAAGGTTGCTTATAAGGACACTTAGAAAGAAATTACTTGATCATCAGAAAATCTGATCTACAAATTTGTTAAATTTTGATAGGACAGTTTATTGTGTAATGACAGATATCATCAGAATTTTAGGACAAACTCAGTTCAAGCAGAGGATAGTTTGCTGTCTTGGTAATAACAAACTTGAGTTTTAACGTTTCAGAAATGTTACCACCAGTTTCTTAGCTGCATTATATAGTCCAAACCTTAAGCCTTATATTTATTCCAATGAAATAAGGAAACTTATCTTTGCATGAGAATTTGTAAATTGGCTCTATGTGCAAAAAATAAACAAGGGAAAGAAGAGGAAATATCTTTAAGAAACAGTAATTAAAAAACAGACAAACTCCACACTTAAGAATCTTGGGGTCTGCATCTTTACAAGTCAAATGCATCTTTACAAAAAAACCATTAGTTTTTCTCAAATTCATTGAAACAACAACTTTAACCTTTTAGAAATAAGACAAATACTTATAACAAGTAATTTAACAAAGTTTTCTTTCCATTTTGCAAACATGCTTAAAATACTCCCTTGTTCCTGACCCAATGCCCTTTTGTTTCAAGGCCCTAAAAATGAGAGAAGAAAGACAGTACTTCCCAGGCTATTGTAGGCATTGGCAGCACGCTCACCTGCTCCTCAAGCGAGGTTTAAGAGTGAATACCACTCTATCTATATTAGGCTACAGTAGCAATTCATCCTTTGACCATTAGGTTTAGAAATAAGAATAAAGTCAGTGCTACTTTAAAAAGGGTAAGTTCACACTTAAAAAAAAAAAAACCACATTAAAAACAGAACAAAGTCATATGATTGTAAGCATTTCCAATTAAATTAATACTTCAACAAACAACACAGTAGAGAGATCCAGCAGGAAGAAGGAGGGACATTTTTCAGAGTACTGCCATTGTCAAATGGCATACATAGGTTCCAGTTTGCTGAAATAACCTACATTTACTTTTTATTTATTTTGTGTCAATCAGTCATACATACATACATACAAACAATCAAATTGGAACAAATCTCACAGTCCTTATTTTGTCCTCTAACAAAATTCCCTTTGATGAAGGACTTCAGGAATTGATTCAAATTCATTCTTATTTGTTACGTATTTTTCTCATGTAAAAACAAATAGCTTTGGTAACCCTTGGCTTTCCTATACAACCTCTGTTTACCACAGTTCCTTTGGTTGTATAATGTAGGTCCTCCGTAGGGGTACCTCTCTGGCTTTCTGTCCTGTGTGATGCTGCATTTTATTTTATCAGTTAATACAATGAGTTGCCTTAAGGAAACATGGCAATGAACATACACGAAAGAGTGGCACACATGAGGTTAATTGAGTTGACAGTGTAATAACCCTGATCCTAATGAACTAGTTTGGTGTCAAAAGGTCTGTTGTTACACAGAAATTCAGCTCTCACTAATGTATCACTACAATTAAGTTTTTCCAGAGCTTTAGAAATGTCAGGTCTCTGCAAAGTCCTTCCAGCACACTGAGCAAGAGGAAGAGTGAAAAACAAGCACATGAAACAATCCTTCATTAATCCCACATAAGTAGGGAATTTGCATTGATTCTCATAGTGCTAAACATTGAGCTGTGTTAGGTCTGACAGTTAGAGCTAGATGGATTTTGTGAGACTTAACCTTATACTAAAAGGACCTACTTATTATAGATAGTAAGACTGAAGAATGTTAAAAGTGTAATACCTACCATGATAATGAGATCTAGAAGATTCCCAGGATCACCTCTGGGTTAAATAATGCATAACAAAGATACTTCTTCAAATTTGGAAGCTCTGAGCAGGAGCTACCCTTCGCAGTCTTCAAAAAGCTTTGGGGACTTTTCCCAAATTTTTCTTACTTTTGCCTAATTAGTTAATTCCAGTTCCATAAGTTGCAGTTTGTGTTTAATATCACATTGTCTTTATGAATTCAGTTAAAGAGGATTTTGTGTATTAACCCTTACAACAAAAAGTTCCGTGAGAAACCTAAGAGGTGCAAGTCCTATGTAAACAAGGTAAGTTTGGAAATTAACAGAAGTCTGTAAGAGACTCCTTCATTATTAAAAATGAACTCAAAGTAGGAGATATCCTGCATTGGATCTCTAGGACCAGTCTTTTCTTAAGGGTGGATGATTATCCAGCTCCAGAGCTCATTGCTACTGTAAGTACCGATAGACCTTGAAGCAGTGATTTCCAGAGTCTGCAACTACAACATGGCCATCTGAAGTAAGGGCCAGACCTTGGGGACCATAAAGTGGGTCAGCAGAGGTGTTAATGTAGGATAAAAATGATCCGCTTCCATCAAAAACCTTTGAGGGTGAGAAAGCACAGAATAAATGTTATGAATAAAAAAGAAAAACAGCGAACACAAGTCTGCTCTCAATTATACCATTATACTTCTCATTTCTGAAACGGTTGACATACACTAGAATAAACAAGGGCAGAATCTGATCTGTTATTCTCATAATATACAAGTTTATATACAAACGTATTTTCTGATTAAAAAGAACTAATTAAAGCTGCCAGAATCTTTGGCAAGAATTAAACATGCAATGAAATAATAATAAAAAGAGCACCTCATCTGTTCCTTGTTCTAAAAATAGCCAACTACAATAAATCAAACTCAATCAGGAACTCAACCAACACCTTGTTTTCCTAACAAATATTACTATTGTGGCCAGCATGACTCTTACGTTCCCACACAGAGAAAACCAGGAATTTGTTTACACTGTTGACAGTGCTTCCTGAGAACAACTCATAAGCAGCTCCCTCATTTTTATATTCAGTGCAAATAATACATACACTTAGTAGTTATTAGATATTCTTTGGCAAATAAGAAGACTTTGTGATTAGCACTTGCAAGATAAAGAGAGTACAACTCTCATAACTTAAAAGTAGAATATTTCCTCAACATTTAAAAAAGATGATAAAAATCTGCTGCATTTGCCTCAGGGTCTATACAGATCATTTGCTTTTTCATATTTTCCAGCATGTTTCCAATCTTCTGTGATGGTGATTAGAAATTACTATCATCTCAGCACTGCTTGCAAGTCTCCTAAGTCATCATATAGCTTTTGGGGAACTACGTGGAGACAAAAGCCTTGGTGACAGTAACCATCAGAATTGCTAGCAGTCACACTGGAAAGCCCATGATCTGACACCACCAGTTCTAAAAGTGGGCAGACCAGCAACGAGAAATATAAAAGGCTGTGTTAGAAGCCACATCACTTCTAATGCTATCCTGTTTCTTGGGAAGTCTGAAGACTTCAGTGGCCAGAGTTAGTTTTCCTAATCAAGCACCCTTGAAATAGAAATTTCTACCTGTATTCGGCTGTTTCCCCAATCTGCTACGATAATATTTCCATTAGAATCTACAGCTACTCCAGTGGGTGCATTAAATTGTCCATTTCCTTCTCCATTTGATCCAAACTTCAGTATGAATTCTCCCTCCTGGTTAAATACCTGTATGGGTTAAAACAAAAACCTGAATATGGCATCGTATCAAATAGCAGTAATCTACTATTACCAGTTCACCTGTTAACCAAACTGGGAATTGCAGAGTTCCCAGGAACACAACCCCCCCTACACACACACACCCCGAAAATGGGAGAAAAGGTACCCATCTCTCCCTCTACCTCCATTACTCCATACATTATTTCCCTTCTCACTTAAGATCTTATTCTGCTCAGAGACACAGGTGGAGGGTGCCAGGAACCCTTCTGCAGCTTGTGCATCTTGAATTAAGAAGAGCTGAGTGCAGATACAGCACTGGGAGTCAGTCCTACAGAAGCACAACTGAGCCGATGCACTCTTCTCTGACTTTCACCATCTACGGAATCATGGCATGCTGCTCTCTCTATAGACAGTTCAGCAACTGAATTCTCTGGGATGGTAACAGGTTTAGACAGCAGAAAGATGGAAACGATCAATGACTATTCCGTCAGTGACCTGGATGCACTAACGGAACCAAGTGAGATACAGGATTTGTCAGTTACATAGTACCACAGTCACCTCTATTTATTTTGGTCCATCTTGGACCCAGGCCCAGCTGTGCCACAAGGTCCAACACCATTCTTAGACACCAGCTGTGGCTTGCACAAGAAAATGCAAAGACCTGACAAGTGACAAGTGCACACTGAAGTGCTAAGAAGGTGGAAGATATGAGGAAATCATCCTATTCTTGAACACCCACAGTGAACAGAGAAAAAGCACTGGGGAGATGAAATTGATGAAGTACCAGGTTGGTGCCTCAGACAATCAAATTAAGTAGAAAAAAGTCAACTAATACGAAAAAAAAAAACCAACAGGCAAAGATGTATTGCTGTCTCCCTGGGTTAAAATGGGCATGGTGAGTGACTGAATGAGAGGGAAGCCTACACTGAGTATGATTTTCCATAGAAGATGCCTGAAGGAAGGAACGTGCTTGAAGGGTGTCATGGTTTGGGCCAGATTGGCCCAATCAGGCGGAACAACAGATGCTCTCTCTGTCCTGCTCCGCTTCGAAGGGAGGCAGGAGAGAGAGAGAAAAAAGAGACTTAAGAGTTTAGAAGGAACTAAACTACTTTAATGAAATATTAATAATAAAATAATAAAAAGAAAATAATGAAATACATACAAAACCATATTACACTCCCAGGATGACAGTCATATCACCAGCAGGTACTGGGGAAGTCCCAGACTGGACTCAGTGATGGATGGGAACTGAATTTTGGATCTGGATTCAGGATCAGGATCAAAGGTGGATGAACAGACAGAGTCCTCCTCAGATGCCGGCCATTGAAGAAAGAGGGCTGACCCTTTGATCCCTCAGCTTTTATACTGAGCATGAGGCAGATGGGATGGAATACCCTGTTGGTCAGTTTTGGGTCACCTGTCCTGTCCGCTCCTCCCCACAGGTGTGACCCCTCTATGCTTTTCTGCTTCCGACCCTCCAATGGGACAAATAAAGTTGGCTGGCCTTGGTTGTTATAGCAATAAGTATAAGCAGGAGCCTCTCTGCATCCCATTCCTCAGCATCAACTATAAACATGGGTCTCGTCACTCTGAGAGCGAACAGTTTTCTGCACAACATGCGGTTAATTTCAGCAGTTAGAAGAGGCCTAGCTAAAAAGTAAAGTTACTGAACAAAATTGGTCCTGTTTTACCTCAAACCATGACAAAGGGTAATGGGGGAGGGAGGATAATGTGGCTGAGTGAGGATGTTTAATTCAAGACACTGGTGCCAGGAAGAGGCTTTGGGAACCATAAGAGTGGAATTATTTATTTATTTATAAATCTATTTAATATTTTTCAAAAATTTACTCTCTGCTCTTTCCCCACTGTCTCACAAAAGATAGCAGCATCACCCAGATTATAACTCACTCTCCAAAGTGTCAACAATTATCTGTACCAATTTAGAGAACACTGCAAAAATAAGAATCTTTTCTAGTTAATACCAAATTATAACAAGTAACACTTTTATCCCATTGAGTCACACCAGAGACAGATGGGAATGCTCTGTTCTCATTAGGAATGCAATAATTATAAATTCACTAAGATGCCACACTTCTTACATCTCTTCATTTGTGGTTTTTTTTTTCATTTTAGTTTGCCCTTGTTAACTCTCTCCAGGCATTCTTGTTACCAAGGCAAGCCCTGCTGGTGGAGGGGTAATTTATGGAGTCATAGGCCTCCTGCTGCTAAACCAGGTAAACAATCTTTTTTAGGGCTCCTGCAGCAGTCTTGGTTTCTTTGTTGTAATTCAAACCACAAGTTCCTACTTCCTCTCTAATTCCAAAAGGATACAAGAGCAAGGTCGCTATTCAAAAGCTAGATAATTCAGCACTGCTCGGGACAGGAGGGTGTCTATGCTCAGACAGTGATTTCCTATTTCAGGTGAATATATAAGACTTATCATTTCAGTTAGGAACACTGAAGAACTGGACTGAGCATTCATCTTTGTGTTCAATCAGACCAGGCAGCACTGGGTGAAATCCCAGATATTTCACCGGTGTGTGGGACTGGTGCACTGGTGCACATGGCCTGAGAACCTGGGTAGGACAGTGTTCTGCTGCCCGTGTCATCCTCCTGCTGCTGCTACGTGTTGAGGGAGGGAAAAAGAGCACACAAAGTGACTGAAAGGGGATGTCACAGCCTGAAAACAAACATGCACAGGTGAGTAATTTCTGAAATGCCTGTAGCTCCTTCACATACATTTTCCACCACGTGACATCTCAACATGTATCCTTGTTTTGGTTTATAACTGGGAGAAACAAATATACCACCCTGTCTTACCATGACTGTCTAACAGGCCGTGAGTCAGGACTTCCCACGGGTGTAAGGACTAGTGGCCAGTTCTGCCCAGTGCCGGAGGTACTGGATGAAAACCGATGGTCTGTGTTACACAGTTGTTAAGAGTATCGGGTTGTAAACGGATCCAGTAATCTTAAAGCTTATAGGTATGGAATTAAAGATTGTCAGGTATCTTTATTTTGTTATAATTTTATTCAACTAGAAATGTGGGAAGCTTTTACTGGGAAATTCAAAAGCAGTTACCAGACTCACTTAAAACAGGAAAGAACATAGGGTAAATAATGGGTTTGGCAGAGAGCTAATAAAAAGAACTAAGTTGATGCTATTTATCTCAGGTACAACTTATGTTTAAGCAATTGAATTGGAGAGCATTATAGTGGCACCAAAGGCAATGGATTATATGTCCATTAAGCAATGCACTGCATGCAAAGGTCTCTGAATGTGCAGTCCTTATATCAGACCTCATATATAGAGAGTGTGATCTCTTTGTTTTTAACAATACTTTATTTTCCCCAAGAAAGTACCATGATAAAATAAAAAGCATTCCAAGTTGCCATTAGTGACAGTACCTTGACAGAGTGGTTATGAAAATCTGTAATGATAATTTCGTTGTTGCTGTTTACAGCTGCAAAATGAGGACCTGCAATGCAGAGGGAGAAAAAAAAATAATAATACCACTAAAACAAAAAGTTTGCTTAAATCAAAAAAATTATTCAGCCTGCCAGAATATTATATTTGGCTTCTGAGCAATAATAGTGAAATTGGGAATATCAGGTTCAAATTAAGAGTAATTTCATTTCATGTTTTAAAAAGCTCATCATGCCTTTCTGTAAACCTAAATAATGTCTTTTTCAACCAGCTGTCAGCTAATGTTATCAGTAAGCATTGTTCATTCCTTCCTCTTTCATATACGGATGACTATGTAGATATTTATGTGCTCTTTAAATGACAAAATGTAGTGCTGAGGCATGAAGTTGTGTATACACTGAAAATAATTCTCAAAAATGTTCGTGTAAAGTTTCAGCTGAAATCTATGCTTTCTGTGCTCACTTCTTACAACTATTTGAGCAAACAAGTTTTAGGATAAATACAAAAGGCACTTAGAAGAACGCTGTCAGGGAAAAAAGTGCATTTTTTCTTTTACTTTGTGAATTGAACTATGTGCGCAAACTGGAATAAAACCCAAATGGTAGCTTGAAAACAGGCGAGCACCTGAATCAAAATACTTGGTGCTATTTTGAGTCACTAAACAGATCAGAACTCGGTTTCAATTTTCACAGTGTATCAGTGTAAACTATAAATAGAGCAAAAACCTCTACACTGAAAACATTCAAGTAATGACAATTCACCTGTTTTATGTAGCGTACCACCAAGAAAAGATGATATATTTCTCAAGTGCACTATTACAGAGTATTTGCACGCTTATTTTCAGGAGATATTCTTACAAATTTTAAAATGAAAGAAACTGGACATACCCAGAAAACTTTGGTTTCACTTAGCCGTGTTAGAGCCAAAACTCTGATAAATTTTATATATATATGGCACTTGTGCCATAAGACATTGCAAAAGACCTCAAGTAAGATAAAAGCAGTTATACCATTGATGCTATTTCTCTCTTGTGGTGTGAACCAGTCACAACATCAGACCAATCTGTAACTACTTATTCAGAGTGATCTAACACCTGCAAAATGACCTGCATGTGTAATTTGGCATCTTCATTTAAAATTTGGAAAGAATAGCTATTCACTCAAAATATATCAGGGGTTTTTTTTAAACTTAATTGCATGTTCTAATTGAAAGACACCATATGCAAGCAGTCAGTTGAATGTAAGTGGCAATTTCCCCAAACTGGCATTTTCCGTTTGGGTAACTGTGCCTTCCTGATCTCAATCTGAACACTATCCCATTACACTCTTTTTCTAATCGGAAGATACCACTTAGGGCATTGGTTAATGTGTATGTGATCACTGGAAACAAAAAGCACGGTGTTTGAGTTGATTATCATGAACAGCTGAGTGTGGGCATTACAAAGCATTTATAAAATGCTAGTTAAGATCAGTCTTTCTTGGGTCACTGATCTGAAATGCTTCCAGGCACAGAGAGGTAGATAAAACAGTCTGGTTACAGCTACATTTGCAGAACAGATGTTGCAGTCTTCCTGACCAATTAAACAAATGGTGAAGTAAATAGTAGCTCTATGTTTAGTAGAACCTTTCCCCCCCGAGGAAAAACAAGTAGGATATAGCGTCTTCAACATGCTCAAACATCATGCAAATGTGAGCAGAAGAGGCAAGAAAAGGGGATTTACATATTACCATCAAGTGTACCTGCAAACTGCTTGTCACCGTTTCCTCGACTACCGAACCTGGTGACTATTTTCCCATTCGGCTGGAAGATGAAGACGCAGCATGCTTTATTGTCCACTACAATGATGTGTCCATTACGATCCACAGAAACACCTTTAGGGCCCATGAGCTTTCCAGACCCAATTTTGGCCTAAAAGGGAAAATGCAAAATGGGAAAATATGTTGGCACGATAGAATTAAGTTAGTACAGTTCAAAGATTGTATTACAGGCACACAGGGGAACAGAGAGGCATTTTTGTCATCAGAAGTTTCCCAGAGGGAAGTGATTGTTTTTATCAGCTCCTACTGTGTATGGCACGATTTTTGCTTCAGCTGAAAATAAAGACTGCTTTCTGTGTGTCCTTTCTGGAGTGGAGAACCTGCCACCTCAGCAACTCAGTCCAAATACACAACTCATGAGAAACACAATCATCAGATTTGTATGTCTTGATAAAATACAGCATCTGTCAGAAACCATGACAAATGGCTGTGTAGCCAGCACTAGTGTACCAGCAGCACAGGCACACAGGCCTAAAGGACTTCTGCCTCCTGTTGCAAACTATTCCTGAGCCCAACAACCGCCTGGTTACAGACAGGGAAACATGCCTTTAGCGTTGCCTGCTACATCAAAGCAGTCAGAGCTCACTCTTGGAGCATCAGAGCTGAGTGGGATGTAGGCTATGATGTCCTGTGAGACACCATGCAGCTTCTGAGTGCTCTTGGAAAGAATCTGAGCAGAGCTAAAGCTCAAGCTAACCTCTATATCTTCCACCAGATCCACATCGAGACTGCTTCACTTGCTGCTTAGACACATGAAGTGTCAGCTGAAACCTGCAAAGGAGATAGGATCGTGCTGCCAAACAGCAAATAAAGTAATATTTGAAACACTAAACAAATCAAAGCTTGCTCCTGTCTTAGGTAAATAAAATTATTTCCATCATTTTAAATGGGCCTTGTGACTACCAAAAACATCTGCCAGCATGATCAGCAACAGGAGGGGAACGGTATACAATATTCCGTATTGTATCAATGGAAAAACCTTCAGTGGAGATGAGGTGAAATTCACACACAGTGAATGATTTGGAAAGGCTAGAGAGCTGTCAAAATAAACCAGAAAATGTTAGAAGCATTCTTTAATAGGGTCAAAAAGAAGGGGATCTAAGAAGCGGATCTAAGCAACAGCATCTCATCCAGCCCAAAGCAAGCAGAAATTGAGGCAAAGCCTTCAAAGAACCCATGAGCTACCTAGGCATACACTCAGGAAGATTCTAGGATCACCTCGTAACCCATTTCAAATGTTTCACCATTCTGCTCTTTTTTCAGGCAGAGATTCTAGGAAGTGGTTTAAACTACATAAAATCAGTTGAGTTTTGACCTTTCATTTTAAAAAAGGTTATAAAAATACCACCTAATTGTTTGGCGGTTTTGTTGTTGGAATGCAGCAACCTGCTTTCTGGGGTTTTTTGTTTGTTTGTTTGTTTTTTTAAATGATGGACAGATTTGGAAGCAGTTATCCAGGTTAGTTCCAAAAGTCTGGTCTCCTGCCAGCCTCTCTACTGTGCTGCACAGGCAATCCACCGAACAGACTGTGTTGAAATTAACAGATCCCAGAAATTTCAGATCCTGTAGTAATTTATGAGAGACATATCCTACAAACTGAGGTCCGTCTCTTTGGTGGAGAACACAATTTCCTGTTTCCAGCGGAATTTAAATGAAATAGATACTAAGATATTTGTCGTCTTTATGAAACGAGCATTTTTCACCTCGCTGCCTTTGCAGGGTGGGACAGATCACCACCTAGAACAAGCAGTGCTTCTGACTTCTCTGCCCCTCTCCCCTCTCTCCTGCAAGTGGTAAGGAGCAGCTGAAGCTCTGTTAGTCTGTGACTAACTATCAAGCTGGGACAAATTACAGGGCATGGAGAAGATCCATGACCTAACTCATTTCTCTCAGTTCCCTAATGTTTTCAAAGCAAACAACCACGTTAGTATCTGAAGAAGCTCAACTACCCTTAGTAAGCTCCGTGCTCCTATTCCACGGCACATTCTCATGGGTGGGGTTGCAGGTAAAAATAGGAGCCATCCCAAAGTAAAGCCATCTAGGTTCCCTGAGGCTGCCTGGTACAAAGTCACCAGCGTTACTACATAACCTCTTTCAGTTCAAATAAAGAAAACTCCAGGGAGTAAATTTTGCAGCTTCAAGAGTATGCTTAGCCAACATGCAATGATCATGTGTCTGTTTTATGTTCAGGTACATACGCTGTTCAAAATTACTAAATATTTAGGCAAAAACCACCTCATTAAATCATGCTAAAATGTCCCCAGGGAAAACTACTAAAAATGACTTTGTGTTCACCAGAGGAAAGATATGAGCAGACCTACAAAATGTATTTGGGTTTGCGTAACAACAAAGCAGCAAAAACATAAACCAAATGCAAAACAGTAGATGTATTTCCTTTGGGGTGATTAAATCATATTCCCTTCTTTCCTCCGGGATGCCCGTGTGTTTGTCTGCTTGTGCATTGCACCACCTCCTTACCATCTTTCCAGGATTCCTATGGAAAAATGACTCAGACTCATGAGTACAGTGTCTTCCTGCCCATATAAATACATACAAAAAAAAAATCAGGAATACATCACGTACTACATTAATGGGCAGTCAGTGCTGAGAAGATTAATAACAATCACTATTCTTGGGCAAGGATTTAAAATATAATTTGCAGGCTGCAATAAGTTATGCCCAGCTAGAGTTTGCAGAGCTTTTTCCTAAAAATCTCTGTTTCCAGTTTAGATCAAAATATGCTAATGACACATTACTGAGTCTGGCTGAACATACGCTTTGTATATTTTTATTTCAGAAGGTTTCTTAGAATTATAGGTTTGATTATTTAGAACAGAACATTAAAAAACCCAGTCACTGCTGTTAAGTGTATGAATGGAAGTATTTTCAGACTTTTCTGCCCTTAGAAATGAATAAAGTATAATGAATCATCTGAAACCTTAATACAAATAATGTGTTTAATTGAATTCAGTCAAGGACATTATGTCCCTTATTTTATAGGCTGTTATGAATTTAGACTGGTTTTCAAATATGGGTTTATAAAGTCACCCTACCCAGGTGGAAAATATTCTACTGTGGGATATTCCTAGAGGTAAAAAAATCAGCTAGCCTATATAAAAATTTATGAAGACTTTTCCACTGTAGAAGTAGGTGCGTTAGGGCTTTAAGTTTAACTTCACCAATCTTGTTGCTGACTGAAAGATTCACAATTGTCAGGAATTAATTTACAGACTTTCAACATCCCTTCTTTTCCTGTTTGAGATCTTCCCCAATATGGAGATACAGCTTTGTCACACATTGCAGTGTCGCACAATAAATGGGTTTATCATTCATGTGACTGTCTTAATTCAACTGTGACCACTTAACCACACTTCACAGAACTATTCCTATCTGAACATGCAACCAGCTTCAAGCAGCTCCCTTCTTAATTCTTCTAATGAGACAAGAAAAAATAAAAGTCTGACAGATAAAATGTTTCCTTTCGTCTTTTTCCACTCATCTAGACTTGATCTTAACTTACTTGGAGCCCCATTTGGCTGATAACAAGCTATCTTAGATACAACCCTTCAAGACTTGGAAGTAATTCTCTCCTCAGAGGACCAAGAATCGTTCTCTTGGCTCTGTTCTCCAGTTCCTTCACTAGCTTTGACCACCACTGGCACAGAAGTTGATACTGCTGCTTCAGCATGCATTCTCTCCTTAGCCTAGCAATACATCTTCTCTAACAGCTTTCTTACGCAATTTCAGAGTAATTTACAGAGGAAGCTAGCACTGTTATCTGCCTTTTATAGATGAGGAAGATAAAGCACTGGGAAATGAAATGGAAGATCACCAGTCACCTGTGAGACCCGTGGCATAGCCAGAAACAGAAGCCCCAATTCCTAAGACCCTATCTAAGGCTTTTATTGTTCACAGGATAATACAGCCTTTCATTTTAGGAGACTCGCATTTTGGTGTAACTTTAGACTAGGGTTTATCCACCTCTGCATTATGCAAGTTTTACAGCCTTAGGAAAACGGAGCTCTGTCTCTGTTGCCTACAACGACTCAGGAAGGTGACACTTTTCTGCCTGGCAGTGGAGGTTGCTGGAGTGAGTCAACCCAGTGCTGTAATCAGGGAGATGCCTGGGCCTGGCTCCAGGGGAAATTTGCCTTCTAGCTCACATGACTATTAAAATGCTGCTAAGGGAGAGTAAATGTAAGTAAGTACAGAAAGAAGGGGACAACACCAAAAATAGTTGGATTAAGTTCAGAACAGCCCCCTGAAAATGCTGAGTTAACAACTAACAGACCACCTGCATCAGAGATCATATACAATGACTTGCAGGCACAGTTGTTTGAAGGGAAACACCATTATCCCTTTATCTCTCTATACTCTGTGTATCTTAGCAAATGTTGCTCAATTTAATCTGACAAAGCCCTTGTAAGAATTACCATTGCCAGCACACAAGAAATTACAAGGCTTTGCCCAGATTCCCACAGGTTAGATCTGTTCTAGCCATGTCCTGTGCTTCAACTGTATGACTATGCCTGCTCTCCATAAATAAAATGCTTCCACAAACATTTGTATATTTTTCTCTCATAAATATAGCCTATTGCATTCAATCTACAAATAGTATTTTATATCATTGATGTTTTGTCTCTCATTTAATCAGTCTACTCCCAAGAACTACAAAGTCTGATGCATTAACTTGTATTAACCACACAAACATTGCTAACTTTACATAGCTCTTGCAATCCAACAAAAACATTGACTAAAAACAAAGCTAGGCTCTACGTCAGAGGAACTACCTTAATAATTAATTTTTTTCAATACCTGTCTCTCTGCTGGTACCGTATAGCACATAGGGTCCTGGCTCCTGCAGAGCCATAGCTTTTTCCTCCAGAGCTGGCACCATCCGAAGTGCTGGATTTACAGCATGTCTTGAGAAGGAAGGAAAATGAGCCCTCCATGCTCTGTGTCCAGATCAAGCCAGTTCACATTAAAGATGTTAATAATTATTTAAAACACACTTAGGTTACTCAGAGTATTTGAATTCTTAACTAAATTACATCTTTCTTTGGTTTTGTTTTGGTGTCTTCATTTCATTCAAGGACTTCAGCCAAAACCAAGGTTTTCCTGTGTAGCTGTACATTTTCCAAACTACTCGACAAGGAAAATCACATACTCTCTGCAAATGCAAGTAATCTTTTTTTTTTTAATGCTTGCATTGCATATTAGTATTGTTTTATTTTAGCTTCAAGTCTACACAGGACCTGGATACTTTTAAAAGCATACATATGTCTGTTTCCCAGATGGAGGTCAGAGAGGACTACACAAGCACAATTGCCTATTTGCTATAGCATTGTCACTTTGCAAAGACTACTCAAAGGTAGGCCATTTCTTGGAACATACGTGAGCAGCTCAGGACCTGAAATTTTTGGTCATTAGGCTGCCAGAAAATTAGCCAAACAGGCAATTTCTCTCCCATGCAGGACTGTAGAACTAAGTAACTATGGTAGAAATTTCCCTGCAGGTCCTTTATCTCACTGAACAGTGTGTACTGCTAACCTCTGCTATAGGTGGCTATTTCTAGCATGCATTGCCAGACTTGGTAACATGCATTCAGAGAACAGCACCAAATGGAGGCAACCTGGCATTCCTTCTGGAATTGCACCTGAACCCAAGCAAAATAAATACTGCAGGTTGGCAAGCATCAATGTAGTGTAGTAGTTGCCTTCTTATTTTATGCGTATTAAAGGGATCAGAGTTGCTATGAAACTAAGAGGTGCGCTTTCTCAGAACTTCTGATTTCTTAAACCTAAGACATTATTACTGCCTTTCACTGGTTCACATCACCCCACCTAAAACACTCCTGTCTCTGCTGTAGCGCTGGAACAACATCCTGGGTTGCCCTTCCTTGTATTTATTACCAACAGGATCATACACAAATTATACATTTGATTTGCTGGTATGTATGGAATAAATAGATGAAATCATCAGTCTGCTACCTTATTTTTCTTCTCCACATGTCACTGAAGAGCCTCATGTCCTCCTCATAAGATTTTATGTCTGTCTGTGTGTATATACATATATGCACACACCTTTCTGTATAATCAGAATACTAACGATATGAAGGTTGTTGAGCTAGTCCAACTAGACTTGATTATACTAGCTAATCTCAACTATATGGAAAGGCATCCAAGCACCTACTACGTAGAACTGGAAAATGGAACATATTGTCTCTATTTGGTATAACATTAGCATCACAGCTGTGACCTCTTCCTATTAATTATAGAACGTGGCTGTGTCATGGGTTTCCACATCACAACAATGGAATTTGGACTAAGTTACAAGCAAACTATGTAGTTTCTTGACAAAAAAGAACCATTACTTTGCATTCCTTTGTAAGACAGAGAAAGCTCAGGAGAATTCACATGGTAACTCGTACCTTAAATTTTCCATCTGATGAGAATATGCTAACCCATTTGTTATCATAATCCGCAATAATGATGTCACCACTGGGATGCACAGCCACTCCTGTTGGCCGCTGCAACTGGCCGGGAGACCTTCCTCGTATGCCAAAACGGCTTTTGAACTGACCATCATTGGAAAATATCTGTAACAGAAAACATTCATTTTAAAATTAAGTTCGTGTAATAACATCATCTGTTTCTTGGAGCTCAGATATTAGCAAGTCACTAATGAACACTGTAGTCAGGAAGAGAGTTAGGAACATGAGGCACTTTTGCACAGTCCATATTTCAAAGTGATATGCCTAATTTAAGAAGGGGATTCCACCTGGACCCTAAT
The DNA here is from genome assembly GCA_008921705.1 of Burhinus oedicnemus. Taxonomy (NCBI): domain Eukaryota; kingdom Metazoa; phylum Chordata; class Aves; order Charadriiformes; family Burhinidae; genus Burhinus; species Burhinus oedicnemus. The sequence goes on along the minus strand of VFFE01006484.1, from coordinate 1,013,749 downwards.
TTCAAAATAAAGAAGTTCTCTGCACTTACATTGCACTGTTTCTTCAGTGATCTCAAAGTACTTTACAAACATCAGTGAATTAACCTTCACAATGTCTCTCTCAGCTGGAATTGGCATTATTCCCATATTAGAAATGAGGAAACTGAGGCACTGAGTGACTTGGCCACAGTCAAACACTAAGTCTGAAGAAAAGATAGGAATAGAAGCTGAGTGATTTCCTGAGAGATGCTTTAGCCACACAAAATTCAGTCCACTGGTTGTGTCCCCAAGCCAGGTAATTAGACACTGAAGTTCCTCTGAAGTGGCTGCAAATTACCAAGTGTGAGGGTGCTGATGAATATCTGTCTCTTTGAAAAGGCCTGGAAATGAGTCCTAACTGCATGTGGCTTGCTGGTTCTCACATACTGAAGAACACGCCAGACACTGCTTCCTTGTTCATTGCTACCACATGGGTAGAAGAGTGATGACAAATTGTTAATGGTACAAAAAGATACAAGGCAAGCAAAAGAAAAAACAGCTTAATTTTCACACAGGTTACAGAAGCCAAGAAATCATGGGTGTCAGGGATACTACCACAGAAAAGATTTCATCATGGTATCAGAAAGTCAATTAAGTAGACTAAAAGCCAATTGAAAATGACATCTACATGTTTATTTTTGTATTTGTATTTGCTTAAGAAATGGAATTTGTGGCACCTTGCCCTAGATTTATATTTGGAAATACAGAATGATAAAGTTACAATGTAAAATGATATTTACAAAAAGGCATTTTTCCAGGTTATTGTACCACTTGTTTTCTTCATTCATTGCCAAACATCATAAGGAAGGGAAATAAACTCTGACATACATACTAGATACAGTGTAGATCTGAAAAAGATAGCTGCAGGTCAAGAAGATGGAATGATAATAGATGATAAACAAGTTGAACTTCCTCTGTATTTTCTCTGTCTGCTTGAATTGTACCAAACATGTCTTTCCTGAAGTACAAAGAAGGCAGAGGTGTGGGAGCGGGGAGAAAAATAGTGCAAGTGGCATATCCTCATACCTGCACACACTGGTTGTTACTGTCTGCTATTAATATTTTTCCATTTGTAGATGCAGCTACACCTTGAAGATTTGTAAATTCCCCTTTGTTTCTTCCTTTGGTGCCTAAAATTGAACACAAAGCACATAAGAAATCAGGTTAGACAGGATGAATCAGGTAGGACCTAAATGCCAACACATGCATTTATTACATCCTTGATCTATAAATTTCTGTTTTGAAGAGTTCTTATCACTGCTACAACTACAAAGAACCATCTCAGTAACAGATCCACAATTTTAAGTACAAGAAGGGATTGTTCTTAACTCTTTGCCACGTATGCCATCTGAGCCCCCATCAATGTAATTACCTCTTTGACTTTCACAAATCAAAGTATTCACAATTTGCCTCTTGCATGAGGTAACAAGTAAAATGTTTTTTCATAAGTGATGGACTTTTTTTAAATTGCGGATTTTTATTCAAATGAGAAGGCAATGACAGCAGCAGTACTGTAGGAACATGAAGACAGAGGCTAAGATAAGAACCTGGACAGATGACAGGGTTTTAGTACAATTAGCTAAATCTCCTCAGTGAAGTCATAAAGTTGAGATAAAACATATCGATGATCACTTTGGATGGTGCCATTTCAAGACAGGGATGTTTCCTATTCACTCATACACAGTTTTCAGTCATAGGCTTTAAAAATTCCCTTGGAAGGGAAACTCAGATGAAGAACTGGTTTTGAATGATTGGGATGTGTAGGCCAATGAATACCAACACCTGGAGACTGAACGCTTCTGCAAAGACCTTAGATTGTTCTAATAAAGCAGTATACACACACAGAGGTCCCATTTTTACCCAGGACAAATGCAATAGTGATTTACATAGAACTGTAAGTCTTTTCCCCAGTGGCTTAAGGTGATAAGGAGCTGTAAAATGTCAAATTTTCACATAAGTTCATTAAGTTTAGATGCCTCATTACTTAGGTGTTTGTTCTGAGACATTCTGAGGAGAGTCACACAGCAAACTGATGTCTTTAAAAGGTCAGCCCTAAAGTGGCGGGTCCAAATTACACCTGGAGCACAGGAACAGTATCAAATTCCTGCTTTGTTTGTAAAGGAGGCTCAGGGGTCTTTAGACAAGACTGCAGTTATGATCTTAGACCCCAAGGTTATTCATAATGAACAAATGAATTTTGAAACAAAAAGACTCTATAAGCTGTTCTTTCCAAGACTTGGATGCAGCACTATTTTTCCTGGTGAAGTATTTTTACATGCATTCACTGGCTGCATATCAGACGCTAATTGGTTTAAATACATGGTTTTAACTGAAAAACTTCTAGTTTATTTTAGTCCAAAATATCCTTGAGCTCAGTGATTAAAACGGTTCTGACTGTGATGCCCAATATAAGACATATATTAGCTCTAATTTGCATTTAGCTTTCATTAGGGGTGTGTACACTCTTAACAACCCTTCTTCCTGCTGTGGTGATGGCTGTGGGATGCGTATTTCCTGACACTGGCTAGCAAGTGACATTTAATTCCTCTGCACTTGGTGCTGCGAGCATATCCCTTTGTTTCAAGGCTTGTTTTCTTGAAGTCCATATGCTCCATCCGCTAAAGAAGGCAAATACTTCTCAATTTTTGTACTGCAAGGGGAAGTACATATTCAGGGAACAGTGAGTTACACACCAATTACATTACCCAGACTCGAGCCATTTCTGTGTATTCTTTTAATGAGCAGTGCCTGAGGGATGCATGCAGTAATTTTTTTCCACCATATGCTAATGATGAGTTTCCTTTTTGCCTTTTAGCCAAAGAGAATGGATGAAAAGGGAGAAACATTCCTTTTACTACTGAGAGTAAAGGGAAAACATTTGTTAGAAAAGAGGAGGCGTAAGCTAGAGCATCTGGAACAAACTAGTACAAACTTAATGGAATGTATGCTCTTTACCCTTAGAAAAATGTTCTTGAAAGTCAAGGAATTTCATTTTTAAAGATAAGAGAGACCTAAATAAAGAGTTACTCAGAGTGTTCTTCAGTGGGACCTTGTAAACATACATCAAAGGAAAAATAGAAGAAATTACTCAGGAATGCCATAGTCACATTCCACAGTAAGTTTAAGAAATAGTAATTTATTAGCACAGCACGCAGATGAAATTCAGCTCCACGCAAGATCTTTGCACATAGCGCTTTGCAGTTATTAAACCCATCATATAGGTCCTAATTTGCACACAGGCCTCTATACAGTCCCTTCCGCAGTGGCACAAATTTCTCTGAAGAAGACAGCTGAGGTTAGTGAAACACAGCTTATTTCTTAACTTATGTTGAAGAGGAAAGCAGGTAACTTTGAACTTTCTGATTTAAATAATGCACTATGCCAGCAAAGATCTGAATCCAAGCACAGGCAGTGGCAGCAGTTCAGATGATGAGAGGAAAGCTTGTTGTAAAGTACGTCAGCCTCTGGAAAAGCAGGATCCTGCAACTGACTCTGTAATACCAAAGGATGATAGCGCCTTCCTGTAAGTGGAGGTTCCTGCTTTATAAACATACCTGCCTGAGAGAGAGTCTTGAGCAAATCTTTTACTGCAAGATACCACCCCTCTGTATCACGGCACCCTATACTTTGTCTTCTCTCAGTCATGGGTAGTCACCCATCACTCCTTAGCCTAGGGAGGCACCAACATTTCCCATGCACAGGTCTGGAACCAGAGGATGGTCGTGGAATCCTCATTTCCCAAGCAGCCTGGTTTAGAGATGAAAGTCTGCATCTTTCATGCCTGTCTTTGCCCAGCATTACCTCCCTCCTGTTCTGAGCTACCGCGGGGCACAAAGGAGGAAAAGACTGACATTTTACTGCAACTTCTGTGGCAAGCTGCTGGGGATTGGGAGAGGACAGCAGAGTTTTCAAAAGGGCAGGCGGAAGAGATCTATTAGGAAGCAGACCTATGGCCTGTGGAATAGCTCCTTTTATACCATATTTGTATAATAAACAATCAGATTTGCCTCAGCCCTATCTAATTCCTTCTGCTATTACTGAGTGTAGCCTGCACAAACCAATGTGGCTTTGACGATACGCTTTCAACAAAAGAGTATCCACTTACAGCTCAAGACAATCTAGCACACATGAAATGCTTCATAATTTCAATCTTTTATTCTTGCACAACAGAGGACAGATTAAATCTCAGCAGAAAGAAGGGGGAAAAAAATCTAAAAGCCCATTAACATCACAGGAGATGTTAAAAATTACATCAAGTAACTGCAATAAGAATCTGCTCTGTAAGTGCTGGGCATCTGGACAAATCTGTTGTACAATGTATGTTTTTGATGCTCATAGTTATAGAAGGAGTGTTTTTTTGCTTTCTAAGTTTACTAATATGAATAATAACCTCCCTGCTTGCTAACCTAGACTTATCAGCTTTCTAAAACACAAAGAAGAAACATGTCACTGCCCCCAGCAGGAAGGGAATGGATTCAGAGAGACAAAACCCCTGCAGAAAGATTACAGATTAATGGGGAGACTTTAGAGATTGCAAGCAGCCATAACATGTTGTGTAAGAACCATTTCTTTCCTGCATACAACACTTCAAATACTTCTTCTTGGACTGTTCTCTACGTGGTACTGGAGAAAAGGATATAACTAAACAGCATGGAAAGGTCTACATACATACTGCATAGACAGGTATCAAGGAGTTGTTTTCTTGTTCCCTAGCTTCCTTTCTTTTTTCCTCAGAGTGCCAAAGATATTTAGTCAAACCTTACACGTTATGAGGATGTGATGCCCTCTTTCATAATAGATACAGCTGAAACACAAAAGGCTCTGTAGTAAAATTGCACTGGATCAGATTGTTAACAAGCTATGTGCTTATTGTAAAATAAATGTCAGTGTTTCTAATCCAAGTTCCCATGCAAATCCAAGTTTTAAAATCAATCAGTCTGTTGGATGAAGGCACACAATGTTTGTAACCTTTAAAGAGGAATGAATAATTCAGTAGGAACTCTGGCAGATACTCCCACACACTGTTGGTAGTGAAGTTTGGGCTGATTTGTATTAATTAGCTTTACACAGCATCTGTCCCTAAAAGCTCGGCCAAGACCACCTCCAAGCCTTTCTTGTGCAGCAGAGCCCCTGCCGCCACAGCTAGGCATGCACAAATCCTAGGGGTAGGTGCACCTCAGAAGCAGTTCTTTGCTGGTACAGCAGCAAATCCCTGAAGGACATGAGTCAAATCAAGACCAGGTCTCTGTCATCAGGACATCAGACCCACGCTGGGGATTTTGCCATAATGTGACGTCAGAGTTCTCCAGCCCCTGTCCAATACAGGTGTGACTGCAAAACTATGCAATGTAGGCCTGGCCAAGTTTCACACTGGCCATTACAAACCCATAAAGAGTTCATGACAAGCCTCAGAGGGATTTGAGCTAATAAACTGGAAAATTAAATTCTATTTCCTCATTACTAGGCATTTCTATTTCTACAGAAATATAAATTCTGTATAGAAAACATCTCACTATTTCATACTATTTATTTATTCCAGAGTTCTGACATAGCGAATGAAGAACAACTGATTAAAGCGTGTCAGAGGGGCCGCTGCATTTCATGTATCATACTTCTGCACTACATGGAACAACTACATACGCACATCCCTTCCTTCTCCAATGCCCTTAGCCAGGCTGTAATTTGGCCAGGACAGGACTGTGCTGGAAAAGTAGAGAAGGGATGTGGGAATGGGAGGAAGCAGATGCTGCTTGCTACAGGGAGAAGGTTCCTCTGGATCATCCATACAAGTGAGTTAACTGCAGTTGGAAAAATACATGTTTTTTCAAGGAGATGTGTACCCATATAACCCCCTTGTATTTTTGTAAAGCTCAAAAAGTATGTATCTATAGGCAGCCCTGTTCCTTTCAAACAGGACAATCCAATACAGATTTTCAGGCAGAGGCCTTCAGAGAAAATGAAAGAAGAAACACCTGATCAAGAATCTCTTTGCTCCCCCTAAGCCTGCTTTTAAACTGCACTAAAGCTATTATTACACAGGTCTTGTTCATGAGTTTTTATGTGGAATAAATTCACAATAAGGCTCCTATTTGTTTTCAGCATTGATAACAGACCAGAAGATGACATCTACACCTAGTAAGGAGGCTGACAGAAGGTACTGTTTAAGACACTTTTTTTTTTTTTTAAATCAGAATTAATTACACACATTAAATGTACCAGCTAAACTTAGATGCTCAGTTACACGACTGAACAGACAACTAAACACAGTCTGAGGAAAAGGAAAATTGAACTTTCTAGCAGAGAGCCAGCTCTCCATCTGGCTGTATCTGATGCCAGTCCCAAGTATAAATAAATGAAGAGAAAAAGCAGTTGAAGTGGGAAATAGCACCACTACTGCTAAACGGTGTCAAAGAACCCAGTCATGAAAGTGCCAGAAGAGAAAAAATACCAAGGCATATGGCACAGCATGGCAGAGTTAGAGCACAAGATGGGGCCCTGAACAGAGTAGCTAACTGATGCCACCCACGGCTCTTAACCCTCCTTTGGAGGACATGGGAGAGATTTACCAGGGAAAGTGGAAGTGGCTGACTCTGTGAGCATCCCTCACCTCCATTTACCTCTGCTCAGCGTGGGTCTAAGCCACAAAAGCAAGGTAACGGAAAAGAGCCTTGCCTCTCACTTTAGTGCTTCCTACCACTTGCAGAGGTAGCAAAAACCATTGTGCATTGATCATTTTCTGGGTACCATAAGCACATTCTTGTTTTCATTTGTATAAACTAAGTACGTGCTACACAGATACTGCATGGATACACTTCTAAAGATCACACCTGTTTAAAAAGATTAAAAAACAAGTTGAGGATATAAATTACTGAGAGAGAAGAAGAGGAAGCAAGAAACACTGTGTTCTTGTAAATAATGAATTACACAAATGTATGAATGTGCAGTCAATAGCTCGACCTTAAAATGTTCGAATAGAACCACATGCCATTTTAAAAGCCATGAGTAACAATTGGCAAAAGGTATAATGCACAATTCCCCATGAACGAAAGCACTTAACTGTACTAATGTTGTATTAATGTTATCTCTGTTAATACTAGCACAAGAACAATCTCCTGCTAGGAGCTGATCAATTTACTTGTGCATAAAAGCCCATATATCAGCATATACACAATAGCATACTCTGTATACTTGGATGCCCATAGGAATATTGCAGTATGGTTCTCCAACACAGCTGTATGAGCTTCTGGCAGTCCAAATATAAGATTTATCTTGCCCAGTTTAAAATAAAAATCCAGATTTGGCCAGAGCTATCAGAGGAATTCAACAATGGGTTCAAAACAGAAATATGCAGTTGTGTTGGAAAACAGCTATAAACTTTATTTTACATTACCTCATCAAATGAACCAAACCTTAACTTTTCAAAGTGAGCTGAAACTGGAACTAAACAAACTTAATCTGTGAAAGCAATCCCTGTGAAAATGTCAGAAGTTTTACCTGTCTTCATTAATTTTGCATACTTTGGAAGAGTGTAAAAAGTTTGAGCATTACAGCTGCAACACCTTAAGAGACCTTTCAGACAATGCATATGTAAGCCCACAGAAGCTCACAGGAACATCTTTTAAGTAGGGTCATTTCTGTGAAATGAGTGGCTGAGAACTGAGCATGTAACAGGATGGAGTAGTACTCTCAGCTCAGTTTTTCAATGAAATAGCTATCCATGTATCCCAAATGTGGACACTCCTGAGAGGTTTCATCAAGCAAAAGCTCCAAGACATGTGTAGCTCTTGTCCTAATTATTTTCTCTTCTTTTTTGGGGGAGGTAGAGTGATGAAGAAGGGGAGGAAGCAGAACTCCAAAATAAAGAACATGGTCATGATTACATCACAACAGAAAGGGCACTGTGCTTTTTGGAAAACATTTAAGACTTCTAGAGTTCATGGTGTATGGGAGAGAATAGTTTAATAAAATAAAATAAAAAAAATGAATCAGACAAACACCACCACCACCAAAACCCAAACTGGAGCCATACCACTCTTTGGTAGTAAGGCTAGAAACTGCTCACTAGAAGCAAGGGATACAGAAGCAGAAATTACAAGCTGGAATCACTTTAATCCATACCAAAAGCTTTGTAATAAGAATATTAACAGTTTTAAAATAATTTCAGAAAATATCTTGTTTGTTTGTTTGTTTTGGGGGTTTTTTGTTTGTTTGTTTTTTGTTAATGCATTTAGAGCTATGATTTCCACACCGGGACAAATTAATGCTTGATATATGTGAACAAGAGGGCTTAGCATTCAGTGGTGGTGTCAGCCACAATGTGTACCAGAGCTCCCCTGTTACAGGCACAGTGTACCCGTGCAGGCTTTCCTATCCTGCTCCTACCTGCTACAGACCCACAGAGACTCTTTCTGCCTGAATCTGTCCATCCAGCCCCTTCTCTGTGTAGCATATAACATGTCATGACCATTCCAGAAGAGATTAGAGAGATTTTCTTTCTAGATAGGGTTCAGACATTATTCTTAACTGTTTTGTTTAACCCTGTCTCAAAGTAGAGCCCCAGAAAGATCTAGGCTATATTTGTACATACCCTCTGCCACACTTAACCAGTACCAGAAGTGAAACTGCTTTGGGAAGAGCCACAGGTGACTTTCTATCACAGCACGAGCCTGGGGCTGAGCACTCGGCCCTGTGCAAGGGCTTCTCTCCCCATGGGATTGCTAACAGGGGCTCTGCCGGTGGTGACTACAGCAATAGCTTTTGCAACGAGAACACCATAGAGGAAGGGCTATGTCTGAGTACTAATTTAACAAAGGTCGTCTACCAACTTTGGACGATAAAGCATGGTTACTGCCAAGTAGGGCTTGCTCGACTTCTGTATGAATTGTTCTATGTTGTACTTCTAACTTTTGACTCAGCAGTCACCATAAAATTTAGCCTTAGCGACAGTAAAACTGGATATCACTGCATCTGTAAAAAATGCTTTGAGTTGTTATATTTATGGGGTCGTTTATCTCACAAGGAAATGCACTGGCCATCTGGGAAAGGCTGGTCATTTTATGAGTAGCTCCATCCAAAGCTTACATTGTACTGTCTTATTCAGCAAGCAAAGCACGCTTGCTGAATACATTTTCTGATATAAAACCATTGTGTTATTGCATGTACTCTTTATCACAGCAAGGAATCTATTAGAAATACAGATAGATGAGAAATCAGATGGACAGGGCTAACCGACTGACCAATGGTGTCCAGATGAATTCTTCAATGGAATTACTTAAAAATCCTCCAGGATTAACCACCATCCATTCTCTGCTACAAAGGGGAAAGCCACCTTGCTGACTGGTTGTCAAACTTGGTAACACATACTGCTGAAATCCTGACTTGTACATATTAAGAATTAACTTGCTTTTTTCTTTAGTTGTGCAAAGTATTTTCTAACTCTATAAGCGGACATTATATAAATACAGTAAACACAGACTTTTAAAATTATAATTATTATTACATAGCTTAAAAACAGAGTACATCAAAAGACCTGAAAGAAAATCACAGTCAATAACACCAAGATGTTCTATTTCTACCAAGCATTAGAAGTCCACAGATTTAGAGATAACATTACACTATAAAAAGAACTAAACATGTTTAGATATTGGGGGGAAAATGCAAATAAAAGAAATTGTAATATTGTCCTATGCTGACATAATGAAATAACTATATATGACCACAGGATTTAGCATGCATAGTTCCCGGTTAATTAATTAGATTAATCTTTAAGGCAAGAGTTTTAGAGAAGGAGTCCTCCTACTTCCCTTCTTGCTGTGCAACTTAAAGAAGTAATTTAACCTAATCTGAAGCATTGATCTTACTATATTTTCATTTTATGATGGCCAATAGAGTACAGAAGAGGAGGCAAAGTATTTTGTCCCAAATCAACTGTATGCATTTCTCAACCCAAATTCCAATTAAATATTTGCTGCCAACAGAATTTCTGAAGCATGTGCTTTTAAAATTTACATACTAACAAAAGTCAGGAGGGCTAAAGGTATTATCAGGTTGCTCTACTTACAGCTTTAACTTTAAAATAATTTAACTTCTAGATTTTTTTCATCCAGTTTGCCTGAACTGTTTTTAAGTATGTCAATAGGTAGCAGACAAGTCACCTACCTACTCTGAAGATCAAATCATCTTCAATGGGATTCTCTTTTCTTTTGCCAGTGCTGTACATGCTCGCAGGTCTTTTCACAGCTTTCTGCTTCACATGACCACTGCCAGGAGATTTAACACGCCTCTTAACCCCTTCAGTGGTAGGGGACACATCTGCTGATCTGACCACTTTAAGTTTGAATGGGCTGCCCTTGATATGCTGATCATAAAGTCTCAGTGACAAAGTGAAGTCCCCTTCTTTCTGAACAGTGTACAAAAATTCGTAAGTGCCATTTTTATTGTCAAGTATTTCTCCGTCCGCTACACTCCCATCAGGTGTGCTCAGTTCAGCAGTGAGGTAAGCATTCCCAGACTTACAGAGCTCCCCATCTTTGTCCTTAGTTGTGATGGTAACGGACATGGGCTGTCCGATCACTGTCTGCCTCAGTCCCTCACCTGTGGCAACTGTTTCAGAGGCAACAGCATTGGTGGTTAAAATAGTACCCAGATTGTGAATGGACTTCTTCAAGCCTTCTGTTTCCACTATGAAGTCCAACTGATCGTTTTCACGGGGCTGCAACGGGAAGTCCCGCTCGGCCAGTTCATTCAGCTTGTCGCTCATTTGCTTCTTCACCAGCAGAACTTCGGTTTCAGTGCCGTGGTTGAGGGCTTGGGCTGTGAAGTTGCTGCAACTTTTAATGCTTTCTTGTCCTTCAAGTAAGGTATCCAGCTGTGTCTGAAGGACCTGTGTGCATTACCAAACACCAGATTAGCACCATGTTACAAGAACTATCCTAGCAAGATGTAGCATGCTTTATAACTGAAGGCCTCTGTAGAAACCCAATTTATAGTGCTTTATTTTAGAGTTTATTTTAAAGTTTAATTTTAGAAAAAGTACCACGCTAAACCCCTACATGTTCTTGGAATATCATGCTGCAACACAAAAAACATACCCTGTTTTGGGTCTTCAAGGATTCACAGATCCAATGTCACCCTAGATTGAATTATTGCCCTGCCTGTCCTGTCTATTTTTTTTTTTTTTTTTAAAGAAAAACCAAACCCAAATGTAGACGCTTGAACCCTGCTCCATCTAACTCTCAGCAGCCACAGTTAGTGAGATAGTTACTGGGAGCTGAGCTGTGTGCACAGAGATACAGATATTTTGGAGTCATCAGGCCCATTAATAAGGGAGGCTGCAAGAAACTTCTTGAAACTATTTCTTCAGACCTTGGCTTACTCCTCTATGGAGACGGACAAGAAGGCACTCTCAAGATCTGTACATTCATCCTGAGGAAAACTCTGATTCCTGATCTAAATAAGTGAAGAAAGGAAAGGTGTCCCCAGCAGAAGAGGGCAAGTTGTTTCCCCAGCTTCAGCAGGCTGGAAAGCAAAATGTAAAGGATGGGTTGTGGATATTGGGAAGAATTGGGTTGAGTAACCCAGAATTTTGGTTTCAGCAAGTAGCTACTCTGTATTTAAGACTGAGACAGAGCTTTAATTATAGGCTGAGTTCTAGCCCTCAGTCTAAAATTCTTAAAACAGTGTTGAACTCAAAATTGTTAGGTGTGGGCTAGGAACAAGGCTAACATTTCTTTTAAACCAGTTTTGCAATGAATTGGAAAAAGGATCCCTGAATTATAACATCCTAGCAGAGAAATTCATGACAGTCAGGAAAGCCCAAACATTCCAGCTACCCCCCACGTTCTCCACTGACGAAATCCCTAAACCAAAGTACCCAGTCACATGTGTGGTACGTTTTTCCTACAGAGAAGAACTAGGGCACAGACATTACTGTGGATCAGAGGAGTTATTCTGCTGACCATCACTGTAAAGTAAATATTTTCAAAACATTTCAATTAATTTTAAAGTAAAATTAGAGACTGGGTGTATTTATTGCTATGAGATGCTCTTCCCTTGCTGAGACACACCATGTAATGACATTGCATTCTAAGGGCATTTTTCTTCTGAATTTTACAAAACTATCTGCTTTTCACCCACTGGAGAAAATCCAGGCTGATGAGTTACTGGTATGGGAAAGTGGTAACAACACAAAATCTTTTGCAAGCAAAACAGAATGAACAAATTTCAAGACGACACTGAAATTTCAAGTTATCTGTTTTTCTAGGCATCTGTAAACCTCTCAGGATTCAATACCAGACATTTCTAATCTGCCTTGTCTTTATTCAAGGACATAAGTAGTTAAACAGATAGCATAGCTTATAAAGTCCCAGGATGACAAAACCCCATATGCCTGGGATAATAAACCACAAACTGAGGAGGAAGACAATTTGCAGCTATGTTTTAAAACCATTATTTTCTCAATATAGTTTTCTTTCATTAGAAAGATGGAAAATACTAAATCCTACCATAACTAATATTTAAAATGTGTTCAGAGTATTTTACGCGAGGCCTCTTTCAGTCCATTGGACAACTGAAACTCGATTGCCAAGTTTCTTTTAGTAAAGTGTAGCCCTTTTATTTTTTCGGTTTTGAAAAGTGCATGTGGTGGGTTGACCCTGGCTGGATGCCACATGCCCACCAAAGCCACTTTATCGTTCCCCTCCTCAGCTGGACAGGGGAGAGAAAATACAACGAAAGGCTTGTGGGTCGAGATAAAGACAGGGAGGTCACTCAGCAGTTACTGTCACAGGCGAAACAGACTCAACTTGAGGAAATTAGTTTAATTTATTACCAATCAAAATCAAAGTAGGGTAATCAGAAATAAAATCAAATGTTAAAACACCTTTCCTCCCTTCTTCCCGGGCTCAACTTCACTGCTGATTTCTCCACCTCCTCTCCTGAGTGGCACAGGGGGATGGGGAATGGGGGTTGCGATCAGTTTGGTCACACATTGTCTCTGCCGCTTTTTCCTCCTCAGGGGGAGGACTCCTCACACTCTTCCCCTGCTCCAGCATGGGGTCTCTCCCACGGGAGACAGTCCTCCATGAACCTCTCCAAAATGAGTCCTTTCCACAAGCTGCAGTTCTTCACGAACTGCTCCAGCGTGGGTCCCTTCCACAGGGTGCAGTCCTTCAGGAACAGACTGCTCCAGTGTGGGTCCCCCACAGGGTCACAAGTCCTGCCAGCAAATCTGCTCCAGTGTGGGCTCCTCTCTCCACGGGTCCACAGGTCCTGCCAGGAGCCTGCTCCAGCACAGGCTTTCCACGGGGTTACAGCCTCCTTTGGGCATCCACCTGCTCCACCATGGACCTCCTCCACAGGCTGCGGGGGTACAGCCTGCCTCACCATGGTCTTAACCAGGGGCTGCAGGGGAATCACTGCTCCTGCACCTGGAGCACCTCCTCCCCCTCCTTCACGGACCTCAGTGTCTGCAGAGTTGTTCCTCTCACATATTCTCACTCTTCTCTTCTGACTACTGCTGCGCAGTTTCCCCCCCCCTTCTTAAGTATGTTCTCACAGAGGCGCTACCCCTGTCGCTGATGGCCAACAGCAGGTCCGTCTTAGAGCCATCTGGCATTGCTTCTATTGGACACGAGGGAAGCTTCTAGCAGCTTCTCACAGAAGCCACCCCTGTTGCCCCCCTGCCACCAAAACCTTGCCATATAAACCCCATACATTACATTATCAGAATGATGGAATATTTGGGTTTGAATTATTTTGCAGGACTACTATTCAATCAAAAGTAAAATCCAATTCCAATTACTCTTTTTTATACAAACAGGTGAGATGCCTCTTTTACTGCTTATGTGCAGTTTTGTAAAAATTTGGTTCTCTAACACCCAAAATAATTTTTAACCTCTTTTAAACAACAATAAGATAATTTAACATCATACTCCATCTTGTGTGAACTTTGTACACACCGTGAGTATCTTTGCTTGCTAAGAAAATAAGTTTTTGTGACATCTTGGATACATTTAGATGAACCTGGGATCTAAGTCCAAATTTTTGATGCTGAAAGCTCCTCAGCTGCTGCTTAGCTCTGGAGATTACTAAATTCTGTGCCCGAAGGGTTTGGGGCTCCCTGTGTTCCTGAAAGTACACATCTTGTGCACATGTTAAAATTCCTCCATTTTTACAGGCCGAGCTGTTCAATACCTTCCTAATGATCAAGTCTGTTCCAGATCCAGGAATGCAGCATTCCTCCACTTCAGACATCTGGAGATACTCAAGCTGCTCAGTAATCACAGAGAATGCCCAAAGATGCCAATATTATCAGGCACTCTCGAAACTCCAGTTGTTGATGCTACTTTCTTTTAAAGGCTACTTTGAGGGAAGAGATCTGTCTTTTATGTAAAACAGACAACTTACGCCCAGGAAGACAAAGACTAAATTCTTTCATTTGCCTGATTCAGACTCACTAATCCTCAACAAAAACCCAATCCACCAGGCTACAGGCTTCTCTTTGTAGAAGTGCAGATTTCTGTTTTCTTCCTCTGAAGCTTAGTCTACAATACAGGGGGGAAACCACAAAATTCAGTCATACAGATAGGAAGTAAAACAGTGAATACAGCTCTGGAATCTATTGCTCTCTGCATTCCCCTGAAAAAGTGAGACGTCCCTCCAATCTTTATGTGTTCCAACCAGTGACATCTAACATGAAATATGTTACCACGCATTTGAAAGAAAAACAGTGCTTTAAAGCAAAACAGTAAGCCTTGCTCAGTTCTTTAGGAAAGATTGTTTGGCCTGTATCTTCATGGGGGGAGGGGTTCACAGGATTGCAGCCCCAGGATTTCAGACTTTCCTTTGGTGTTCCCTTATTGTCATCTGCACATCAGCATGTTGGCTTTAAGCAGATGCCTGCTTAGTGTGTTGGCCGTTTTAGATCCTCACACCCCACGCACAAAGGGCTACCTGCCCATACAGGGTCTGGATTCCATGTATAAGGCTGGGCACCCACAAGCGAGGCCCTGCAGCACTTGATTTCAGGAAAACAAAGTTCTCCTCTGGATCTCAGACACAATTTGTCAAACTGGCGTCCTGCATCATTTGTAAAAACTGGCTGATTAAATTAATAGCTTTTCATTGAAACAAAACATGCATCTTACTTTGTGTTTAAGGCCATAATTCACTTCCAGTTCCATAAGCAGCACGCTCTTTCGCACATTTAAAGTCTTCTGGAGTTCATCAAAAGTGGAATGAATGTCATCTACAATGCTAGCCTTTTGGTTGGTTAACTGGTGTATGATTTCAGATATAAAATGAAGTGCTGAGTCGATCTCTGGAAGCCTGAGGGAGGGATTAAATTACAAAGATTACTGTTTCAAAAGTCATTAAACATTGGCCCTTGCCCTGATATCTTTTGATGAAACAATCTCATCAGCAGGCTGTCTTTAAACTCGGTCATTTCCCAGAAGTAAGTTCATTCCTTTTATAACCACATAGTGGTTTTGGTCTGATAAAATAAGGCTAAGCCAGGGCCCTCCCTTGTGGAAATCCATTAGACTTTAGGCATTTCCAGCAAGGAGGTGCTGGATCCTCTGTCCTTTATGCAAATGTATCTACTCAGGAAGATATAACTAGATCTACCCCACTTTTTCTTTCTTTTTAGCCTTTCTGCCACCGTAGTGTTTGTACTAGTCTTGTAAGCATCCGGTATTATTTATTTATCATGAAATTCACGATTGGCTAGTACTTTTCTCTTTAACATTTTATGCCCCTTCTTTGGAGGACACTTGCATTTCTAATGGCCTCTGTTTTGTGAAAGACAGATAGGAATCTTTTGCTCTTTTCTCTAATCCCTCAGTGCGTCGCACTCAATGGGTTTTTTTCCTTATGCTAGCCTCACTATCCCTGTTTTCTAGGTAAAGGTCCATGGCACCAGCGCATTAAAACATCTACCCAGGGTAACACAGGAAGCCAGTTGCAGAACTGAAAATGGAAAGTAATCAGTGGAGTCTCCATACCTTTTGTTGACAGCATCCAACTGGACTTGGAGGGAAGCCTTGTGTTGCTCCACCACATCCTTGAGTGGTACCGTGGGATGCTCTGCGTGTTCTCCCTCTGTACACTCCCGGCACATGGCTGTCTCACAGGACTGGCAGTAAAACTCCATCACCTGGAAAAGTGCACAAGTCTAAATTCAAACATGGCAGGACTAATGTCACTCAAAGCACATCTTACTGGGTCTTGAACTCGTGTTATTATCCAAGCTCTGAGACAAAGTTTCTCCCTTCTTATACACCCATAATTTACTGTCTAAAAGATGGCTGTTATTTTTATATATTTCATATCAAAGTGCTGGTTTAAATGCTTTTTATTCTATCAGAAAGTGTCAGAACAGCAGCCTGGGAAACAGAATGCTGGACTTAAAGGCTGGCCCTAACATCATCATCTTTAAACTGTGTAATAGTAACTTTTGGTGTCTCTCTCAACTGCTCTGTGAAACAACTCAAAAAAACAGGGCATTCAAGTCCCCTCGCTAACTCAGTCCTTAGTCTCTCCAGAGGATCTGCCAAGGAAAGTGTAAACTTAGGCTGGTTTTCATAACAGGGCCACCCGTGGAACATGAGTGCAATGGAGCTCACCAAACAGCATGTTTATTTGCTAGAGAAAAGCACTCTAAATGAACCAATGTGCTGCAGGGAAAAATCTCCGTGTCCCATTACTAATCCCTTAAAACAATCAAAACCTTGTATCTGAGATTATAATGAGAGTGCTGATCTATACTTGAAAGAGGAAGAGATTGTTTCAACCTGTTATGTACCCAGTAAGATGCTGTCTGGAGATAAAAAAAGATCTTTACATGTAATAAATAACCTAAATTCTGAATATATTCATGAGGGGAAAGAAACAGAAAAATGCTGTGGCCAAAATCATATGTTAGTCAAAATAATGCACATACATGCAAATTCAGCATGAGACTTTCTTTCACAGCTAGGAAGTCCTTGAGCACAAAGCATTTTAGGCTTATTAAAAGTATATAAGGAAGCTCATAGTATATGCTTCAAAGCAGCTCTCGTGCATTCAGAGCATAGCATCAGAATCTTGAATAACTCGGCTGATGCTTCTGGCACTCAGACCTCTCACACAAAGATGGTTGTGCTGTAGATGTTGGTTGGCAACAAGGTGGTTGTGTAGAACCAGCTGTTTTCAGGTGAGTGGAGGGACCTTTAACAGCACTGTGCAAAGTAGCTGGCTGCTCCAAGACGTCTTGAGAATTAGAAGGGGGAAGTAAGAACCATGATTTGCATGTGGCTATTAGCATTAATAGGGATTTTCCTCTGATAAGCTCCTTTCCATCATACTCTCATTCTTCCCTCTTATCTCAATTCACAAGATACGGGATTCACATGCAATGAGGGTTTAGTCATTTGTTGGCCATTCATGTAAGCCACTTAGAGAAAATTTAAAAGCTGCTCCAAATAAACTGTGTAAGATCAAATATATCAGCAAGGAAAAAAAGAAAAAGTAGACCTTCTAAACGATGACAACCCTCATCAACGCTACTCCAGTAACTGTGAATTTAGCAGCCTCACAGTAGTAGATCCTCTAAGGCCTGACAGTTACTTTGGTAGGCACTAAGATGTGATGCAGTCTTACAGTGCATAGAAGAAATGAGTCAAACAGAGTTTAGGATTTAAATTCTTTTCAAAGGCTTCAAAAATTTGCAACCAGAAACAACCTAAAGGAACAATATTTTATTAGTGTTGTGGTTTAGGCACTTAGAGGAAACTCTTATGTCTTTTTATATGGTCAAAAAATTTAATTTCTTTTGAATGGTTGTCAAAAGTTCATCTTTCTGTCTCTTCATAATGTAATGCTTAGGTCCAAGATATTTTAACAAGTCCTTTACTTATTTAATATTTTTATCTTTGGATACAATTATTAGAATAATTTAATATTTCCGTTTCCTATTGAACATCATTATATTTGCAGCAACATATATACAAAAGAAAGCATCTCATTGGCTTATTGAAGTTTAGCCTAATCAACTTTCTTCCTCTTTACTCAAGCACCAGAGAATCACATAAGCTAGAATGGTAACAGTGAGCAGACCACAAGACCTAACGGGTATGTCTGCACAGAAATAGTCGTCTTTGCCTTAGTCAAATTCAAAATGTTTTGAGTGAAGCAGCTTTAATTTCCCATTAAAATCCTTTAGCTGAAGGAGAAAGAAAATTTAATATTAATACAATTCAGGCTTCAAGTGCCTAGATGAGCTGATTTCCTAAGATTTTATCCAGTATTTCTTAATCAGGTAAGATTAGTTTCTAACTACAAACAGACGTGTTACTGGCTTTTCCTCTCTCCCCTCCATGCCCAACATGGGCATCACATTTTGTGACATTCCCAGAAAGCTTTTCATATAACAGGTTTGCTTTACAAACATCTCAGAAAAAAACGTTTGCCTGAACCCCTCCTTTCCAAATTGAAGAGAGCTCTTGGGCAGGATATATTATGGCATCCAACACTGGCTTGAGCTGTATTTCCACTGAAGTCAACGAGAACATTCCCATCAGCTGTAACGAAATGTGAATTAATGCCCACTGGTTCTGAAATACCATCCACTAACTCCCACCGTAAACCAGACCAGCATATTTCAGCACAGTGATCTAATTAGAGATTCGTGCATATCTTCACTACTGTAATTTAACTGAATTTACAGAAACTTTTTAATCTGCATAATCAAGGATGCAGGTAATTCTAGAATTAGATTTCACAAAGCTAAAGCACACTAACTCCAGCCCTTCAAAGTTCAGGTCTCGAGAAAAAGGCTCTCACCAATCACAAGCCCCCCCTTCTCTAAAATCACATTTGAATAATCACATTGTTCATCCTCTGCTTTCTATTTGTTTGAATTAAAAGAACAGTCCGGAGAAAAAGGATGAGTCTGCTCTTTGCCAGCCTTCTTCCTCATCTCACACATGTGCTTAATTCCTCTGTCCCAGGGCTAATGTGTACCTTAGCTTTGTATGTTTTGGCTTTTAGAATAATATAAGTTTGGATTACCTGAGGGCACTTCCCAGATATCTGGTACAATTTAGAATGTGGGGTTTTGTTGTCCCTAGTCATAGCTTTTGTCTTACCTATGCAGTAAACCTGAAAGCTTTGAGCAATTTTTAAAAAAAGTTTTGTAAGACTGTCATGACTTAAACAACATGCTTCCATATAAGTGAACCACCCAAATCCCTTGTATGACTTTCCAATTCAGTCAGGTATGATTGTATCACTTACACTATTGCTTCCTAACTGTATTAAATGTTCCTTGTGAGGCAGAACAAAATTTCACCAGCAATGAGCTCAGTGTATTAGTTCCAATGCTCATTAAGAGTCTAACTCTGACATTCTGAATTTTTTATTTAGCGTCAATGACACACTGAATATTGCAGAGTACAGAAAAAAACTATTTACACTTAATGGGATATACAAGTAAGTGACATGGTGGGAAGTACAGAGGTGAGGAGAAAAAACAAGGTTTAAAAGGTATGTTATGAAGTCACTTCATCAGAATATCAAGGATAGGTGCTTTTTTATTTTTCTAAGACAAGCATACAGGCAGTAAACAACACCTGCACAAGTTCAGGAAACATTTTTCTAGACAAGATCTTGTACTTGTCAAGATGCCAAGCTATTCTGGGATCTTTTGAGAAAAAGCTGGTCAGAGATAAGGGATTCTCTCTCGTTGCCAGCATTTAATTTAATATTAGGTACGCTCTCTTGTTACACTCTATAGGCAGAAAATACACTGCACCTGTAAAAGCATAGATCCTAGATGCTGGCCTGGCTTTCACTTCGAATTCAAATAAAACCCAAGCATAGACTTTTCAGGATGGGTGACTGCAAAGAGGCTTCACCAACTTATTACACATTATGAAGTAATAGACCTAGAATTTCACAGCCTTCCCTGTCCTGGCTGTTGTACCTGCCCCTAAATTATTGTAGATCAATGTTTCCAAACCAGGATGCTTATATCCAACGAGCTGCAGGTGTTTAGCAGCTGAGAATAAAGCCAATCTCATTTTAATGTGTAGGTAGAAGATAAGAATCTTCTGTTAGGTTCAAAAGTTCCATAACATATGTGCCGTATTACCATGATTTAACAAGAACATGTATTTGTGCTCTGGGTTGGGTGAATACGAGGAAGCATTTCTTTATAGTTCAAGCACAGGAAAGCATCTTTCATGTTAAGATACTACAAGCTTAGTTTCGTTTTTCATAAGAACACACACAACAAAGATGCCACAACAGAGGATGAGAGGATGTGCACAGAAGGAACAGGATACACACACACGTATGGAAAATATGAGTGGTGTGAATAAGAGACCAACTGGAAGGGAAAGTATCTAATCTATACAGCCCAAGGAAGGCTAAGTTACAAGCAGACAAGCAAGCCAATGAGAAAGTAACGGCGCATCAGTTTCTATGTGATTTTAATCAGAGAGGTTTAAATCCAGCATGGCTGGAAAGATTGAAAAAACTTGTTTAAACAGAAACTTATTTCCGAGCTAGTACAAAGAAAATCTGGTAATAGTTAAAAGAAATATATTTGATGCTAATTTTTCCCTTTATAGTAAAAATACAATGGGCCTGACTCTACCCAAAGCAATACGTAAAAATTAATGGAGAGAGGATTCAATGCAGAATGACCGCTGGTTCTGTGAAGGCATTCTCCTGCAGCTACCATCCCAATCCTCTCTCACTCCCTGAAGCCCCCAGCGAAGCTGCTAGCAGCCACACAGTGCCCTCGTGCTGTGTACCCATGAAGCCAGCAAAAGCACATTTCCTCAGTCAGGCGTAAGGTGCTCAGCACCTCTCCCTGCGCACCCTGACCTTCAGCCAGACCCACCTGGCCCAGCCTCAAGCAGCTCTCCCCAAAGCTTATCTCGGCTCCTCCCATCGCAAGGACTAATGTGCGCACTTCAGCTTTTAATTCTCTAGTTCCACAGAGCTTTAAATTGGAGTCATCCTCAGCCTGTCCCCAACCCTCCCAGATACTTACTGAAGCAAGAAGATCACACTACTGTGTGACACTACTGTGTCCCATCACACACTACTCAGCATCCTAAAAGGCATGCTATGTTTCAAGGCAAGCCAAGTAAGTTTGGTTTAGAGGATTTACAAATCCACCTTTCCCTAGAAAGGAGTTCTCAGAGAGTTATAAGATGACATATTTTGTCATATTGTAGGCAAACAAGTTTCTTCTAAGCACACCCAAAAATCATCAGCTGATAATGTAAAATGCAAAACAAGCAACATCTTCATTTTGACTTTTTTCTGCTTTTCACAATCAAATGGCTCCTATCACGATTGCTATATCAGAAAAGAACTATGATTCATTTTAAGGAGAGCCAATAAAATGCAAATAAAAACGAGGAATGTATTAATCAGTAACCACTACACACACATAGGTATTGTACACATTAAAAAAGCTACACAGTTATTCATTAATCAGAGGGTACAGCAAATCAGTTCCACAAATCCACCTAATTCCAGCAGATCAGTAATGGAGAGGGAACTGAGCTGTTCCTCTGTATGAGTAATCACTACCTATCAGCTGAATTATTCCTATACAACCGATATACCTTGTCCTGGTTTGAGCACCAAACCACGACACACCTAAACTGAGTATCAAATAAAACAGTCCCCAGAAAGTCACCTTAAAATACTGGCACATATTTCTTGGCTTGCATAGAAGCACAGCATTCAGTTTACAACACAGCATCGCTCAGGTTTGCAATGTGGTCTACTTACACATTTGCATAAGCCTGGCTATGAGACAGGAGCTCATATGCCTACCGCGAAGCCGCAACAGGTTAACAGTGACAACTGCGATGTAAGCAGAGTTAGAGTTGTTCTTGTAATAATCTGGGAATACTTACTCAGTTGGGGGTACTTGCCAATGAATACATTGACATGATTTGAGGCTGTATGTGGGGGGATGCTGAGCAAAAAAAGTAGGTGGAGGAAAAAAAAAAAAGGCAGCTTCCAAGGACTGATATGCGAGATGCATAAAACACTGCAGATAAACAGAAGCCCTCTGTTTCTAGCCTGTGCTGACCCAAAGCATCCTAAGCTAGGACACCCTAGCTTATTGGCTTATTTGGCTCCATGGTTATGTGCTCATATAACTTTTGGAACTGCGTCAGTGTGCAGGTCAGTTAAGCTTATAAGGTCCCTGCCACATACTGCCTAAACAAGCACACAGGTTCCCACGGCAATAGTTGATTCTACAGGAAAGAGATAGGGAAACCCATCCCAAAGAGGCAAAGCCACAAGGTTCAGTGCTTGCAGGACAACAGTTTTGACCAAATGTGCTAAAAGATGATCGGTCAGATGAAATAATATCCTGACTACTTTAAGATGCTCCACTAAGAGCATTTGAGTTAATTTTAAGTATCACTTCTCTTTTGCTGATATATTATAGAATCAAAGAACTAGTGTGATTCCAATTCCCCCACTATCTTTTTAGACCAAAATATCCATGACAAGTCAGACCAGTCAGTACATATGAGTACCCGTACATATCACAGGAGTTCATCTCACTTACATTTCCATCATGATTGGGGCAGGAGAGCGGTTTGCCTGCAGCAACAGCGGTGACAGTCTCCAAGATGGAGGACTCTTCAATGCTGTTGTCCGGCGTTCGTTGCAGGACATCCATCAGGTTGGTGATAAAGAAGTTGTTCTGGAGCGCAGAAACCCCTTTCTCTGGCAGAATGGAGGTCTGGCGGCACACGGGGCAAGAAAGGGTTAAGCTATGGGCTGGAATGTAATTCTGTAAGCACCTATGGGGAAGGGAGGTGGAAGGGGAGAAAGAGAGAAGCAAAGTATCATCAAAGAGGAAAAAAAACTCCCTTCAGTTTCAGGACTGGTTTGAAATAGTGCTACCCCTGCTTATAAAAGGAAAGGTACATCACCAGGCTTCAGAAGTAAAAGTGTTTATGGGGATTTTTTTCCTTTAAAGCTTTTTTCCTCTGCCACATGAAAAAAGGTTCAATAAGCTGACATCATGATAAGAGTTATGTGCCTTTCTTTGAGATATTTGTGCAGAGTGGATCCGTGCTTCCAGATGTCTACTGCATCCTGCTCACAGGATAGTAAAAATGATAAACTGTCAGATAAAGTTTGACAGACGTGAAGTTATTGCATCCAGTATTTGAACCTGTGTCTTTAACTGACTAACCGGTGGTTGACCCTTGTGTTTCCAGTACAATCTCCTTTATTAAGTTGTATTTGTGGGTTTAGTGTTTCAGAGCTAAAACCTGGTCCCAATGAAACCAATGGAAATTTTTCCATTTATTTCAATTAGGGAAGTTATTTGGCAGTTAGCCAGAATCAACAAAGCTGTTTTTACTACATAGAGATGCATGTCCTAGGTTATCACAGTTTGTGTTAAGGGGAGTTTTGAAGGAGATTTTTCTTTGTTTGTGTTTGATTTGGGGGGGTAGGGGGGTGGTTGTTGGACTTTTTTTAGAAGAACTAAATTTCACAGAATATAAATCTGACACAAAAGTTCTGTGATCAACAATATGCAGCACACTGGCCTAGGTGACAGTGCCACTTCTGGCCTTGAAAATCAAGTTAACAGCTGCTGGGCATGCAACATCCAACTGCAACTTGCAATTCAGTATAGTCCCGTAAGCACAGGAAGCTTTGCAGAATGCAGTTCTTCAGGGGAGCAGTGTTGAGACGCCAACCAAGAAAGTGTGGCCTTGCACAGCTACACAGCTGTTATCCACTTCCAAGGGCTTTGCTTGCACCACTGTTCATCCTCCCTTGGCAGCCTTCCTCCTGACCCCCCAGTAAGGGTTCTGTGAAAGGAGAGCTTAGGCTTTGCACATCAGCAGTACACTGGAAGAGTTCTTCCAGCCTCTCTCCATAACCAGATCAGCATAAGAGGATTACAGTGAAAACCAGAAGCTGGCTTTAGGATTTACACATGAACTGAAGTCAAGAAACTTAAGACACAGTGGTAAAAATCTTGACTTCACTGACTTTAGTGAGAGTTTCACTGCTGACTTCAGTAAAGTTGAGGTTTCCTATTCTTCTACAAAAGACAAGTTCACCTGACGCACTCAGAGTTCCACAATTTTTCTTGCACCCTGTGTCAGATCAGATACACATACCACAATTCTAACTAAGAGGTGGAAATCTTCTGTACTAAATGTTCACACAAAATACCATATATTAAAATTCTCCTGCAATTCAAGATATAACCCAAAGAGCTGCATCCTATAATCAGATAAAGAACTCTAACAAATAATTCTTCAGCTAGCTTTTCTGCAGATGCTGTATTTTCTCCACCATTTGATGGATAATATAACAATATACATCACTATGTATATTCAATTCATTCAGCTAAATACAGTAGAAGACAGGCTGTTGTTTTATCACATCTCTTTTCAGAGAGTTTTTCCACTTCAGTCAACCCAGCTGCAGAATAATGAAGACATTTAATCATAGGTTATTAATAATGTATATATCATGTCTAACCCTTGGACATTAAAGGATGGGATAATTATTTCTCTGCTTAGTAAATCAACAAAGAAAGGCTTTTATTGTTTCTAATTATAGGCTAATCGGTATAAATTTGAGGCCATAAATTTGACGTCCAAATTCTGACTGCCATCACCTTTCACATTGTTGTAACTGTATACATTAGTTTCATTGGATTTACTTTTTATTTACTCTTGCATAAAGGGAATGTATTCCAAATATTCCACTGCTGTCTCTTCTTCCTGCCTGCCACAAATAACATTTCTTTCTACATCCCTGCCTCTCCAGCCTTCCCAGACTTTATCATGCCTTAACATGACCTTTACAAGTAAAGAGAAAAGTCCCCATCCACTAAAGGATGTAGAGTTCTGTGCTTGTTGCACAACACAAATACCTAGTTACCAGCCTGAGGAAAGGACTTACCTCTCACAGAAAGTGTGCAGGCAGGGAAGTACTTTGGGGTTCTTGTAACGGTCCAGGCATATGCTGCAAATCAGAAACTGCTTGTCAATCTGACGGACCACAGGACTTGGGATGTTGGAGCCTTCACTGGCCATCCTAGACCACTGACATATGGGTCCTGTTCCCTTCTACCCTGCACACTGCTGCAGTGGGGTGGGGAAAAGAAGAAAAGAAGAAAAATGGCTTATAAACTTCACGAAATAACAAAATCAACAAATAATTCACTCATGTTTCATCCTTATGCAGGAATACATGTTTCCATATAAAACCAAAACAGTGAAGAATTAAAATTCTAACATGGTTTATCACTGATAAGAGCCTGGTAAACAGTCAGACAAGTGTACACCACCACACATAACACCTCTGTCTGAGCAGCCGTTCTGGAAAGGCACATTGCCTCTGGACTGAAAGGGTTACAGGGCTGTCTGGTTTTAAAGAAATCTCACGATAAAAACATTCTTGCACCGGTAGGTTCAGCCAGTGCTAACAAACATAGGATTTCTTACATCTACAGTACCGCTGGCAAAATGCTTCAACTGGAACTGCACCAGCCAGTCAAACGGTTGTGTCACAGACAGAGCTTGAAAGTGGTTCACCTAACAATTTTTTCCCTTATCAGTGCTGGTGTTGCCAAAGATATAGTAGGTTTGGACTCCAGGAAGCCCCCAAGAAGGAGTCTCCAGAACCAGTCAGCCCCTGGGAAGGGAGTGCTCAAATTCTGCATCAGCAACCGGGGTGACGTAGGTGAAGCAAAAATCCTCACAATAAAAGAAACTGAGCAAAGAAGAGGCAAATGATAGCTGCTGAGAATCAGCAAAGGTAGGGTGAAGGATACATGAAGCACATCCAAATACTAAATGCAAGAAAAATGGCATTCTAGGCAGAAAGAGTAGCAAGAATCATGTTTCTAGGACTGAAGACCCTTCATAACCCTGGCATATAAAGCATGAAATAAAAGGGTAAGAAAAAAGTCTACTGACTGACAGAATTAAAATCGCAGGTTAAAGGAACACCTCCTGTCCTGGAACAAGGCACAAGGAGAGAAAAACTTAGTTTCTTTTCAGCTGAAGGTACAGATTATAGCCAAAAGAATTCATACGTGGAAAGAGAAGACGGGAAGAAAAGGAAGGAAGCAGCCTCAGAGAAAAGTAAACTGCCTGCTAAATAGTTTAGGAAAACCTGACAAGCAGAGGCCCTGGCAGGGTGGCCCAGCAAGAACTCCTCTCCATCAGCATTTCTGGCGGGTGAGAGCACTGGGAGGTGCTGGCTCACTCCCCGGGGAGCCGACGGCAGCGTCTCTGTCGCAGCACTTTCTGCCAGTCTTCCCGCACCCACAGCGACACAGGGGCTCCTCTTCCGTGCGAGCAGCGAGCCCAGCTGGGCGCCTTCACTGCAGGTACGCTCCTGATGTAGTCACTTCTTCCCTAACCATTTTCTACCCCGGTTTTCAGTCATCCGTTTCAGACAATTTGATATTTGGCTTGAGGGCAGGTTCAGGCTTTCCAAGGCAGAAATAACAAGCCCTCTGCCTTGGTGCTGATCGCGCTCATTCAAAGGTCACTTGATTCCACAATGATTTGCATGACTTGTAGCGTTTTATCGGCAGCGTTACATCGGATCTTCTTCCTGTGCTGAATGCCCGGCACACTCATCTGGCAGAGTTGAACTCATGCCGTTCTTCCCGAGCTGTGTATGTAGCCATACAGGTATAGTTTACTTACTACACTGAGCAAGTGACTATTCCTAGCATAATGACAGTGATTACGGATCACACTGTACTGACTTCCCTGATAACAAGTTCCTGGGGAATCACCTCTGTGCTAGCAAGTACAGCAGCATAAAGTTATTCACAATTAAAATGCCCAACAGCAGTAACTGACATGTAATTCGATGCACAACACTTACGGCAGGCCCTTTTGTTGCCCTTTTTTCCAAGAAAGGGGAATCTGCAAGGTTAAAAATTGCTATAATGCTTGTGAAATATGTTTGTTCATGAAACAAAAATGCATGATTTCAGAACTGATGATTTGTTTCACTTTTTTCATTTCTTTCCTCATAGTAAGATAAAATGTGACAATTGCATAAACAAAAATTAATTTCACCTATTTAAATGCCATAAGTTACACACAATAAACGTTAGGAGACCAATTAGGAATGCATGTTACTTTTTAAAAGCTTGAGTTAAAAATGGCTTTTACAAGAAGTGGAACAAAAATATCCAGCTTTCACAAACAGGAGTAGAAAGAATAGACTATCAAATATGCTTTAATGTATTCATGCATTTGGCAGTATAACATGCAAAACTTCAGTGATGCATTTCAAAAGAAAATGCAGTTCACTGTTGATGCAGCTGTGTTTGCCTCCCACTATCCCAACCAAAAGTTAGGGGTGGGGACCCAAGGAAAGCAGGGAAGATAATCAGAAGTAGGAAGACTTCGTATCAAAAGCACAGTTTCCAAACTGCATACCAATACATTATGAACAGTGTAACTTTTTTGTTATAGACTAAGCACAGACTATTTTAAAAAAAACTACACTTAAGATATGAAAGAATAAGTCTCCAGTAAATGCTGCCTGTCATTTAACAGAAGAAAGTTCTCTAGCAACCAGATATTTTCTGTGATTTCATCTTTCCGCCATCAAGTACAGCTATACTAGCAAACAGTGTTTATACAAGGAAAACTCCTGCTGCCTGAAAAATTTCATATTGATTTCATCTGATCTTCATAGTCTTTTACATTCCCCCAATCTCATTGCAAAATCAGGTGATTCTTAGCGTTTCATACACAAAGCTCAAGCCAGCCACTTTAATTTTCAAATGTTCATCCTTTAAGCTTTGTCAGTGAAAGCCTAACAATTCAGAAATAAGTGCTTTTAATATTTGATGTTTTGTCTGGAACACAGCAGGCCATGATTGTCATTTATCCCCTGTGCTCACATAGATCAGATTTAAAACATGCACCTGAAAACAGAATTTCATCAGCACATTTCAAGCTTTGGGCACTACCTGGTACAACAACATCTTACACAAGGAGTTAATTTTAAAAGTTTTTTGAGTATGGAATTTCCAGAATTCTACAGCCTCCCTGAGCCAACTCCGCCTTTGATGCAATTTTGATTAATGTGATGTAGCTATGAGAAGGATGATCTTGCCCATTGACTCAATGCAAGCAACTGTACAATCAGAGTATTTGAGGAAAAGCTGGAGATTTTAGGCGATGCTTCTGAATTTCGCCAAAGACAGTATTTATTCTGATTTACTGCAGTGCTCGCAGCATTTCCTCAAAACAGCAACATGAGTTTCAGATGTCTTAGCAATGGGAGATTTGCAAAGTAGCACTATTTTTACAAGAAAAACGTTCTTTTTTGTAGTAGCATCTTCTGAGCTCAGAAACTGCCAGACCTCTTTTTGGAGGTTCATTCTGTCTCACAATCTAATCAAAAGCAGCTGAAGCATGAGCTTTGAAAATAAGTCTGAGCATCGCTTCTCCATATATTTACACTTCATAATTTAAACATGCAAAGCCAAAGGTTTGTGAAATATTGTACCAAACGACATAAAACCCCACCCATTTATCTATAAGAAGCACACACTGGAAACCCAGTGCAGGTTTGCTAAATCAAGTGCAGAAAAGGGTTCTGAAACATATACCCTTTGTCACCCCTTTGAGGCTCAAGGGTTGTTATCTTTTCAGCCAGCCAGAAAGTAACATTGTTCTTTTTCCTTCTGCTTGGAGATACGACTATCGATTTTCATTCAAAATACACTATACAGCAAAGAAAGGAGAAAACAATGGCTCTCTAAGCTAGTGGAGAGCCTCGCCTGCTATGCATGCATGCCTTCAGGAACGAAAGTCACCGTGCGGCCCCACCCATATGAAAAGAAAAGAACTTCCTATAGTATTGGAAAAGGAAAAAAACCCAACATTAGGGTACAGCAAATAACAGTTCCAGAAGAGCTGTTTCAGATAAATAGAGCCATGTAATAGGAAAGTGCACCCTTTCTACAGGTATCTTCAAATGGAATTCCTCAACAGTTACCGAATTCTCGATTAGTTTCCGTGGCCCGGTAGAGAAAAAGACATTGGGAAAACATAACTGTCCGTTCAGTTCCCAGGATTTATTCCTAAAGGAGCAGAATTCTGTGTTGCTGACACACTGCTATCACTGAACTCCACCCAGCCAGAGCTGCAACTAGCCTGAAAGTACAGCCTGAGGAGAACAAACTGCTCACAGCTTGTTCATCCTCTTCTTATCAATGGTATTCACAACCCAGAGGGTCCATTCATGTATTATGAATGAATAGGTTTCCAATGGCAACGTTTCCAAAGGAACGGTTAGGCCTCGAGAGCCGTAAGAAAGGGTGGGGAACCTCAATAATGTTGCTTCAAGGATTGGGGGAGCTGGGGTTTAAAAGTCCTTAAAACAGACAGACCGCCTGTCCACAGTCTTTAGGAATAAAGAACAGATCCAAGCCATTTCTAGCAGCAGCCCCAAAATTAGCTGACGCAGAACACACCGAGCAAATGAATAATCATAACCACCACACAGTCCACTTGTGTAAAAGGCTCGATAAGCTAAATTTGCATTCCTTTCTCTCCCACTCTTGCAATCAGCTTGGTGCCTTGTTTAAAACACAGCAACCCTCTTCATTCTTACAGCATGCAGGAGCATAATGAACGACCGGGGGCCAAAACAGAAGGAGCAACCCAGCAGCAGCCACCAGGAATAACACTGAGCAAACTTGAGCATTTTAGACCTACCCATCTTTGTAGAAAAATAGCTTAATCAGTGCAGTGCTGAGGATAAAATCCTTGCAGGGACGGAGCTGCAGTTCCGCAGTAATCCAAACGAACAAACCATCATCTGTTAATATTTCAAGCCTCACGCGTAAAACTGTTTAAGAATCCCTATCACAGCACAGTCATTATTAGATGCACAACAGATTTTGTGCTCTAAGGAATGACGCTCCATTCCACGAAGAGGACAGGTGGAAAGAAAAATGGAAGAATAAGAGGAGGCCCAGTGAAGTCGTCATGAATTTTTTTTTTCCCCCGGGTCATTTACAAGTGGGAGACCCCTTCAGGATTCAAACCAATCAATCTTTATTTAGCACATCTTTTTCTCACTCGGCCTGTGTAGAAAGACTGCAGCAAATGGTGCAAGGGATTGTGGGATGGGGATGCAGCAGAGAGCTGCAACCAGATTCGCTGGGCTATTTTTTTTTCCTCCCTACTCAGCAATCAGCTGTTTCGAGGCTCCGCGCAGGGCCATTGAATTTGGTCACCAGAATGTTATTACAGGATTAGCAGGCGGAGACAGCTACCACTGTGCATCTGGCATGTCAATGCAGCTAAGAAAGACATATGCAAATACTACTCGCAAATCGGAAAAAGGATTTCACTCCGAAGGGGAGAGTAAATATTACGCAACAGCCATTACCGGCACAGTCGCCACGGATGAAACGAAAGCACTTTCGTTTATAAAGAAAATAAAGCTTAAGACTTAATGATTCCACTCTGATTTTTCCAGGATTCAGGGTACTCTTGGGACATAATTCTCCCCTGCTCCAACTTGCAGCAGCAACAAAAGACCCCACAAACGCTCTTTGTCTCTCCAGATGTTTGAAGCAGAGGCAAAGAGCCTCTTCAGAAAGCTGTGCTACTGACACACAAACCGGCAGCAGTTTCTTCTGCTACAGAGCTGTGTATTTGACCTGACTCAGACTCCAGTCAAATGTTTAAGGCAGCAATTAGGAAACTCATATTCAAGGAACGCGAGAATCAACACTAACAGTCTGTTCAACTTTTGTAGAAACATTAGTGCAAAGGTGTATTCTCTTAGTTAATCTATTTACTTATTTAAAAAAAAAATTAAAAAAATCACAGATCAATTCAGATTTTACTAGGCTATTACTAAAGGACATAAAAAGAAATTTGGTGTCTGGTATTTTTCAGCTATGCAGAGAAGGTTGTTGAAAAGATGCTTGTGAATAAACAGACAATACTGAAGCAAAGGAACATAGAATTAGCTTTGTCTTCCAGTATAACAGCTGGTGGTTTTTGCAGACAAGGTGGTATTTGCATCTCTAAATACAGTGAATCTTTTCTTTTGAAAAAACAAATCATATGCAAGTATTTCAGCTAACTGAGGCTAACAAAGCTTCCCACAAATAAAAGGACACAAAGGTCTATTTGCATCAAGAAGAAAAAAATGTGGGTTTTAAATACTGTCTGTGCTACTGTGACTTAATTAGAACAGATAGAGTTATTTCAGAAGTTTAAAATGTTGTCCTAAGCTCTTTAAGCAGTTTCCAGAATGTAATATTTATTCCATTCTTGGACTGATGAGGTAAATAGTATTAATAATCCTTTAGCATGATTGAGATGTAATCTAAATTCCTGTAAAAAAAATTATAGATTCTGCGTACATCATTTACTTTCCACTTGGCAATCATTTAGCCAGATTGGTTTTATGCATCAGGCAGATCCAGCCTGGTTTCCCTGGGTAATGCCCATAGGGCAAAAGCATGTTGTAATCCAGTTTATAACCTGAAATGAAACATCAGGCAGTGTGTGTGCGTGTGTTAGGATTTTGGGTGCTTGTGCCAAAATACTGCTCCTCTGATTCCCTCAACGTGTGCTGAACTCTGTCAAAGAGAGAGAACAGGGTATGTTTCGTTTTAGCTCCGACATTCAGCAGGTCAGAAGAAGCAGGCATCTGCACAGCAGGTTTCACAGTTTAAAAAAAGCCCAGAGATGTCAGGCACATTTTGGAGGGGTGGCTTTTTAAGTTTAGTGAGGTTTTTTGGTTTTCTTTTTAAACTGTCTAGAGAAGCCCCATTGCAAAGAGCAAGCAACATATTTCACTCCCACAACAAGGAGATCCAAGGCCTTTTGTTTCTGCCACTGGAACAAAGACACACCTAAAAATCAAGAGGGAAAATTCAGAAGTGGCACCCCCAGAACCAAGGTGGAAGACTCTTGGAAAGAAGCATGCAGACGTCACTTAGTTGTTTGCTTTTCCTTGCTCATTTCAAGCATCAAATTTCCATACACTAAACCAGAATGACAGGTATTGCTCAAATTACTACTTCTATTTACGGTCAGTATTAAGGGCTACATACCCTTCGAATCAGAACTGATCCCGGAACGTACCTCATGGCCAAAGGAGACTGCAGGAGTCACAGCTGCAGCCACTCTCACAGGGATCTACACCTCCAAAGGAGAGATTGCTTCAAAGTGCAGTTCTCCTATAATTAACGCTGAGAAGCTGCCTGCTGACAGTGATCTGATATTCTGCAAATAATCCTGCTGCTTCAACCAAACAAAAATGTGGTACTGTGGCAAGGAAAAGGAGACAAAAGTCAGAGCACATCCCTTGAGATTCTTGTTGTTATATGTTGAATGTTGCTATGTGGGTTTCTTCTCCCTAGTGAAGAGGAAATGGATTTGTAGCTCATGAATGGTCTTGTACTTTACCCCCATAGCAGTTACTACCAGCCAATTTCAAATCGGTTTATTGTATGTGTATGTCCTTTGAGTTGGAAGATGAGAGTGGGGGTTGTTATGTGCTTGGTTTTGGTTTGCTGTGTTTTTTTTAAAAAAAGAACAGGCTATTCTCCCTCAGAAATTTGCTGCACTCACCGTTGCTGCTGACTTATCTGCATCACTGCTGACTAGTGAGGTAAGCTCTGGAGAAGAAAATACATAGCACGTGCCATCTTCATAGTGCCATGGAAGAGTCCAGCCCCTGTTACCACCCCTGTAATTGTCATGTTTTTGGAGTAAGTTATTCTTTTCCCTGTTCCAAACACAACCTGAGTTCATATTCCTAGGGAGCCCATAAATAGTAAGTTACCAAAAAACCCCACAGCTAATTTACAGACCATAGGTAGATATTCGTATATCCTTCCCTAATATTAATAAGTTATCCAAACACTCCAGGTCAAGATTAATGGCCTGCACTGAAGCCTCTATTATAAACTGACTGAAGGGAGAGTAGTCTAACTCAGCCTGCTGTACAAAAGAGATTTTAAGGTCAGCAGAAAAAAAAATTATTGGGTTAGCCCAAACTAAATGGCCACCTAATACAGTCCTGGCAATTAAGACTGACTGGAAAATAAGAGGTGGGAGAGACTAGAAATCAGTTACCCAAAGCCGACATGCTGGCAATGAGGGCTAGTTTGGGACCACAAATACAGGTCAGGATGGGCTGTTACAGCCGTCACCCAGCTCCACGTCCTTAATTTGACCCTGGCGCCAGGAAAGCAAGTGGAGTGAAACAACCAAGCTCTGTCATTGTGGGACCATGCCCACACTGGGAATCAAGGGGCCTTAGTCATCCTGACGAGACAGCGGCAGTGGAGGTGCCTTTACCTTTCCCCACTGTGGCTGTGCGCCCATGCAGAGCCAGCAGCTCCCGCAGAGCAGCTGCAGCTTCCAGCCCTGACCCCACATTCTCCAATAGCCCAGGCTGCAGCTCACATGGGCTGGGAAGAGCCACAGCTTCCTCCCACTGTGGGCTTGTAGCTAGAGGGCATGTCTGCCCCGAAAGGAGCTCTGTTAGGTCCTGGTTCCTCCCCACCAGCCACATCCTGGAGCCACGATCACTCCTCTGTCTTGTGAACCAGTGGAGTAGATGCTTTTCCTCGAAGCCTGTGACCCAACACATGGCTTGTCATAGCCTGGGAGGCAAAGAACTTCAAAGGCTTGCCTGGGATGTAATGCTGGGCTGCTGGAGACGTTCCCAGCCTCGCCAGCATCCATCCTCCTATGCCTTTGCTACCTTATTCTATTTTATTCTAACTTCTGCTTATGCCTAGTTTAGCTTGCCAAGGTTGCGGGTTTTGTAGCACAACTGCAGCCAGGCTGGGACAGCCTGACCTCCCTGCTCAGCCAGCCCGAGCTTGGCTGATGTGACTGCACTCCCTGCCTGTCTCCAGCATTGATGTTCCAAGTCAGGCAGTACCGAACACAAACTGCTTTTCTCCCCTCTGTGTTATTCTTTCTCTTTCCCCTTTTGGGTAATTGCCATTGAGGTGGCAGGGCCAGGCACTATGGTCACCAAAAACAAGCTCTGTATTCTGGCGTTTCTTCTGCACGGCGATGGGCTCACCTTCAGTACCACTGTCAGACACTGATGTCATGAATTAGGTTTCTTTTGAAAGCTTTTAACTGCTAAAGGCACAGGAATAACAGGAGTAGAAGCCACTGCTGTAAATGAAAGCCTTGCTTAATAATTTCACATGGTTAATACTTTGTTGCTTTTTCCTCCTTCCTTTCCTCAGTCTGTAATCAAAGCTTATAACAGGGTGAACACCTGAAATACATGGGTGGGCCTCTTGAGGACATCAGTGTACTAATGCTTTATACTCTTGATTTGTAGAGGACGGAAGGGTTATGGCTGGCATCTAATACCCCCTTTTCTTCCCTCTCCCCATCCCTATTAACTTTTGCATCCCTCTGCAGCACCCACTGCCCTTTGGTGGTGCAATAGTCCTGCTTCCATCCCCACGGACCCCATCTCCCAACTGTCCTGTCCTTGGATGGAGAGGGGACCTTCAAGTGGCTGCCCTGCACATACCAAGGGACAAGACTGGCAAGTAAGAGCTCGTGTGATCACACAGTCATCACTCAACTCAAATATGATACCTACTTATTTAAGGCTGGCTGGCTGAGGTTTTCAGGACCTCATTTTGGGTCAGGGCCTTGCACAATAAATTCCAACACACTTGGAGCACACTGAATTTACTGCACATGCAAGGACAATTTGAGTGCGTGCAGTGGCAGTCCAGGAATCCCCACCAAATGGCCAATGTTCTCATAAATGAGATTGCAGAGAAAAGGGGTAGGAAATGAGGGGAAAAGAGCATGCCAAGGGAAATGATAGGATTAAACTGTCATGTATCAGGTTAAATGACAGCCTCAGAGCTGTCATTTAGGGCCCTTTCCATGTTTAATAAAATGTCATATTCTCAGGTGAGCTATTAAAAAAAATATCCACAGTGAGGTAGGTCCAAGTAATTATTTCAGGGGCTAGATGTTGCGCAGGCCTAAGTAAAAGGATTTTAAATTGTACAGTTGCCATCCAAAGCAGCAAGATGAGCATCTATACTGAAAAAAACCCTACCCTGATTAACTGCTTAGTGCTGTTAACATCACATTGTACAATTTTGACTCTCTAGATCTACCTATTTTGTTAACACTGGCAGATCTCTGTTCAGCCTTTATAGGTACATAGGCTGAAATCAAACGAAGATGAACTGACAAATAATTAAAACTGCACATCAGATCACTGCTGCTTCTTTAAGCATCTGCTCTGAAATGCTACTCGAAATAAAAGTGCTCCATGGAGACTCCACACTAATTACTGTTAACCCCTCCAGGCACAGGATAACAGGCAGTACAGACAAAAAGCAGGAGGTTGAGCTGGAATCTATTTGGAAAGAGGTCCTTGGCCTTTTCTACATACTGTTAGATATAAGGTACATTGAAAAATGCTCTAGGCATTTTCTTCAGAGCTGCTGAATAATGGCAAGAAAAGTAAAAGCAAGTAGCAAATGCTCGGTGCTTTTGGTACTGGGCTGTGTGGTGAAAGTTGAACTGCTCAGAGACCATCCCCTCCACTCCCTCCTGAGACACTCCTCTGGATCTGCCCCACGCTGCATCTCCACTTGATCTTAACAGTTCTGCAACTCTCCCTTTAGGAGAGGTGATACACACCAGGTGCTGGAGCTTCATCATATATTTTTTGTTGACCACTGCAAAGTAAAGTTCCTCTGCTTCTGTTTCCATTTACTTCAGTAGGATTTTGTTGAATTAGCACAAAGTTCAAATCAGCAAGGGAAAAGGCAGCACCCAGCAATCACCCCATGCCATGTAACTTCTTCAAAAAATCAACTTAGAGACTGCCAGCCCTTTAGAATTTTTTCTTGCAACCTTCAAAATCCCAATTCCCAGCAGATACAGCATATGGAAAATAAACCGGGGGAAAAAAAAAAAGGTGTTTCACAGCAAGAAATAGCAGACGGAACCTAAGCGTTACAAAAGCAAACAATGGAGGCAGAAAGCGAAGGAATTCACATCATCTTAGTGCACAGCACACAGCAGATAGGGTGCCTGAGCACCTCAGGTTTCTGCCAAAAACACATCTGGGAGAGGGGCTAGGAAGCAGGGGGAAGGAAGAGCCCCTCTCCAGCCTGTGAGCAGGCTGAATTCGGGCTCACATCTTCTGCAGCACTTAACACTATTTAAAAGACGAAACATTGGTTGCTGCACTTCCATATTTACCTTAGCCTTCGTACAGTACCCACCTCATTTTCTTGCCCAGAGCCCAGCAGCGATGTTACCTTCTGTATCTGCTAAGTCTTCTCCTGGACTGAAATGTCTTTCAAAAACACAGTGATATATCTAAACATTTATATCGTCCTTGGGTTCAGAGAAGACCTTGTTCAAGCGTTAAGTGGCAGGCAGAGGTTTACCCAGGCAGGCTCTTTATTGTTGGCAAAAACGCAATACTGAACTTTCACAGCAAGCAGGTAAACACGCAGCTGTGTACAGCAGGTAATCTGGCAGCACCAGGAATAGCGAGAAACAATGTCAGAACAACCTAGGCAGAAGGAGCTCCGTGGGTGTTAACAATGGTTGTAGGCACAAGAGCTGAACCGCCCAAACAACAGTAACAAAAGGCCATCTACAGCACCCAGAGCCTGAGCATGCCCAGCTGCGAGGCTGCCTTCTCCTCCTCCGCACTCACAGGGTCACTCCATTTGACTTAGCAGTAGTCAGCTCCAGCACTTCAAAACTTGGAAACACCCAATGGCTGAACTTCACCCAGTGAACACGTCTTTCCAGTCCTCAACAAGGACGCTCGTTTGCTGATTGCATGCCAGCGCTCCTATTTAAAGAACTGTTGTTATGGGAAAAAGCTGAAACCTTTCTACAGCACAGACGAAGTGCTCCCCGTATCTTGTGCCTTATCTGCAGAAATGCATCAATTCCCAGTATGTGTTTCCACCGCAGTTTCACCACAGCCACAGTACTAACTGCAAAACCCACCATACCCCTGATCAGGCTGGATCTCCAGACAGTCCTAGTGGCCCTTCCTCAGGCCTTTTCCTTGAGGTACGGGGTTTTATACCTGACACAAGCTGCAAGGAGCAGCAGTAGTAAAAGGTGTCCTCCTTCATCCTTCATCTCCAAAAATAACTCTCCTAAGCTTTGACTTAGACATGTCTTCCAGGTTCTCACCACACAGGGCAGGTTCAGGCTAGATGCCCAAGGCTCCTATAGGGACATTGCCAGGCTGCTCATAAGCAAATGCCCAACACTGAGGTAGGTCAGACTTCTGCAAAAATTATGTTCTCAGAAGACCCTCATACATACCTTTCTGCATGAGTATCAGTCTTTTTAACTGACATCATAACTTACAAAGCAACAGCTCATGAAAGAGGAGGAAAGTAGAACCAATCATAGGATGCAATCTTAAGACTCTCCCAAATCGAACTGAGATACACAGTGCATTCATTTCTATATGAAAATACATCCATTTTACTTCACAGGAAAACCAGTACATTTTTAACTACATGAAAAGCAAGTTAGGAGACAGTCTAGAAAACAACAACCATGTGAATGCAGCTGTATTTTTAAATAAAAAAAGCACTTGGAAAAAACGCTGGTATCAGGACAGCTAAGAACAATATCGTCTTAAATCAGCCATATTATCATTTGGATTGTTACAGCACCTGGAAATCTTTCCAAGTACCAGAATCCCACTGTGACAGGTACCAGCTACACTGAACACAGATCCCATGCAAGCATAGGTAGTCCATATCTTAGCGCCACACACTTCAACTATTGCCATTTAACTGTATGTGTGACACCAAGTACCTTTCTACACTATGAAATAAGTTTTCACAGCCAGACATTAATTTGGATAAGGACTATTTTGTAAAGAAAGAGGTGCAAGATAGTAGCTTATATAGCCTGAATCTTTTGCAGACAGAGAACAGGAGCAGATCTTAGCATCCTCTTCCCTTTGCAAACATAGTCTATGAGCAGATACAAGAACTGCCTGACACTTTAGACGTAGTCCTGGCAATGACTGTGACACGATGTACCATGCTGTTACTCATACAGGTTATACGTAGTAAACAACAAAACCCAACAGAGGTGTATGTAAAGTCACCAGCTGTAGGCACTGCTGTTAAAAGTAACTGAGAAATCCTAGTGGAAAGTGCAGTCTGTATGTCCTATTTGTAACTGGTTATCTCAGGTACCGAACTTCTCTAGCTCAGATACCACAGTGAAGGTCTGTTAGGATGTATTTCAAATAACTTAAATGCTTTTGGAAGCCTCATGAAACAGCAGTCACTAGGGTTTTGGTTGGCAGAGCATGCCGTACTCTGAGTTAAATTTTATTCACAATTTATTTTTTATTCAAAATGTATATCTATTGCTTTTTACTCTTCCTTTTTATTGGCCACTGATGAGAAACCTCTTTTAAGGCTACCAGTAATGTGCTGGATACTCCTTCATCTTCTGAGCTGTGAAACCCATTGCCCCAGGATGCTACAGTTGTTAATATTTTACAGGCATTCCAGGAGAGAAGGACAAATTCATGGTGGATAAATTGATTAAAGATTTTAAAATACAAAGACACCACCTCTACCAGAAGCAGAACTGGAAGCACAAATCATTGAAGATGAAAGAGCATTCTGGAGAGTACCATGATATGTCTGATCTATTCTTACACCCTTCTGTAGGCATCCACTGTCAGCCACCACCCAAATTATAAGGCTAGGCTAGATTTACTTTTGATTTAACCCAGACAAACCTTTAAAATACTCAGTGTAGACATCACAGGAGCTGTCATAGTAGCCACTCCCTTTTGGCACAGTTAATGGACATTAATGGCTCCACAGGGCTGTTTTTATCACTTTGCAGAGCCCTGCCATTTAGGGATGTCAGGTGGAATTAATCTATCAGACAACTGCCTTAATACACTACTGTTGCATGAAGAATGCCACTCAGGGTCACAGAGTACCTTTAGCATGTACACCGCTGAGTAGTCCTCACACCAAGCAGAGAACCCTTTCATAGTGAATACAACACTAACCTAGCATTTCTCCCCACTTCCTCCTACCTTTTCAAATTTACTTTATCCTTAAGAAAAAAACCACAGAGACTTCTAGTGATGTTTCCTTAAGAGTGACATTTGTCTTGTTTGTCTGCAGAGGCACTCTGTATTATTCTAAGAGCAATGCCATAGAGCTTGGGGAAATCATGCCTTGGCCACTACCCCGTTTCTCCTCATTTAAAAGTTTAAAAGTTGTCCACCTTCCTCAACAGAGGTCCCTCCAGAAGGTGCACACCTTCAGAGCAGGCCTTCTGCAAGAGCACATCCCAGAGGTGAAACAATGATGGTAGTTCAGAGGGTAAAGGCCACCATTCAGGAGCGCAGATAAAAATCCATCCCAAAAGTTAAATATGGGACGAAGACTTCCTGCTCTCCTACTTACTTGTAGCCAAGACTGCAATGTGTCAGCTTCTGACAAGACAAACAAAAATTTTGGACTTTGCAAGCACAGGAAATGGAACTACTCACTTATTTTTTGCAAATTCACCTTATTATACACAAACATTATTGCATGCACCAGACTAGTCTGGTTTTTTTATTTTTTATAGCAGGGAATAGTAAAAAAGCTAATTAGAATGGCAAAGCTAAGGGATGAGGAGGCACTCTGCCTACACAGAACATGTAGCGCAGTCCTTAGAAAGCAGTCCTCTGTTACATACTGTCTTCTGTTTTTTGTGTAATAAAGGATTGCACTTGTCTCCACTGACAGGTTTTAAGTAAAGAATTACATTTGTGAATGAATGGAAAATTATTCATCTTTAATTATTAATGAACTATCTCAGAACATGTTTGTATTTCACAATCAAAATTTCTTTCCAGCTATTTTAGATAAAAGGCAAAAAAATGACCACTGCATATTTGATCAATAGAATGAAATCTTCATGGGCAACACTTAATTTTATCTCTTTATTCTAAAATATTTTCTGAGCTGAGATGCAGAAAGATCAGTTGTTCCGAAGACTACATAGCGCAGACTAAGAATGAGGTAATAAGCAAAGGGTAGAGCCTGTTCTTTGCACAGGCTCCAGCAAGCTTTTCAAGCACATCGGGAAGACCACGCACTAGCCCATATCATAGTATTGTCTCAGAGTAACACTCAGGACAAAAAAAACTCAACTGGTATGAAATTCAGCTGTGGCTCTACCCAATTTTGGGGCCCTAGGTTTCCCAACGCCACTACAGTGCAATTACTTGAGCTCTAAATATAAAATTAAATCTGCTTTCAAGATAACAACAAAAAAAAACACCTGCAGAAGTTTATCTTGTGGAAGTTAACCCCTGAAAGTTTGCATTAACACTTCCACCGATATAGGGATTACAGGAGAGAAAGTTGTAGAAGGGTACTTCACAAATACTGTTTCCTCACTGGAAAAGGAAGAAAAAAATACTGTGCAAATGCAGACAAACCATAGCAGTTTCTCCTCTTGAACTGTTTTTGTGTCCTGTAAAAGGCTTGCTCCTCAGTCTTGAGTTTTCGTTCCTGGGGGTCATTTTAGTACCTGAGGAATTTGTAAGCAGCCTGATATACAGTATTTACAACATATAGCAGCTCTCAGAAGAACCAGGGTGGCCTTGAAGACACCCGACACCATTGAACCTGGTGCTATCTGCTCTTTTGGAAGAAGTCGTGTTTCTCACAAAGTATGCAAGTTCTCTAATAATATAGATCATGGGCCAAATATGGCTGGGACTAAATATAGTACACATACTAAGTCTCTTCAAGGACCACTATAGAGATTAATGCATTCAGAGGCACACAAAAACGTAATTGTCAGGATCTTCTCAAGAGCATTTCTAAGTGCAGCAAAATCTTTGGAGTGCCATTTTTTTGTTGTTTTTCTGTAAGTAATTGTGTCAAGTGCCTTTGCTCAAGATTCCATCACTGCTTTGGAGGGGTTTTGTTCTGCACAAGGTGCAGAAGCATCTTTGCACATTTACATTTTAATACTAGTCAGAGTTATGTAGCTCAAAATAATCCAGCCACTGCCCTTTCCTTGCTAAATCAACTCCTGAGTGCTTCACAAAACATACTTGTAGATGCCACACCCCTTCAAGCTCACAAATAACCAAGTTCTACTAAAATTTGATGTAGAAGGAGGCAGGCACAGCATAAATCTTTGCAGAGACTAAAACTTTCACTTTTTCTTACAGCCACCACTCCACACATGACAAATTTCCAAATTACAAGTTCAATGAAGGGATATCCTCAAACCTAGCATTCAACACCCATTAAAAAAACAACAGAAAAAAAAGGGGATTGTCAGTCTACGTTTCCAGAATTGAAAGAAAAAAATAATCAAGAACAGAAGTTCATGGTAGCACAGAACAAATAGCTTTACATGACAAAAGAACAGAAAGTCACCCAGAAATAAACTGATCATACACATGTTTAGACAGACTAATAACACTAAGACAAATAAATCCATACTGGATTAGGAGCAGGCAGATTGCTGAACATTCATTTCATGCATTTAAAACCTGATCAAAAGTAATTGCATCTACTCCAATCTTTATGTCTCTTTCACAGAGGGTGTCCACCCTGACATGAGGACTGAAGATCACCATCCACCTAATTAATTGCTTCTAAAATGCATCCAAAATATTCAGAAGGTTTTAAAGTGAAAGAGAATGAATAGTATTTTACACGAGCAAAAGTGCTGACCATAAAAAACAGAGTTGTCCAGAGTTCTTCCAGGGGAACATTTAGAGTATATATGATTACAGTACATTTTGAAGTCATTTGTCTTCTCCTAGTGGCAGGGCATATTCTTATAGTTATTATAGCCTAGATTTAATATCTAACAGTAAATCACCGTAGCCATTCCAGCAGTAGTTTCTTTGTAAACTACTGTAGCAGACCAGCTATACAGGATATATTTTGAAGCTTGTGTTAACAGGATCACCATGTAATGTAAGAAGTGCCAGAATACATGCTGCTAACATTTTTCACATGTCTATGATTAGTCTCCTTCTTAATTTAGCTGTGCCTCTTTTAACCCTACTGCAACTAACTAGTAGCAAGATGGATGGAGCCAGCCAACATCTACCTGCCACGCTATCTCTTCAGCACCTCAAGAACTATATTCCAATTGCTATTACATTCTTCCTTTTGAATGGGATTTGCTTTTGAGTTATTGCCCTGAAATCCAGCTGGCAAGTGGGAAGGCTGCCTGGTTGCCAGCAGAGTTCTCAGCTGACTAGATCCTTGGTTGTCCCCACACAGTACCTTACAGTGACGTGTTACGTCATTTATTTCACTTTATGCTATACCAGTTATAAACTGCTATTCCTGTGATCAAACTAAATTACTGACTTCCAGCTAAATTCACCTTTTAAAATAAGCAATGTGCAATTCAAATATAGCCAACCACCCCAATTATTGGAAGCTATGACATGCAATGCCAAGATACGTCTACAGAAACCATGACAGAAAATCTCTACAGAGTCTATGGTAGAAAACAAAGACAAATTTCTTTAATGTTACAATTTATACAATAAATATTTAGTTATTTAAACCACAGAAATAAAACCTGGTCTTTATAGAAATAAAACAATTCAGAAAGTTTGACATGAAATGCCATTTTCATCTCTCCAAAGGTCAACCTGAGTTTTGTTCAGTGGGACGTGGACTTCATTTCAGTTGATCAAAAATAAAGAGGAAGAGAAAGAAATCTTGCACAACCTCTCAGAAAACAGGAATTCTTCCAAATTGCATTTGCTAAGTGTTTGCAACCAAGCAGCTCCTTCCCTTACAGGCACACGCCAACATAAACCTTACAGCACACCAAGGGACTGCCTCCAATCTGTTCATGTCACATAACAAACACAAGAGCAGGCCCGATTCTAACAGAAGAAGCAGGTGTGTCTTAAAAAGTAACCTACAAAAAATGGAGGTATAGAGAGATGAAGTCTATTTATGTGAATGCTAAGCCCTGTTGTTTTCCCTTCAGTATTTTAGAAACCTCCAAACAACGATTATTTCCATTCCAACATTTATTCCTTTCGATAAATACTGATTTTGTTTCAGAGTCTTGTTTTTTAACAGTGCATGTCACGCACTTCACATGGTTAGCTCCCCCCCCAGCCTTTTTTTGTTAGCCCACAAACATCAGCAATAACATAACCACAACCTGCAGTCTCTGGAAATAGTTTATCTAATTTTGGTTGAAGGTGTCAGCCAAGTGTAGGATCTGCAATAATGGATTTCAATCTGATAGTCACTGGACTTCTTCAACATGGTCCCTGAAAGCTGACAAAAACCAGCAAGTTCATATATGCTACCCTGCAAAATGTGGATGGGCAAAATTCCAGGAGAAAATTTTTACGGCTTGAAAAATGAAAAAAAGGTGGGAAAACACTATGTTGGAGTTTTCAGTGCATTTGCAGATTCTTTGAAATTAATGGCTCTTTATAATACAGAATATTGCACTGTCCTTAAAACAACTATATAAATCTGAAGAGCTATTCCCTTCTATAATGCAGTTGTATTAAGGATCATTCTTTATAAACTGCATTTATTATTTGGAGTAATATATATATTTGCCTCTGTATATAAACAAATAGTTCAAACTAGCTACACTTGTATCCTCAGACGCATTTAATTTTGGTGAGACAATATGCTTGCCAAGTGATCAAATCCAATTCTTTTACATTTGGCTCAAGAATTTATCCTAACCTACCACACACTGTGCCTTTGTTTTTGCATAAATAGTTCATGTGTCTAGACACAATATTACATGTTTATGCAAAACTGTGTATGTTTAATACTTTATGCAGATGATTACATTTCAGCTTCACTACAGTAATGCGTAATACTTTGTTCTCTGCATTAGGACACCCAAAACCTTTTCAGTTCATTTAATTCCTCAGT
Organism: Burhinus oedicnemus; assembly: GCA_008921705.1. Classification (NCBI taxonomy): domain Eukaryota; kingdom Metazoa; phylum Chordata; class Aves; order Charadriiformes; family Burhinidae; genus Burhinus; species Burhinus oedicnemus. Next base: position 969,723 of record VFFE01006484.1, on the reverse strand, counting down.
TTTCCTCAAAGGAATCAGGAGCACCACTGTGTTTATATAAGCGGTCCAAATCTTAATTTTGTTATGAATTAATGAAATTCCATTATCAGGCAAAGACAGGCCCAGCATGTTTTCACGATGGCTTCAAGCACCAATTATCTGGGATTTTCCAGTAACCAACCTGACCTTCAAGCTAAAACCAGGACTGCCAGAGAAAGAATACTATCATGGGCTGGGGAAACCCCCCAGCAGTATTGTCATCTTTGTCCAGGTAAGGTCTAATTTTCCAGAGACTGTGCATGCTGCTGGACATCGCAGAACTCAGACAGCATTCGCATGTGCTGTCAAGGCCATGGACGCTGCTTGCCTCAAACCTAGCCTCAAAACCAGGGTTTCACTGAACTCATGTATTCTAGTTAGAACATGGAAAATAACTTCTGTGAAAAAGATGAACATTTAAGACCCTCAAAAAGGCATTAAACATATATATACTTCAAATTTTTATTCTGTATCTGACATGATACATTTGCTGCCTCCCTTTATGCATTACACAAAGAAACCTAAGATTTTTCCCAGTTGGCTGAATTAAATGTTTCCATGATTTTAATTTTTCCCTCTTCCCAGAAACCCTATAATCAAATCTAGAATTCATTCTGTCATAAAACCCACTGCATGTTTCTGGCCCTTAAGGAGCATGTTAGTGGTGCCCCTTGAAGCAACAAAGAAGGTCTGTTTAGCCTTCTCCCTGAGGAAAGCTGTGGTGTATTAAAGGTGCATCAAAGCCATTTCTCATGAAAAAGGATGAATCTCAAGGACTGAAATGAGCCCTCAATGAAGAAAATCCCAAGCTGTTCTTTATAGCCACACTGTGGGCACTGCAGGTCCAGATCAGACCACAGAGTTTCTTCAGAGCTCAAGTTTGTCAAATGCTTTGCTGAGAAGTTTGAGGAAACCTTTAGTTTATGGTAAGCAGTTTTGGATGAGGGCTAAGGCACAGAAACCTTATTTCATTTTGTCAGCAGCCAACAGAATGATTGCCACCAAAAAACTCTCTGGAAACAGGGACTAACCTCCTCTTTCTGCTGCCTTTGTTTCTAGCAGGATGATGCAGTCCCAAGACCAGGTACAGTTGATTCCTGGTACCTTCTCTCTATAACCACTCCAAGCTTTAGATATCATGTGTCCATATTCCAGAAAATTATGGGACTAGCTTCAAAATAAACACGTTTATACAGATTTTAACAAACCAAACCTTTTAATAAGTTTTTCAAGCCCTACAGTTTATATTCCCAAGTTTATTCCAAATATTCACATTGTCTAGAAGCTCTCATTAGTATTGCTGGTCAATTAAATTTCAGTTCTCACATAAGCAGCAATGTGGAATTTTAAGAAAAAACTTCTGATGGTTAAATCACAATAGTCAGCCACAGAACTGTTATCCAGGTAATAAATCCATTGCCCTCAAAGACAAAAAATCCAAGGCTGGAATAGAAAGCAACTTTTCTTATGCCATATCCTTACCTAAAAAATTCTTAGTTAGTCATTGTACCTTCACCACAGTTTTCTTATCTGTCCCCATATAAATGAACATTTTTGTAATTGTTTTGGCCTAATGAATGTTTGACTTCAGGGCAATTTTTATGTTATTCTTGGTGTCTTACCTGGTACATTCTCATTATAATCCCTTGTTTTTACTTAAACCTATCAATCTGCCTGACAGTCTGCCTAGACTGCATTTTGAAAATAGTAAAATAACCCAGAAGGGGGTAAATCAACCAACGTAAGTAACCTACAGAGAGCCACGGACCAGGTAATGACTCAAGTTACTCTTCACAAATGTCCAACAACAGAATACAGCAACATTAATGCCAACTGCCAACTTCAAAAAACTAAACACCTGTGAAAAGTAAAACTCTCCCAATTAGACCTTGGCATTGACCTCTCGGATTTACGGAGTCATTATTTTGCTTTGAATAAACATCACTATTTCTTTCCTGGGCAAACTCCTTGGCTCTGTTTCAACAGTTTCTTTTAAATATTAAAGAGCAGGAAACATTTGTTTTCCCTTGTCACATCCCGTCCTGTTTACACAGCATCACACAATCCCCTTTGAAACGCCTGCTCTTACAGCAAGCCTGACACACACAGTTCAATCAAAACATTTGCTATTGTCTTTTACCAATTACAAACAAATTTCTGCACAAACGCTGAAAAGGTTTAAAGGTTTCGACAGCCATCTAAAGTCAAGCTAGCACGACTGTCAAAGCAAGGGGGTGTCAAACTGCTCGGCTTCCCCGCTACTGCCCTGACTTAAAGAAGAAAAAGACAAAGCGATTCCCTCTTCGCACTGCAGAACTCCCGGCAAGAGCTCACTCGCTGCAAAACCGCTGCTCTCCCAAAATACTCAGAAGCAGAAAAAGCACACGGACAGTTAGAGATGAGTGTGAAAGGGTAACTTACATTATTTAGAAAGACAGTGGGAAAGGACTGCTGCAGTTTCTTCGTTATTTTACACTGCTCTTGGCAGAGCAGACAACGAAAAAAGTTCACTTAAGAAATCTCTCCTTTTAATTCTGTCCCTCCCAGTTCGTTTACTCTGGAGTCTCTCAGCCTGAAGAGATCCGACAGTCAAAAGTTTATCCCCTTGTATTTCCGAATGATATGGCCGACTTTCCTTGGACACATACCAATGATGCAGTAAAAATAGACAAAAGGGGGGGGAGGGAAGAAGCAATCTAGCTTGAGCCTGAATCTTCTTAACTCAGTGTTTTCTGTAAAAGCTGCTCTTATGTCAGAAGCTCCAATCCCTATACTAACTTGCAAAGCACGGAGTCATCCATCTGGTTTTCATAAATTGCAAATTACAGGCAAACCAGGGAATATATACAGTCCAGTTTTAGCAGAACTCCCCAAGCATCAGCCTTACAAGTAACCTGAGGTACAAAGGCTTTGAAAATAAACAGCCAGCCCCACGCCGGCATGGTCTCCTGCCTGCAGATGACCGACTGACTGCTCCCCCAGGCAGCCCCCAGCAGCAGAGGGCACCACACACCACTCAGGAAAGTGGCAGCCGGGGCCCCCCCGCCGTGGAAACACCCCAACCTTGCAGCCCTCCCTCCCAGCACACACAGCCTCTCTGGAAGGGGAGTGGGTGGGTGGGTGGCTGGGGGAATCCAGTGCGTTACTTGAAATAGTTCAACAGTTTAGCAAAGTCACTTAGAACAACCTGTTTTTTATAAACAGGGAAGTGAATGCTGATCCACTTACATCCTTTAAATGCTTCCAGGTGGGAAGCAAATCTATTGCGTTGGGGGGGGTTGGTTTGGTTTGGTGTTTTTTTTCTCTAAGGCAGCAACTCTCAGAGCAAGCAGACAGTTGCTTGATAGAGAACCTCTGGGGTGATCAGATCCATTAACTACAAGAATGAACATTTCACCAAAAGTATCACAAGCAAAAGTTTGAAAAGCACCTGGTGAAAGTCCATGACTTGAAGCTCCTAAGTCACTTTCAGCCCCTATTTTCGGCTATTTGAAGGTATGCTGCCCTGATTACATTCAGGTACCAGAGGCTTGAGGGGTCACTGATGCTTTTGGATAGCTCAAAGCTTTTGAATCAGTACTGAAGAACATTGTTTTCCCAACAAAAAATTGGGAAACCAATTTTACGGTGGATAAAAAAACCTTTTTTTGTTTTGCCGTTGCTTAAAACTAAAGTTGTTGGTTATCTGTATGTTCTTTTACTTTAAAATATCTAGTTTTATTTAGTCTTTAGTTTTGCCAGAGGACTTTTGCAAGCTTTTCTACTGGGAATAATCTTACTGTATTTGAACAGTGAGAATCTCTAAACGAGGCAGCTTTCACTAAAGCATGGGTGAATCGGTACAGTGAGTCATTAACAAAATAAAAACACCATTGTAAACACTCTGCCTAAAAGTCCTGAGCCTTGTCACTTGCTCAGTTTTTCATCTTTGCACAATTAGGATTGTGATGATTATCTTACTCATCTTGTACCTGGATCCCTGGATCCAGGATTGACGTGACTGGACTGTTAATGTCAAAAGCAGTTGAGTTATTTAAAAAGGAAAAAATAAAATAAAAATCAAGACTCTCTAAGCAGTAGAAGCAAAGGAGAAAATGATGAATGAATTTTCTCTGTGTGTATATTTGCCTGTGCTGTCACAATTCCTTCCAGTATTTGTATAACCCATTGAATAATTTCAGTCACATCAGGTAGAATGCTAGAGATCTCAAAGGTATTATATTCCTACAGCTTTTGTGAAAGCAGGCAGCCCTCCAGATGAGTGAAATACAATCCAGTTATCCAACGTAAAAGGGTACGTGTGAGCTCAGTTTTATTATTAGACACCAGAGCACCCCACACAAACAAGAGGTACATGAGAACAGATCTCATGTGCCCTACTGCTCAGCTGCTACCACAGTTGTGCATCTTTGGCCTGCATTCTAGCATTTTTCCTCTCTTCTGTTCTGTCCTCCCATCAAGGTAGTAAGCAGTGAAACACTTGAAATGCACAGACATCACCTGAAGCAAGTATTATTTTTTGAAACAGCAGTAAACAAGGTTTGTTAACGGTTGAGTTATTCTTCTCCCACGTAGTAAACAAGTGGGGTCAACTGACTACATCTTGTTTTTATCAGGACTGATACTCTCCATGATATCAAAGGACTTGATCCTGGTAGAGCAGACTTTCAGGTTTGGGGCCAGAAATTATTTCATGGGCTATGGCAGAGTAGCTCTTGTATCATTTTCTGGACATGTAGGCTCTCTTCCCCACTGTACTATCACAGTACAGGACAAGTTGAATGACTTATCTTTGGAATAAGAACTCTTTTTTTGCCAAAACATGGTATTAAAGTGGACAGTAGGTAGAAATAACCACTTCCAGTTTGTGATGCTTGTGCTGACTGAATGTGTTTTCCCTCCAAGGAGCAAATGGATTAATTCACACTGATCTCTCACATATTCTTCAATATATCTGTTCTCTCAAAAAAAACATTGCATTTACATCAAAGGCTGCTTTCACAAGTAATGACTCTGTAAGAAAACTTCAAGAAATTTCAAGATTCAAAACCAGAAGACTGTTTTTAAATGACCTTTCATTTTCCAGGCTCCAGGGGTCATTCTTATTCACCATCTTTTTCTCCCTTCTTTTCTATTCTTCATTGCCTCTTTCGTATCATCTATGTGGGATACACCAGCATCCTACTGTCCATAGATAGCTCCTGCCTTCAGGCAGGCTAGCCGTGTCTCCCCTCACTGTTGCCTGGATATTACTAAAGCAGTTTCTAACACTCTGTCTCCATGAAATTTGAGGCAGTCAAGCACCATGTTCCTATCTAGCACAGCAATGTTAGTTTTCTGGAGAAACAGAGGTGGAAGATATTCATCAGTTTGATGGTGAGAGAAAATTTACTGTAGAAAAGTTCATATAGGAAAGACTGAAACAAAGATCAGATAGGGAAAACAACCTGCTAGAGCAATTTGCCTTCTCAGAAAAACGGCAGCTTCCATTTAGGGTGTTGTCAAATGCCACCTACAAATCAACCCTGTTGTTTTCCATGTAAGTAGAAAACAACCCTGATTTTTCACCAAGATCGACTATGTTAGCGATGTTAGTAGGACAAGAGCAGAGAAGGATGTAGCTTATACTGGTTATATGCAGCTTTGTATGTAGATTCTTGAAAGGTTTTTTCAAACCTCGTTGCACGTTCATTAAAGCCAGGAAAAAGTGCCCCTCCTCAGCCAGTGATGGACAGGTTGTGATGCACAGCAGGTGGCAGAATGTGTATCTCTCTTGTCCTGGATTCTGCTCCCATCTAGACTCATGTGGTTGTATTGGGATTGCTGAATTGCAAAGTTATAGATGAAAGCAACCTGTTTTCCATCCTGGTTTTTTTTCAGTTTAAATACTGAGAAAGTGACAGGTGAAGGGTCTGGGTTTGATGGAGGAGGCACTTTGCCATTTAATTTGAATCTGTGAAATCGCCTGAATGATAGAAGTTCAGGATGGCAGATGTAACAAGCCAGGGATGCACCACAGCTGTGTGTTCACCTTCCATTTTAGCAGTAGACTACTTGGTATAGGATTTAAAATATTTTTATGCAGATTTCTAGTTGGTCATAGTTTAAGTCCTAGATGAATCTTCTGATGCAAACAAGCTGGCAGGCTTTGTACGGACTGTAAAAACACAAGTCTGATAAACTGAGGCAAATCTACCCTTGGAAGAGTTCAAGGCAAAGCTTCAGTTCACTTACTGTTAATGAAATAAAATAATGTAGATGTTGGCATTGACAATAACCTATTTTTTAAAAACAAATTAGCTGTGGTATTATAAATCATTTTACTGCCAGCATTTTAAAGCCAGCACATGGAATATCTTGATCTGGGTTCAGATGTTAAGCTTGTATTCAGTTGGTCTGGCCTCACTAACTGCATATTTTATTTTAGTACTTCAGCTTGGTGCCCAGTGACTTGAATTGGGCAAAAGTCTGTCTCCCTCCAGAAAGGCTCATAATTGTCAGCTGATCTTCCGAAGACATAATATAGTGTGATAATCCTTTGCAGCCTGCTTCTACTGTTAGATGAGGCTTGGGCTGTTTCGGTACTTTTAGTATTTTGCTTTATAACGTATCACTTCTTTTCCACAGAAAGAAAATACACAGCTCATACAAAACCATAATGCATTATAACCTTGATGTCACCGTTGGAGAAGCCCCACGGCTGCTGCTGTTTTCACTACAGCCTGCAGTAGCCCCTGGCTGTCCCCAGAAAAAAAGGGAGAATAAGCATAGCATTAAGCCACTTTTTCCCATCAGCTCTCACTAACATCTGTGACTGCAGGGACCTGGGCTTGCCTGGGGCACATGATCTCATTCTGAGCACTTTTGTGATAGAGAGACACGCAGCCTTTTCCCTTCTAACCGACCTGGAATGGTGGTCCCTTTTTCCTCACCCTGAAGCCCACAATACAGGAGTTAAACGCTGGATACATTGTATTCTTTGAGTACCAAGCCAGCTAACAGCATGCAATGCGTATGTCCCAGTGGTTTTCATCACAGAAGGTCAAATATTGCAAGGATGTAATTTCAAAGGACAAACGTTAGACTGTTTTCAATTTTCCCCCTCTAGCTGTACACTCCCACTTCTTCCCTTGCATGGAGGCGCTTGTTGGACTCCTGGTGAACAGATACAGTTCATTGCCTGACAGAAAGTTGACCCATGACAAAATGCATCAATTTTCTGCAAGGTGAGTGAGGTGAATTAGCTCACGGGGGTCCGCGGAGTGCTGCAGCTGACAGACGTGGGGCATTATGGACCGGAGACGGGGAAGAAAGAAGACTGTGAGCCAAATGCTCAAGCCGCTTATGAAAATATACTGTGAAACAGCAGGTAAGCCCCACACTCCTCCTGACTGTAATCTTAGTTCAAGCTCTAAATCGCACTCCCGTGGCAACCATGACCCTTAAACACTGGCATACACTCAGTTTGTGCCAGGCTCTTCTGCTCTGTACTGCCCTGAATCATAGTTTGCTACTCTCAGAAATTAACTGTCAGCTCTGGCTCCTATAAAATCATGATGTCTCAGTATTACTGTTTTTCACAAACTTGCATTCACATAAGTGAGCTGTCTTTCAAAAGCAAGTGTCCAGGAAACACTGATGTAATACATTTTCATATGGCTGCATTCATTAAGAGTTCTGAACCAAAAGTAATGTGTCCAAATCCCTCTTTTTGTTTGAAAACATCGTTCATCCAAGAATCAGAAGTGTTAGCATGTGACCAGTAACACAAAGAAACGAGCACATGAAGAATCACAGCAAACAGTTCAAAAGCAGCTCTAGGCCTGAAGCTGGTTCACAAGATGTGTTGAATACTGCATACTTTGTCTGCCAAGAGAAAAAGAAAGGGCTACATTTTCTAAAAAATATACCACGCTTATACATTTCTTGGCTTAGTCTTTCTCTGACCTTGCCTGGAGCTATCCATTCTTACAACATACAAAGGACTAGTATGTGCCTAGTTTACCCTGGACCTGTCCTACTTTCCTGCCTTCAAGTGCAACGAGAAAGAGGAAGAAGAACGTATGTTGAGACCTTTGCACTGAAGAACCTGAGACTCTAGGGGAGAAGAAACAGCCCCCTATTTCTCAGACTGCAAACCTTGGGTTGTAGTGAGGAAGACTGAGAGTAGGAGGAGAATATGGCAAAGAGCAAAGGGTTCTCGGGAAGCTTTTAAAGACCGCAGGGCAGGGAGAACAAGCAACTTAAACGGTATGGAGCAGAGAGGTTCAGGAGAATGGGATCTGGGAGGCCTGGAAACAAAGGTAGCTCTAAGATGGGAGGAGTTGTGGAAGAAAGATGAAGAGGCTGTGAACTATGCTGTGGTGGCAGAGGGACATGCGCCATAGAGAGGAGCTCTACACTGGCATGAGCTGGAGTCTGGGTCTAAGGATGAGGGGCCTCAGGCTAGGAGACACTAAAAGCTCATGTCTTCCCATCTGTGTATTGGAGTGTGACAGCATAACACTTTCCACAGCCACTGTGAACTAAGGAAATGTTTTGATGTAGCTCTGGGTCCCAAAGTATATATGAGTGTCAAGCATAGATTTCAAAATGATAGAGGACACTGGTATCAGGAGAAAATGATGGAGAAAATGGAGAGAAGGAGGCAGATGGTCTCATGAAGCCAATGTCTGAAAACTGTAATATGCTGAAAGTTCAGCCACTGCAGTGCCAGAGTTAATATTAACCTCAGCAAATACCTATCAGCTTGCTCTTACACATTCAAAAACTAATGGAAAAGAAGGCCAAAGGTACCACTCTAAAGTTAAGCATCCCAATCACAAGCAGAAATTAAACCATGCATGCAAGAAAAGATTGTAATTCTCACAGTCTCATTTCAGCCCTTAGGTAACCAGTCCCTATTGCCATTAGCAGGAGTTTTGCCAGGATAAGACCTATAGAATTCCATGCCAGGATATTACTATAACAAACGTTAACATCTGACAGTTAGGGTACATTAGGGGGTTATAATATACCTTAGGGAGCATTAGGTAAATTGTCAACTGAGGATGCTGTGTAAGAAGAAGGAGGTCAGGAAGAAAGCAAGCCTCAGTATGATTTGATTTCGTAAGGGAAACTGCAGTGCAATCCTTGAATTTAAACGGGTACTATGCTTCTCAGTTTCACATGCTGTGAACCAGCAGTGGTACGAGGGAAAGGCTGACAACAGCCATGATAATTTTTTTTAGACAGCAGCAAACAGGACAGAATACAGCAAGCTACCCACTCAATTAGGGACATTCTATGCTACAAGCTTAAACTGCTGCCTTCTTAGACCTTTGGCCTGGCTACACAGGCAAAAAGGAAGGAAACCAAAATATTTAAAACCTCCTTCGTGGATGAAGGAGCAATGGCATCTCTAATATTTCCTGCCTACTTGAGCACATACTGGGATACAATTTGCTTTCTGGGCCTGAGAGAGGTGAGCTAGAGAGAAGAATCTGGGTGGGCCATCTGGAGGCTGCAGTTAATTTTATACCAGTCCTGTATGTACCCTACAAGAAGGTAGTTTGCAAGACTGTGCCTTTTACACATTATCAAAGCAATGCAGCAATGCAGAGAGCCTGTTGTGTAAGCCAGTGATTCCAGTAAGCAGAAAGCTTAGGGCTTGCCTATGGAGCCCAAGGAACATCTTCCCAGCCCAGAAACAGAGCACAGCCAGTACAAGTATCTGTATGCCACTGATGCGTGTTTTCTCTCAGCATTGCTGGCCAGTTGGGAGGCCGGGCATATCAGACAGGAGGAAGAGAAGCCAAAGAAATAAATACCAGAAATACTCTGGTAAACACAGATTTAAGGCAGCACAGACCTGAAGACCACTTAGCCACTGCAATTCACTCTGCCACAGGCAAGGAAGGTAGGAAGTGGTCCCTTTTCTTTCTGTCTTGACCTGTGTTTTCTATTATATTTCAGGCAGGATGCCCTACAGAACTGGCCCTGTGGCAAATTCCTGTTTGAGAAACTTCCTCTATTCTCCCGGGGTGAATTTTGCACATATAATCTGCCTTGCAATCCTTTTCTTTCCTAAGTGTAGTGCTTTCTCTAAGTAACACCACCAACATAAAACGCACGCAGTAGAAGGAGACCCTCTGCTCTTAATGTATGAGTGAGATCTGAGTACCCCAACTCTGCCACTTTTTCTTTTTTAATAGAAAAGGCTGCATGCTTAGCATTTTTCATTTTTTAGAACCAACCAGTATGTTCCACTTTACTGGTAACAACATCCCTTACCTAGGAAAAGATCTAAGACCTAGGAAAATGGACCCGACAAAAAAAAACACAATGAAAGATTTTAAAAGCTTTCACAGGTATGGGTGAAAGTTGAGGATATTAGCATGGAGGATATTAATCAGAGGGTTCAGATTTAAGATACAGGACAACTTATCCAAGGAGGCGGAGGAGGGGTTGCTTGCAATTCAGCCTCCATCCCTACCGAGACCTGAGTACTGATGGTGAGTGATTTTACAAGGAAGTCTATCCAGACCTGACAGAAGGCTGCCACTGCTTCTTTCAATTCCTCAGACTTTTTCCTGTTAATTGGCAGTTCAGTTTTCTGGTCAGACTCAAACAGCTGATGGCAGGGGGCACACGGTGGTATTTTACTCTCTTACCATAATCTTAACGGATGCGTACCAAGCATATAGGACATATCAGCAGAACACCTGCTAATAAGCTGAATGCCTGAGATGAAAAGCACCCTTAAAGTTTCCTGCTTTCCCTAAGAATTCAAATGCTCAGTGTCATGAATTACAGCTCTGGTAACTCAAAACTCTTACTAATCTAGAGAGATGTTCTTTCTCAAGAGACTGATCAGTTTTGGGAGCTGGCCTGACATTCTCAAGGGCAAAGAAAGGGAAATCTAGTGGATCAGATTCAATGTTATAGGCTTTGTGATCTGGTAACCATAAGTATATTTGGGAAATACTGGTAAAAGGTCATGGTAAGAGGTGAGGGTTTCAGTCAACCTCAAATGAATACCTTAATTAACTGTTGAATAAGTGAACAATAGCTATATTGCAAATGTGCCTGCAGACTAAATACTCAAGCACAGGAAATGTTGGCAAGGGATCCCACAGTCAACATACAGTGCACCTACAGAGCCAGTGGAAGAAAATGAATTGCCCTAAAAACACAGCCCTGGGAAGCAGATCTTAGTTCTGTTTCCAGCTTTCTGGCAGATTTCATTTCCCTGTTTTGTAGATTGAGGATGACACGCTTATCTGCTTTCCAGGCTATCTGAAAGCTCAATTAATGAGTATTAGTAAATCATTTTGTTTCCACAAACTGCCTACCACCTCAGAATCTGAAAGTACAATTATAGCATATGCTGTTCAGAGGAGTCAGGTTTTTTAATGAAGGCTGTTGATTCAGCGCCCTGTTTTAGCAAGCCCTGTGAATACATCCTGAAAATTATCTCTCTGGGAGGAAGACAAATCAATTTTAATCTTCAGCCTGTTTATCCTGATGTAAATCAAACAGGCACAGTCTGCTCCTACAGAACAAGCCATGTTGCACTGAGCTTGTGATGCACAAGGGAGTTCTTTCTTTAGTCAAGCGAGAGCCAATGTGGTAAGCATATTGATTATTCGTAACTATGTACTGAGAGAGCACAGCAAAAACTCCTAGGTGTGCATTTATGCCTGATGTGTATCTCATGGCTTTCATTGTTATTTAACTACCAAGATCCTGCTTTCTTAATCTATAGACAATAAACAATTTCATTTTCATCTTTACTAATCAAGGCTTAGTATCTATCTGCTACTTAGAGAGAGAGTGACTGAAAACCTCCAGCTTGTGTTCACAGCCTGGCAGAGAAGCAGCTTATTGCTGTAATTAGCTTTAGTTCATACACTACCATGCATGCACTGTATGGCTGTAGAGGAGGCTCAGTCTCAGAGCTGAACAACTGTGAGCATCAAGACCCATCTAGTTAAAATGTACTAAATACAATAGCTGCCCATAATTTGACCGGTTTTATTTGAAAGTTTCTGTCTAACTCTTTTAGCCACTGCTTCCCACAGATAATATTGCTTGACTGGCCCTCTGCAATTCAAGACTCATTGAATGATGCGGTCCTTAAAAGCATTATGGATGAGTAGGAGAGTTGAGCCAAAGGTCTCCAGACTGCATCAGGGCTGTCTGCAGAAGCTATGCACAGCCTCAAACCACAACCAGCACGGCAGAGACGAGGGCACAACGCTCAGGGCACCCCCCAGTTGGGTACATCTATAGGGGGCAAGTTAGACAAGCTGAAAAGAACATGGCATCAGGCTTTGCTTCAGATTTGCTTTTATTTTTTTGGCATGACTCAAAGCTGGCAAAGACCTGATTGAAACTTGGAAGTAAGTTTATTCCTGTGATTTTAAAAAGAGACATAGTGAACACACTTATTTACAGGGACAGCTTCTTTTTTTCCCCCAGGTATCTTGAACTCAAAAGCCTGAGTTGAATTTTCTGGAGATCCTGGCACTTCTGGTTCAGGAGAGAGCTGAAGAAGTACCCTGGAGAAAGGACCACCTTGGCAGTATCGAAGCGCTGTCATAATGCCATAGCGGACATTTCCAGCCATGCCAAAAGAATGAAGAACTAAACATATTGCTACAGCCTACTCTGCTTGAGGCTTCCCACCCAGTTTTGAGCTCAGAGCAGTGTGGATAAGCAGCCAAATCACGAGATATTTCTCTTAGCCAGTCTGAACTCTGTGAGGTGCACACAGTCATCCCTAGAAATTACTATTCACATTGTCTGATAGGATTTTGTAAAACACATGAAAGGAAGAAAAAGAAATAATATACTACAGTGACCTCAGTAATAGACTATTGTGCACTGGCACTTCCTTTGCTCTATGGTCATGGCAAAGTCACTTAATCTGACATATCTTTATTTTCTTCATTTATAAAATGAGATCTATAGATGAGCTCCTCAGCTACCACATGAAATTCAGGGGCAGACTAGTTCTGAGATTCTGCATGGTGTCCAGCTCTGACAGGGACATTGAGATTTTCTTTGCTGGTGTAAAGGGTAAAAGGGAAAGTCTGAAAAGTCCATCGGTATTTGCAATGCAGGAATAAGTCAAAGAATACTGTCCAAACATGGAATATTTTATTTAAAATTCTGAACATTAGAAAGCACATATTAAAGACACAAAAAGTCAAGCTCGTTCCATCTCTGCAGTCTTTCGCTCTGTGGAGCTGTGAACATTTCCCAATAGCAGCCACCAAAGAGGACTGAAATCTCTGAATATGACTTTGCTTTTTCTATTGCCAGGCATATATCTTAAAATATGACAGCACCTATCAGCATTTTTGGAAGCATTCATTTTACAGTATCCCATTTCTAGCCCTTTCACACTTTTCCAAACAAAGCTACTTATGACCTTGCAAAAACTGCTACTGTTTGAAACATGACTGGATGATCAAATATTGGAAATGCAGCTAAAATGAGAACTAGATGCAGATTAATTGAAGTCATATAAAAAAAAAAAAAAGAAAGAAAGAAAAAAAAACTGGCAAGTTTAAATGGGTTGTGTCCCCATTAACTTCTTCCCTCTTGCCTCCCAGGAAGGTGTCATTTGAGACTGAAATAGCGTAGTCCTTGTAGTCATGACACTGCATACAAAGTAGCTGCTCTTTTACTTCAGACAGAGGAAAATACTTTAATAGCTGCCTCTCTGAATGACAGCGCCTACCTGTCTTGCTAAAACATGCCCTTTGTCTTAGGAGAAAAGCCACAACGAAACAGAAGACTACTTACTCGTGTTCCATAGAGTCCCCACAGGAGTATCAGAGACTGAAATTCACTGTGCCTCTGATCAGAAGATTTAGCTCCCTGCATTCAGACAGTTGGTCCCATTATGGCCATCAGGCTGCTGAGTTAAAGGGTGGCCTTGCACAAACATAAACAGCTTGTCAGCACAAGCCAAAGAGGCGGGCCTGCCCTGCCAGCCACAATGCGAGCCAATGATTAGCTTCTTCGCATTCTGGGTGTTCAAGATATTGTGTTTCATTCTTAAGTAGGGGAACAAGAGGGACTGACTAGGAAGGGCTAGTGCTTGACAGTTTACTGCTAGGCAGTAAAACGCTTAAGGTGAAAGGAAAAAAAAAATCAGTAAGTGACTTCAGGAAAAGCACATATTTGCTGTGTATTCATAAAAACATTTTCAGAAAGCCTACAGGCATCCCCAATGCATTGTTTCTTTTAGGTCAATCAAATAAACAACCTAACAAAAAAATTGTGAATGAAGTTTAGCCCATATTCACTGTAAAAAAGTCTCACTTGCAAAGTCTCTGATTCTTCTTCCCTCTACCCTTATTCTCAGCCTTCCTATCACACTTTGTTTGCGGATACTGGGGTTTCTCACTTCCCTGTCACAAATGTCTTACCGTGACCTTCTCGACCTGACCCCTCAACCTTCATTGATTCTCCTATGACTGCTTCTCTTCACCTCCATCTTAACCGCTTCTTTTGGCCCTCATCTCTTCAAGAGAGCACGGTCACAAAATAGGCACGTTAGGGTAAGGTTCTGTGAGACAACCAAGTTGATCTAGCAACTTACTGCCGTCAAAAGTGTTGAGTCTCCCCTCTCTTCACCACCACACCATGGCCCCCTGTGTCCCCATGTCCCCCCCATCATTTCAAGGAAAGGTAATGCAGCACAAAAGCAAATACTTCTCTGTCAGTTTAGTGATCTTAACAAAGAGACAGAAGAGGTATTGCACGGAGTGAATACTTCCTGGAATTTAAGCTCCTTCTGATCTTGCCTCGGCCATCTATGATCCCACCTGTCTCCCCAAGTTCCTCTCTCCTTTGTTGTTTGAATTGAATTGTTCCTAGTTAATTGAATACCCTGCTTACAGCTGCTGATCCCATTTCATCCCAGCTCTGTCCTACTTTCTTATGCCTCCAGTTTGGCTGTGAGGCCTGTCTGCCACCAAAATCAGTCTCATCAAGTCTCTTATAACAACTCCCTGCTTAAATATGATGCTTTGTACTTCAGCCTCAGCCTCTTTTAGCTCTTTCTGCTTTGGAAACAATTAAAATTTTCCTTAAAAACATGACATCTCTTTGGCTTTCACTGTTTTTTCACTGCCCTTTCTGACTAATTCTTCTCTCAGCATCTACCTCTTCCTCTCTCACACTCCCAAGGCATCCTACTTCTTATATTCTATCCAGCTTTTACTATTTGCTTGTGCGGGTTCCTGTACCACTTTATGTCAATGATTTATAAGCATGCATTTCTATTTTTCAGCTTTCTGCTTTTCTCCAGTCCCGTATTTTACACTATGTTTTAGGCATACTGTATTAAATGCCTTGACAGCTCCTAATTTTAAGATCCTTTTCTGGAGGCAAATTAAAGCAGTCCAATCACACTACGTTCATTACTGTATAGTCTTCGCACAAGTCATTTCCCTCCCCCTCTGCTTCGGTAAAGGAGCTGAGCCCCCTGCAGAAGCAGATGCTGAAGTTAGCACCTCGTTCAGATGGGCAGGCATATCGCAGCTCTCAGGCTTCTGCTGACAGGCTGTGCGTGAGTTCTGGCACATATCGCTGCATCACAATGTGCTGGGGTCACGTTTGCAAGTTTTTCTTCACAGTGAGACATACTAGGCACGTTCTTCAATGGTATCTGAGATTCTGGTGCAGTTGCACGGCTCCATCAGCTGCCACTTAAGTGTATAACCTACACTGCCTATACTTTTATCCAGATTTCCTGCTTAGTTAACCCTGTGCTATCCACATTAACATTATTTTACCAGAGCTCCCTTCTTCTAGTATTTTGAACATGTAAATCTCTGCCCAGACCCACTGTGCAATCACAGTATTTGATTAATTTCATTACTTTGATTACTAAGCCTGGATCTTATTCCCAATGCACCTACATTGTTTTCCACAGAAAATTCAGCAACTGAAGTAATCTTTTGTTCACAGCCACATTCCCTATATCCCCATGAAAGCCACGCTTTCTTGCCCTGAGCTTCAAGGCCTTTTCAGAGCTCCTCCTTTTTTATTGATCCGCTCTCACAGCTCTCTTCATCACAAGGCCTGTCTTTTCAGCCTTCTCTCTTCCTACAAAGCTCTCTTTTTTTTCACCTTGTCCTCTATGCAGAGAATGCCCTGCTTCATCAAATCAAGTTATCTATTATTCTTTCTTTTCTACAGTCCACGTGTCACAAAATATAATGTATCAGGATGACAGTGAGGAACAATAAATAGGCGATAAGTCACTCCAGAAAGAGAGATGTTTCATCTGAATATATAAATTACACGTGCTATAAATTTTCTATCAATCAAACATATGCCATATGCTACGCACCTTACACTGTTACACTTTTTACAGAACAGGCTAGGCATCAAAAGCCCTTGATGGATATGGATGAAGTGCCCAAACACTGTACATGAGATTGTGAAAAGACTGCTATGAAAAGACTGTTTGTAGATGCACAAGAGAAGGCAAGCTAGCTATTGCATCTCCAATTCCCATGGCAATTTATTTAAGATGCCAATTCAGTGTAGCCACAAATAAAGAAACAAAAGACAGAGCAAGAATGAGCTGATTTAGTGGCCTATGTTGAAAAGGCACACTTTAGACAGTGTCACCCTGGGTATAACTCCTGCGACTCCACTCGTAGAATTATGCCAAGGATGAATCTGCCTCTTTGTCCTTCAGCCTTGTATGATGCAGGAAAATTGTTACCAGCACTGCCAACAGTACCAACCCAGGCACCAGCTAAGTGAGATGGCCAAGATGGTTTAACAGCTCACTTTTACCAAAAGGGTCATCCTGCTGCCTCTCCTCATCACCATTCCCAGCTACACAGGCCTCCGCCCTCCCTTACGCATGTTCCAGGAACGGTGTGAAAGCTCACAGACCAAATTTGTCTTGCTGGATATGTTTTTCAGACAGGTTAATGATCTGACTCATCTCCCTGCCATGTTAAACAGCACAAGAGCCAGAGGAGGGAAGCAGTAAACACATGTGGCTGGAAGCAGGAGAGGGAAAGAGGTGGAGACCAGAATCACCCCCACCTTTTTCATAAGCAGAAAGCTGGCTGTCATTTGCAGAAGCTACCATCCATTCTGGGGTGAGACTCAAAACTATGAGCCCCAAAACCATGCCACTCTTAAACATAAGGTCCCAAAAGCTCCTGTTACCCCCTGTTTGATTTCCAGCAAGCACTAAAATGTTTTATTGAAAAGTATTTTCCAAAGGAAGGTGAAGCTTTATTTTAATTAAATGCAGGTTTCTGAAAACATAGTAATAATTTGATTTCCTAGGAAAAAAATTGGACAGGAGAAAGATTCTGACAGGCAAAAAAAGGAAACATTTATCTTTTCTGCATCTGAAAACAGAAGGTATTTGGGTTATGGATCACCAGAACTTAACTTTACCCACTCCCTAGGTTGCATGCTCCATGGGGTAACATATTACCCATATTACCATCCGTATTACCATCCATGCATCTGGCATTTATTCTTTGCTTGGTAAAACTGTTTTTTTTCCTTTCCCTTTTTGTGGCCTCAGCCTAGCCTCACTCTGCCCTTTCTTCTCAAAACACAATCCCAGCTGGATGCCATTTTGCCTGTCCTCTGCTCCTCCTCTGGGGGCCAACAAGGAACCTCAGGCCCCCTGAGGCTCAGCCTGACCAGTTCACATCTACCCCTCTGCTAGGAGGAGACCCTTCCTGCTTCCCCAGTAGTAGCCGCAGACACTGCAGAATGGAGTGGAGTGAGAAGATTTTTGTCATGTTTTACTGGCCTGGTTTCAATTATAAAGTGGGTCACAAGTTATTCCCAGAAAGCACACAAGCTCAAGCAATGAAAGACTTTGGATAGTGACAAAAGAAGTGAAACTCAGTAGATGAATAGTTTCATTTTTCTTTAAAAAAGGAAAACAAATGGCAGAAATGGCAAGGGGAGGAGATCATGTGCAGATGCAGCACACTAACGTATGAGGCTGCAATCAATGGGAACTTGGGCTTAGTCCCAGCTCAGACCATGTGCATTTTGAACTTTGAGCTCTTGGACCATTTCCTAATTAAAAAGCTAGCAGCAACACACTGTGGAACTGTTTAACCCTTCGGTGGTGTCTCATGAGGCCTAGCAAATGCCAGAAAAAACTCTGGGGATGTGTCTAACCCCTGGAGGCCACATCTGACTACAGGAAATATCCCTGTGCTCCAGATGGCTTAGTGAAACAACTGCTGTCATCAGCTCACTCTTCATGGCTCTCTACACAGAAAGGTCAGGCTTACAACTACTCCTTCCTGCACTGCTGAACGATTGCTGGGATCTCCCCCTAACCTGCCAGCTCCCCATCCAGAATGTGCCTCTCTTCAAGGCTTGTCATGTCTCCTCCAAGCTCCTCAGTAACGCCACACCAAGGATCAGATCAAACAGATACACCCGCCTGGAACTTAATAGTGTAAATAATGCCACATTGCATGCAGAGACCTGTTTCTCTACTTCACCGGAGTGGAAAAGCAGCAGGTGATTATAAAATTGTAACCATAACGAAAAATACAAACATTATGACATTAGAAGCCATGTGGAAAGAAACAACAGTTATATAGCTGATGTACATCAACAGCTGCCGTATTATTTCTATCCTATCTGACTATCAGTGGTGTTCTTCTAGTTAGATCTGGACAAGTGATTTCATCTTTTATACTCCTCTGTAAAGTGGTAGTATTATGTCTTGCCTATTTCACAGAAGTACTGTGTGGATACATTTACAGTGCTTGGGAGCTCTCACTGAAGACATTTTGGACATACAAACTGTTACTACTTTCATTATTGATTTGAGAAATACATCCTTTGGAAGCCAGGATAACTACTTCGGCAGGGTAAGTTTTGTTTAAAATTTCCTGCCACCTCTAAGGTCAGTCATTCCAAACATAGCACAAATACATTAAGAAAAGGACAGGCGCCTCCAAAAACACATGCACCGTGGGTACAGATTAACTTTGGGGTTGTAGAGCACAGTAAACCTACAAGCTTAAATTCAATTTCTGCGAGTGTTCTGCCTTTTTTCCTTGAGTCCCGTGTCCTGGCAAGAGGTTGCTCGCAGGCCCCAGTTGCCACAGAGCTTGGAGGAGGCCTTCCAAGTACAAACGACTCTTAGCACATGCCATTCATTTGCCATTCATGTGTGCTCTACCTTACTTGCAGACTACAGGCCTCAATTTCTCATTCCACCTAGCAGTCTGGTAGTCTGAGAGTTTTTGAGCCTCATTCAAGGTTTGTCTAGACTGCGCCGTGACGGCAGGGTAGCAAGAAATACCAAAGCTAGCTCTAAAACAGCTGTCTAGTGTATGTGCTCCTAAAGTGTTAGAGAACTCAGTCAAGAAGTGAAGCAAATTAGCCTGTCTTGGACACCATGCTGCTGTAACTGGGCTTCTATACCCAAGCTGGCTATAAGCTACTTTGAGCCGTGCTATACTACACTATAGGCATTTCTCTATTAAATTCTGTGAATGAACCTAGACACGACATTTAAATGCCACTGTTGTTCAGGGGTGATTCATGCACTTCTAGTGGGATTTTTCAAACAGTGCTGAAACACCCTTTAGCTATGATTAGCTTTAGAGTTCCCAAAAATATTTCAAAAGGACAAACGTTTTGGCTTTGGAGCAGATCTACACTCAGAGTGTCAGGCACTTCCAAAAAGAGCCACTGACACCAGCAGCACACACATCCACCCTAATTTCAAATTACAAGATGACTCGTCTCCAAGAAACGCTTTTCTAGATAACAGTATAAACACTTCCAGCAGTATCTTTGGAACAGACAAATTGGTCCGAAAAACCACGCTATCTCCCTTATTAGGTATGGCCTTTGCAATGTGGGCTTCTTCACAAGGAAAAAGAAATAGCTTCCCCAGTTCCTCATGCTTCTCTGTGGGCTGAGATGCCCCTGCTCACACAGAACAACTCAAGAGAGATTACCCAAAAGAACTCTCTTGTGAAGACCCTGCTGTCATAAAACAAATAGATGTGATTAATTAGAAGATTGCCTTCAAGATAGCAGTGGCTCCTGCTCCCATTATAAACCCTATTCATCTTGAACTCAGCAGTAAATATCCTACTTGCTTCTTTGGCAGAGAACCAAATCTCTGCATCAACAAGAGCAAAGGATGCTCAGAGACCAGGAGGTATTTGCCCATCACAGGAAAAATGCTCAGATTAGCAATGCAGTGACCTTGGTTCAAAGAAAGCACTTTAATACTGGCCTTCCTTTTAAGCATATGAGAACTCCTGCTGATTTCACTGCCACATCAATGAGGTCAGCCGTGGATTTATCCAGGAACTAAAAGGAATTAACTCCCTTCACACACACACTTACGCTGAACAATGGCCAGAGTGGTCTGCGCCTCACGGGGCAGATGTGACTTGTCCCTCCCCACTCCCAGTGAAGATCAGCAGTTTACCTCTCCTTGAATGAGACTACCCATGCGTTTTAGGTCGTCTGCCTACTTGCTGAATTGGAGTGAGGGGGATACCAAGAAAAAACGCTATACCCAGCTTACTTCTACACTCCCTTTCTACCCAGCAAGCCTAAAGAAAGTGTACTAGTTACCCAGCATGCAGAAACACTTAAATAATTTAAGCACTTCAAACAGAACCGCAGAGGCACAAAAAACGTCGGAATCATTCACTTGAATGAACAAATACTTTTAAAAGATGGTGATGTGTTCTTATAGAAGCCTGCAAGCAAATGCAACAGTCCAAGTGTTCAGTATCCTCCTGTAAAAGGCTAGTAAGAGGGAACTGTGATCAATTCCAGGTGTTTTCAAGTCAGGTTCCTGCCTATTACCCATTCCCCTGTAAAAACAGGGCCATGCTAGTTTTCAAGTAAAGCTCTGTTGTAGAGGTATTCTGAACAGTAGGAGAGGGAAAGAAGACCTTAATGTCCAAAGACATTGCAAACTTTAGCCATGCAGGAGAACACAAAATATAAAAGTCCCCTGATCCAAGTAGCATATGGCTAAAGCTGTCATGTAATCAGACCCAAACCACCCCAATGTCTGGATTTAATTATGTCATGCCATTTAGAGCAGCCTAAGAAAACTGAACTGGGGGTCAAAATAATCCCAGAGTAATTCTACAGTCAATCACACATATAAGAACCTGGTTAAAAATCGAAAACAGGCAATATCAGCAGACTGAACATACAATGGTTCTTATTAAAGGCAAGAACAAAAAACAAGCCTATAGACAAATGGCTCACTGCAGAGTGAAAGCACAATGCTATCACAAATTTCTGTGTGGTCTATAACATCCAAGCAAACCTACTGAACTAACGCATAGTGAAAGAATGGAGTTCTGTTCAATATGCTTTCACTGATTTGAAAAGAAATGGAATTCATGGAATGTTAAAATGCTTCAGAAATACATATTTTGTTATGAGTTCCACACATAATCAAAACAAATTCTCCATAAGAAAACACTTGTATTAGATTGTATGTTTATGTAGCAAGTCTAAGTTATGGGGAAAAATCTACATAAGAACATACTTGTAATTAATATGGAAGTGGAAAGGGCATGACTGAGAATTAAACATGACATTTAATTTTTTATTCCATGTGAGTCTAAAATCAACTAAATTATATCTTTTTATTTGCAAACAAAAATGTCCAGATAGATTTCTTGCAAATGTTAACTAGGGGAAGGAACTTAAAGTCTTTTGAAATATTACTTAGCCAGCAAAGAAGTTTGGCCATATTGTATATTCTATCTCAAGCAAATAAATAAAGAAAAATGTTTATGTAAAAGCAATACCAATGCTATCTAAATTAGTGAAGGTTTTCTGAAGATATGCAGAATGAAATACAATTAAAATCTCTATGAACAGGATCCAGCATCACTATGATATTTTTATAGTAATACAAAATCAGTACCATCTCAGTCTGCTTTTTGTTCTATTTTTTTAACTGCTATTAAAAAAAAAAAATCCACTTCTTTCAGCATTCAGTCTTCTTATTGCTCTAAAAGTAATGAATATGCTGCCTCATTCCTTGAGCAAGGACTCCCTGGTTTCTGTTAAAACAGTCACAGCTGCCCGACTGCAGCCCAGTGCTCTACCAGGGCCTTTGTGTTGACCCTGTCTACAACATGGATTAAATTATAGCTCGCACACTGTGATTCTATTTGCATGCAAGGAACAAAATCTGTTGTGAGGCAATATTGCACAGTAGCCAGTCTCTGGATGAACAGCAGGCCTTGAAAATTTCTGTGCATTCGCTTGTGCTTTTCTGCATGCTTGTCAAGATCAGCAATGTGGCACGTTTAAAGGAGGCTTCTTGCTTTGAAAGGACTGTTGTTTGCTCTTAGTTGCTTTCTGACTCAAGCTCAAGCTGAAAGAGACCTCACAGAAGGAGGCAATGATAATTGTAATATAATTGCTAAAATGAAGCAATTGCTGGGATTAATGCAGTTATTTTAAAGCTATATTTCTTGGTCATTTTAAGGACAGGTTAAAGGCAGCAAAAAGCACAAGTCAGCCAGAAAGGAAGCTTATCTTGCAGTCAGTCCCAATGGCATCCCTAGATATAAAGATGCCTAAAACAAAACACATGTGAAATCCTTGATATTCCAGAGGATTTAAGAGCAGTAATGTGCATGATTCAGAATAAGAGGACGGGCACTCTGTAAAGGAAATATTCTGCAAATTCAAAAATCTGTTTAACTTCTGAATGAGGGAAAAAGTTAAATTTTCCCAGTAGCATTTAAAAAAATGAAACTGAAGATGTATGGACCAAACTTTTGCACTTCCTTCCTCATCCACAGTAATCTCAGCCTCTACAGCAAGTTCCAATACCACTTTTTAGAAGGGGAAAAACCCACAGAGATATTTAATATCATCCTCAACAGAATTAATTACCATTCAGATTTTTCTGAGAAATCTTGTTACAGCTATACTTGGGAACCTCCTTGCTAAATGGAGGTACTGAATGCCGTGATGTCTGCCCAAAGCAGCATTTTGTCGTTCAATTTTTAGTGCATTTTGATAGTATCATTTGTAAGCATGGTAATTTCATATTTCTCCATTAAGTGACCCCGCTTTCAGCAGTTAATAGATTGACAGTCTTTAGTGGCTGGGGTGAAATTTTTCATGCTAGATGTTTGTGTCATTAAAAAAAAAAAATCTGCCAAAATCGTTATTTCTGAGAACAAGACTATAGAAAAATCAGACTGCTTTGCATGATAAAAAATCTGTTGCCTTTATTTGAGAACCATTAAAATCCTCTGCTTTGCAGTAGGAGCCTGATCACTAAACAATAGGGAGAGGCTTTATGCCAGAGAATGTCTTTTTTAAAATCACATGAATATGTACGCTAACTTCACTGTGCCCTGATGCATAGTCATTTGAGAGACAAATTTTTGATGTGATGTAGGCAGCTTACTTTCTGTCCTTTCCTGGTGTTTGTGTAGCATATCACTGATACTCTAATTTTTAAATTTTTTTCTGCTGAGGATGTATTGATATGAGAATATTTGTAGCTATTTATGTTTAGTCTTATTATTTGACACTCAGTAACAGAATTAGAGAATCACAGAACCACAGAATGGCTGAGGGGTAAAGGATCCTTTGGAGGTCATCTGACCCAATGCCTCTGCTCAAGCAGTGCCACCTACAGCCGGTTGCCTAGGACCATGTCCAGTCAGGTTTTGAATATCTCCACAACCTCTCTGGACAAACTCTGCCACTGCTCCATCACTCTCACAGTGAAAAACTGTTCCCTGACGTTCAGACAGCAGTACCTCCTCTGTTTCAGTTTGTGCCCATTGCCTCTTGCCCTGTCACTGGGCACTACTGAAAAGAGCCTGGCTCTGTCCTCTTTACAGCCTCCCTTCACATATTTGTACACGTTGATGAGACCCTCCCCAAGCCTTCTCTTCTCCAGGCTGAACAGTACCAGCTCCTCTCAGCCTTTCCTCATAGGAGAGAAGGTCCCATCCCTTCATCATCTTCATGGCCCTTTGCTGGACTCTCTCCAGTATGTCCATCTCTCTCATATACTGGGGAGCACAAAACTGGACACACCAGTGCTGAGTAGAGGGGAAGGATCACCTCCCTCAACCTGTTGGCAATACCTCTCCTAATGCAGTCTGGGGTACCATTCACCTTCTTTGCTGCAAAGATACTAATATTTGAAGAAAGCCTGCTTTGGGATGCTAACTTTTGACACTAATTAGACTTGTGTCCTCATTGCAAAAACAGGTAATGGGTCAAATCCCAACTGTTTTTCTTATTCATCTACAAACCACTATAACATCTACATTTTGTAAGAGTAACACACACCTGGATTTGGGCACAAAATTTGTGGTCAAAGAGAATGGAGAAGGGATCATGTGAGAGGAAACAATCCACACATTTCTTTTGTGAAAAGTCCTTTCCTCTCCATTCATAAAACTGATTTCTTCTCTCCTACATAGCAAGCCTCAATCAATGATTACAAAGAGAAGACTGATAACATGTAAAGAGATAAAAATAGAAATCCCGTTCAGGTAGATATTTTGTTCCAAGAAGAAAAAAAAAATCAAATACTTTCTGAAGTACTCCAGAGATATGAAGTCAAATTTACATAAAGGGTTGCACCAGAGATGGCCTTAAGTATAAACCTTGCAGCAGAGGAAGATAGTAAACAAGACACATCAAACCCAGTTCAACAAAGAGGCCAGATTAAATTCACAAGACACTGAAGGAAACTTTCTGGTATGAGGATAAGTTCCCATGGGCAGCTCTGTTAGAAGACAGTACCTTTACATATAGCCCTACAAGAATTCGCCAACATGAAATACTGCTCTTTTTATTGTGTATTGTACTAACACTATTTCCTCACTGTCAGGGCTGTTCCTTCCCTATTTACAGCTATGTTAGCCAACTCAAGACCTCATGGTGGTCAAGAAGTGGGTTTTGCAGGTGAGCAATAGTGGAAGGTCTTGGTCCAGGCAGACCCAGCGGAATCTGTTCAGTGAATGAAGCCAAGTAAATGGAAAAAAGAGACTCCCCTGTCACTGTATTTCTCAGAGTTGGCTCTTAGTGGGATCATACTTTGTCTATAGCAAATAAAATGGCCAACAATTGTTAGCAGCAACAATTAAGCCATTCATTGTGCATTCTGGAAAATGATGGATGGAGTTTCTTGTACCATCCACACCCCAGCTGCACTCTTTATCAATTCCTCCTTCATGAAAGTTGTGCTATTTGAGCATCTGTTCTGAATCAGTAGATAAACAAACCACTATGGACCCATTGACACACAGTCCTGTAAAGAGACAGCAATCCGTTAACCTAGAGAATTGCACTATCAGTGTGACAGGCAGCCCTACACCTACTTTTAATATCCATACCTGATTAAACCAATCAGTTGAAGGGCTCTCTTGAGCCCTCTTTATAAACACCTTTATTTAGATAGTTCACCAGAAGCACAGAAGATGACATAGTGATGTTTTGCCAGTTGTTGCTCTGGCACCACTCAAACTTTCCTCAGTGACAAATGGAGGGGAAATATATTTACAGGAAGAGGCTTTCCAGATGATAAGGTCAGAGTAGTGTGGGGTCTCTGCTGCTGAAGGATCTAAGCAATCTTTTCGTAGCTCATAACATCTTCTCTGATTTCTCCAAGGGCTAGCTGGCTGAGGATCAAGGAGCAAAGAGCTTTCTTCTTTCTGTCCTCCACAGCATTTGCAATCAGGTGAGATCCTCTCTGTGTCTAACTGCCCTCACATCTTTAAGCATAACGCAAACAAAACCTTTCAGAAAACATTTTAAGGTCAGTACCATTTTTTAAATGCATTACCCTAAGACAATGATGTGGTCTTCTGTGGCCGCAAGAGAACAAACTCATACTTCCTAAGAAATAAAAACAAGTGTTTTGCATGGTGGTACTCGCTTACCTACACTGTCTCATGCTGACCAAGAAATAAACATTTCTGGAAAAAGGAATTAGCTGCAATTATTATTTCAGTGCATGAACAATCAAGGTCAGAACCAAAGCAAACCATCACAAGTCTCCTAATAATTACAATGAAAATAATGACTTCTTTTCTCATCGATAATTATTGATTTCTAGAAGACCTCCGATGTCCATAGCATGGTGTTCATTATAAGCACTATACAAAGCTATCCATGTTACAAGCTTCACTCTGTTAACTCTCAGCATGCTTTTAAAAACAAAGAAAGCT
The DNA here is from genome assembly GCA_008921705.1 of Burhinus oedicnemus. Lineage (NCBI taxonomy): Eukaryota > Metazoa > Chordata > Aves > Charadriiformes > Burhinidae > Burhinus > Burhinus oedicnemus. Next base: position 943,477 of record VFFE01006484.1, on the reverse strand, counting down.
GAACTCTGTTTCTCATTTTAAAGTGCACAATTTTAATTGTATAGAGAAAAAGAGTACTTTGGCTATTTCACCTGGTGTGATGGTTGGAAGCCCCTTTGGGGTAAAATTTTGCCATGAGAATATACAGTACGAGTTACATTCACTTGTAGGATGGCTATGTCTTGGCCCAAGGTTAATATGTATATTGCCCTGGAAACTTCAAACATGCTAAAATAATTTGGGTGTTAGTTGATTTAATTTTTTAATCAATTTTCAGCCTCATTGCTTCACTTTTACATAGCAATTACCTAATGCCTCAGCATTAACTAATAACTAATTTAAAATCTGTCTGAGGGCTACAAATACTGTAACAAAGCTATAACAAGCCATAAGTTCAGATATGTCAGTAGGGCAACACTCAGAATGTCAAGGGATTGATGTCAGCGTGCTATTTCAAAAAACTAGTCCTGCTGCCCAGGAGGAACTATTTCTCTGCGTTCTGCCAAGACAGAGCTAAAGACACTATTTCAGTGAATCTATTTCCATCCAAAGAATGGAAGCTGCTTCATTACAATGCATTCAACAGAGGTAGCTCACGTTCAGTCTGTAGACTCTCCTGGTTCTTAAAAAGGCCCTTCGTGTGAGTGAATTCCCACTAAACTGGAGGAGGAAGGGGGACCAGAACAGAAAAATTATTTAACTTTTTTGAATTACTCCTGGAGATATGTAAAGGAGACTCAAAAGTACTGAAGCCTTTAAATTAAGACTACCCATCTTTCTAAAAGACAAACAGGCTGCAGTGATTTGGTTATTTCTGATCTACTGTCTTTAAAATTAGGTCATTACTTTTTAGGAATGCTTTGAAATACATGAATGATAGGATGGGATTTCAGAATGTTCTTAACAGTAATCCATACCACTCCTGGGAATAAATTATTTTGCCTTTGACCTCCTAGCTTATCCATTTGGGAATCATATTATTGTCTCATAAAAAAAGAGGCACCTGTCTTAATATTCCTGAACTAACGAGCTCTGCAAAATCCTTTTAAAGTACTAGCTAACCAGATTGATAAACTACTGCTTTATCCATCCAGATCAAGCTGGATTTATGATTAATTGCATGCTTGCAAATAATCTTTCAGACTGTTTCATTCATTGTTCCCTGTATGCAAAAAAAAAAAAAAAAAAAAAAAAAATTTGATGAGTACAATAGCCCTTCATGTTCGGCAGCTTGCATTTGTTTAGATTCTTTCAACTGCTTTATGGAAGGGACAACAGTGCCACTGTCAGAATATATTTAAATTTTAGCCTACACCAATGCCCACTGTTAGTTTTTAATATGTCACCATGGTTATACCAGTTGCAGTGTCAATGCAAAAATATATATTATTGCAAAGTATAGTTTCAAACTGAAACTAAAAAATCCTGGGCAATTCAAGGTATTGTATTTTCCAACTGCAACTTGGCCCTCTGGGATCCTTTAGATTTTTTATTCCTGCATATACAACTAGGTTTATGCCCGTAATAAAAATGGCACTTAGAAATCATAGTGGTTTGCACAATATAAATTTCCAGAAAGAATAATTACACAGTTTTGCTCAGTTATGTCAGTTACATTGCTCAGTTAAGTTATAGCTTGTATTCACATGCCTTGCCTCATGAAGGATGATCTGAAGAGTGTACAAACTGAAGAAAAGAAATACCTTCAGAATGGAACAGTGTACTATAATATGGCTTTGTAAACTAGAGAGTTCTGCTGACTGGAGTTCTACAGACTGATTTCAGATGGAAGATTCAGTTCTAGTTTACAGGTATAAAAACTACTGCGTACCTTATGCCACACCATTCAAACAAAAGGTAGCAGAAAAGGTGATGTTAACAGATGTGTGACTTCTCCTGAAATCTACTTGTAAGATGGGTAAGGAGCAGAGACATGTGAAAAATTGGTCTTACAGAAAATACAGATGAAGACTCTAATCCCACATTATGATCCCCACCGTTCACCTGCCCAAATCACAGTACATGGTCCGTGATGAGTCAATTACTGTCTGAGGGTCATGTCTCATGTTGCTGCTATTTCATGTCAATAATTAACACTGAAATTTAAATCCTGTAAATAACCGCAGGTAAACATGCTTCATTAAACTTAATACTGAACATTATTACCTTAGTAATTAAGTTTATCATGAGCCTTATTAACTTAGTAATTGACTAGATTAATAATAAAATAGTGTCTTAATGATTTTAAGGGGAAACTTCATTAGTAGCTCAAAACTATTTTGTAATTACAGTCATGTTTTGGTCAGTTGAGTTAATTTCAATTAACATACTTCATGAACTTAATAGCTAAACATTAACAGCCTAAGGGAGATACTCCAAGTGAATCAGTAAGACAGCTTTGAAATAAGGTCACAGTAACTGTATGTCATTTTCTTATTTTAATTACATGCAATTTCAAGCCCGTGTCTAGGCAAATTGTGGTATCCTCATGACCAATTCAGTTATAACATACTACTGACATCTGTATTCCGAATTCAGATAAAAAGCCAAACCAGAAAGGTGGTAACTGTATGGTAAGGGTTTTTTGCTTTATTTTAAAAATAGCTTGTAAGCAATCTAGGGCCAAGAATTACCTTCTGTTTCCATACAGTACCTAGCTCAGTGATCTTCCAATAAAAGTGTTCCTAGATGCTACAGAAATAGTAAAGAGTAACAATAACATAATATGCAGAACAAATGATAATGCCATTGGTGCAAGTCAGAATTTCATATCCGGTGTAATGACTGATGTTTAATGAACTGATCTGACACTGCACAAGTTTGTAGGAAACAACCAAGCCCTACATAATTGGATTTAAAAGAAATTACAGCTGCTGACAAATATATTCAGTTATATTACTCAGATTTTTTCTTCATGGAAAGACCATAGAAAACAGCAGCATCCCTATTTTATTTTTTCTTTAACATTATCAGGGATGATTAAATAGATTGTGCCTACATGTCGTTTGCTGTTTGAAGATCAAAATCCAAAACTCAGCCTAAGCATCTGTGTTGTGATAAGTTACATGAATTGGTACCTCAGTTACCTTTTTATTCCTCAACTAGATGAGTATGATATTTTTCTTCCAAACAGATTTTTAAGTTGTATTAAGTCTCAAAGCACAGAAATGCTCCTGGAAAAGCAGATAGAAATTTGAACACAGGAGGAAGGGAAGGAAGAAAGATTAATTTCTGTAAGACATTTATGAGAATTTGTCCTTACCTACCTCATTTGCTTCATAATTCTTCTTGCAGGGAATTAGGAGAAAGGAGGAGTGATCACGGAATACTGGCTGGAAAGAAAAGACCAGCATGGAGACTTAGTGTTTCCTATGACTATAGAAGAGAGAAAGTGGTCAGGGAATGCAATGTTCCCATTTTAAAGGGCAGGGGAGGCAGGGCACTCTAAGAGTAGAAGTGAAGAACACTAAAACACAGTTATAAAAAGTTGCTTGCCTGTAGGAAGAGAGAGAACTTGGGAGTGACACAGAACTATCTTGAAAGGGAAGGAAAAAAAGGAAAGAAATACTGGAGAGGACTATATTCCTTTTCAACATCTTGGTAAGTAACAATAGATTTGGCACCATTAAATCTGCCCATTAACTGCTTTGCAGGGGTTACCTGTGTTGGCAGCTCACCCTGTGCTTTGCATACTGAGAATTCTCTTGAACTGTGGCCAGTTGCAAACTGGCCAGACCAGACTGGTCTGGTGGAGTCACTGGTGCACCCTTTCTAATTCTCCAAGTGAGGTCAACCACAAGGTGAACAGGTTAGTTCCCTGATAAACCATGCACACTGCCTGGCTTTCCTACAGGCCAAGGTAAAGGATCAGGCAGTTTCACGCCTCCCAGAAATATTTATGCAGCAGGGGGAAAACCAAGAAGGCAGGCAATCACAGTGTCACTGGTCTGTTTATCAGAGGATAAAGGTATCTGAGAAGCTGACACACCAGCGAGCATGGGAATGCTTACACCTCAGTGCCTTCAAAGAAAGTTACAAAGCATCGATGCATGTAATAGCAAATGAGGTTTCAGCTCAGGGCTGCGAGCACCAAGAACTGCAGGGGATTGTTTAATACTCAGTGAGCATATGCCTAAAAAGTCAGTGCACACACTGTCAGAATTTCAGCATCCTGCTGCGCATCAATGAATTTTCCTTAGGGTCCATCAGGATCTATTTACGTTGCGGATAAGAGATTTGGGAGAAAAACTGGTATACGATGCAAAGTGCAAAAGAAAAGGCAAAAAGCTGCCTTTCTAGATACCTGTCAGGAAGATCCCTAAGCAGATTTTAAATAAAACACCTCTGAAATTTTCCATGCATGTCACAAATCTTCCCAGAACAACTTCTGCAATTATTCAGGACACATATGAATAATTTCTCTACATTTTAGAGACTTAGGCAGAGGCTTTCAATGTTTAATCCAGGCAAGCAATGGATTAACTGCCTTCAGCTCAAAGCCTGCCAGCTGACAACCTTTCCCTGCGCACATGGCATTTGATGTCTGCCATTTTAATATTCTGACATTTTTGTGAGAGACATTGTCCTGAAAGGTCACCACTTGTCTCAGCAGTTGGCTGTCTGCCACTCAGGCTTGGGAAGCTTAACTCCACAGCTGTCATCAAAAATGACCATTTTCACAGCGAAGTTTCAGGGAAGCTATGAATTTCTGACTCTGTATGAGGGGAAAAGGAGACAAGAGGAGGAAAGCGAAGCTCTAAAATCACTTTTCACTTGCTACAATGACAACAGGCGTCATTACATACTACATATACGTCTGTAAGATGAGGCTGAAGTATTGCAAAAACAGCTTATAAACAACAAATTGACCAAACCTACCTGTCTTATAGCAGCATTGTCAAGGGGGTCATACCATGAATATATTTAGCTCTCTATGTGCAGCAAACAATGAAGCATATATACTGTCTCCCTAGTCACTTAATGGCAGTCACCTGTTAACTGTGATAACGACATTTTCACATGGCTCATAAAAAGCTTACACTACCACAGTGGTCCCTGAGAAGAAACGAAACCTGTAAATAAAGCAAGAAATGTGATGTGGTAACACAAACAAACTGGCTACAGCCTCCATTTCTTGTGCAGTTATCTGACATTGATACTTGGTACTGATCAAAGGGTGTTTTCAATAAGCAGATTTCATTCACAGCACAGTAATTCACTAGCCATAAACTCAATAGGACAATGGCACTACAGAAGCTTTGAATTAGAAAGGAGAATAAAAACCAGGATGCTGTTTCTTCAGTGCTATGAGACCAAAAACATTAACAAATACCAATTCTTTTCCTTACAACATCACTGCAATACCTAGAAACCTTCAATTCCGCTGCTTCCCAACCACCTTACTATCCTCCCTTCATGCCACATAGGAGATAAAGATCATCTTCATGTACAGACAGAGTGAAATTGGTGAAAAACATGCATTGCTCACCGTGCTATGTTCATTGTTCTTATCAGGTCAGATGCAGACTTACTGGTGCCCCTTATGATGACTATTTGTTTGTGCTTCCAGTAATAAGGTACTGTTGAATTTCTTAATGAGAAGTCCAGGTCTGCATTTATGGATTTTTAAAGAAAAGATTCCAGGTGAAAAATACCATGGCAGATTTCTCTCTTATGCATTCACAAGCCGTCTCTTACTGCTGAAGTATCCTTCTTGCTGTATGTCTAGTATTATCTAATCTAAGCAGAAAACCATCTCTCTAGAAGCACCTCCTGCGTTTGCTTGGCTTCTCCCCTCACAAAGTGGCAAGCAGACATCCCAAAAATCAACAAACACAACTGCAAACTATTTGTTCCGGAACGCTCTCATGCATCCCTTTCCCTTAGTAGCTCTTCCACTGAAAGCCAGAACAATACTGCAGAGAAGCCTTCCCTGTCAGGATGTTTTCAGCTTTCATCTCTCTGCTTTTTCAAGCAGAACACTGAGGTAGAAGCCCTAATTAGCAATCTGAAAGCAGCACACAGGCAAAGAATACTTACATTTGCAACTGTATTTGTGATATTTGCGCACTGATCCAGCGACTGGTGATTACAAAGAAGAGAAAGAGCTTTTTAGGCTGCCTTTCAAGCCTCGCAGCAGTGAAAAGAAGGCTGTTATCTGAAAGCTACTCATTTTCTATATGCTGTGCTCTACTTGCTTCCCATGTGCATACAACACAGCTGCCAGATTTAATAACCATGTCAGCCTGCTTTCCCCATAAAGCAGCAGAGAGATGACAGGATGAAGATGAAGTAGCCAGCGCGTTAATCTCTAGTTATGGCTGCACTAAGCCTTGAATGAATGTCACGGTTTTATTGCCCTTGAAGAAAAAAATAAAACAAATCAACACTATTTGTGAAAAAAATGTGCAAAAAGATTTCACAAATGTTAATCCACACTTGCCTCAATGACATTAAAGTACATTAAAGAAATTTCTCCTTTTTTCCTCAGTTAACAAATCTGAGGACTTGAGTTAATTCCTTTTTACTACATCCTGATCTTTCAGCATACATTTTTCCTAGCAGTGCACACTTGTACCCCAAAAGAACAAAACCATTAACTGACAAATTAGTCAAGCTTCACCCCTCTCTGGAAGAAAGTATTTCCATACCTGTCTGTCTTTGCGGACTTCTTTCAGGAAAAAAAAAGTGACTAAAAAAGGGGGAAAATTCTCATTTACCATGTAAATTCTCCCACGCACAGTGGTTCCTAGAGCCCTGGATTTTAGCATCTGATGCGGTCAGTTCACTGCCAAGGTGGAGCATTGCCGTACCTCCAGCTGCAAAACCAGTTCCATGTGAGGGAAGGGTGGGCAGAGTTTACATGACAAGAGAAGGTGCCAGTCATGCAATCAAAAACAACAAACTAAAAATAAACCCAGAAATGTTTGGTTGAATTTGCAACAGTGCGGGGATGCCGCAGAGATCATATGACATCTGTGTGCGCGTCTTTTTCTCTCTCTCATTTATATTCCCTCCACTTCCCTCGGAGGCACCTGTCTCAGCGGGGAGTGGTTTCTGTGGAAACTACGGACAGTCGGTTTTCCCCTCAGAGAAACTGTTACTATGGCAACCTTACATAATGTATATGGCCTAGATTCTTTTTAAAAATAATCTAACGCCGAAATTCTCATTATAAAACTAGCGCTGATCTGTCCAGGGGGCAAGAAATATAGTTATTTAAAAATTCCATTAGAAATGTAGGATAAAAAAACCCAAATGGTATTACAGATTAAATGAGAGCATGGGGGCACTGTCATTGCATCACTCACAAAGACAAAATAATTTGTAAATTCCAGTAAACAAGGTCTATTATTTAGCATTTGGGGGAAGCGAGGAGGAAGGGAAGCACTTACTTGACATTATGGCTCAATGTAGCAATCAATACTGCATCTTATAGAGTGCAGCTTTTTCTGTGTGTTTATTCTTCCAGCAACTGAGATCTCACTTAATGATGTAAGCCCAGATGCCACTTACATCTATCCTGTTCAAAACTGCTTCACTGAAAAACCAGCTTCAAAGTCACTTACACTACATCATGAAATCATGCTACGTTAAAACTCGAGGAAGCGCCTGAAAGGAGCTGTATGAGTCAGTGAGGCACAGCGCGCAGCGGAGCAGCAGCAGCAAAGGCACACTGCTGTTAATGGGACTTCTCTCTCAGCTCAGAGGAGACAAACCTGCCCACAGCCATGGTGGGGAGGGCAGGTCTGTCAGGTTGTATCGGGGAGACGGGGAGGTTAGGGCCCGGCTAATGGAGCTGGGCAGGGTGAGGGGGCTTTGCCTTCTAAGTCAGCAGCTGAAGACGTGCCCGGGTTCTGAATGACATGAAGTGGTAATCATGTCACAGATGTTTTGTGACCCCTGTGAAATGGGTAAGTAGATGTCTCCCCTCCCTCCCCTATCTGCAGCCACCCTTGCAGATAACCTTTTTATCGGTAATACAAATCAAAAGTTAAATGGTTAAAAAGGCAAAATTACCTGGTTACCTCTACACAAAATCAGTTATTTCAGTGTGAAAAATAGCATTGGGGAAACTTCCGTAAAACCCGACCTCTGAGGTAGATCTGTGTTGTGACTCAGTGGATCAAGACCTCTCCTGACCTGTTGATCTAGCAACTTTTATTAGCATGAACACATGAATATACATGGGGACTGATTTTTCCGCTTTACTCCCATTCAGAAGATGAAGAAGAGAGAGCGCCCTGCCCACACAACATTTCCCCAAAACTTATGCAAGGTCCTCCTACACTCCACTGTGCAAAGGTGGGACAAAACAGGCAGGAAGTATTGCTTCAAACCCCACAGCTTTTATGTTCCTTTCTTGTGTAGTGGAGACACTTTTACAAAGGAGACTGATGCTGCCTGAAGGTGAGGTGGTGTTTGGGATGTTGCTTCTCTGAGCAGGTGTTCAAGAACCAAGACCGGGGTTTCACAAAAACACTGCTGGTGCCACAAGTGATGGGCCATTCTCTAATACAAAATTCCCCAAAGGGGTTTCCCTGTACTGGGAAAAGTTTGACTTTCAAATGAAAGAAGAAAACTGCTCCAATAAATTGCACTGAATACCCAAACTGACCTATACAGGAGGTCCCCTCTGACAATCACACAGAGCACTATTTTGTCAGAGGCTGTGCACACATACCTTTTTGTCTGTGAAACTCAAGTGTTATATGAAAGCATTAAACATTAATTGCTCTTTTACACAGAAGAACAAAGGAGATTCAGTGCATGCTGTTCACTTCATTTGATTTGAGAAAGTGCAGCACCACCAGGACACTCTCTGCACCTTACATGATGAAAACTTTTATGATTTATCAAGTACCACATTCCTAGTTAAGCACTACACAGGAGTCAGGCCTCCCTGATGTTTGATCTTTGAACCCCCGGACTCTCATATTCTACCCACAGGACATACCAGTCACAATGTGTCACAAACAATCTCTTGCCTTCTAAAACAAACAAAAAAATCCCTGAAATTAGAAAATATTTTCAACAAAACATCTACATCCACTTTTGAATTAATCTTATATCAAAATTACATAATAATTAGACAATGTCTCGTCAAACATGTATTTAGTGGCCCTAGGAGAGAATACATTCAAAAGAAAAGCACTAAAATGAAAACATTCCTTAAGCAGATTAGAAAGAGCTAAACTGTCACTTAAACTCATGTAGTTCTGACATTTTTGCTATGTAAAACCTTGAACTTCAAAGAGTACCTTGCACAAAGACAGCACCAGGGACAAATTGAGAAATTAGTATTATAACAAGGTGTAAAGCAATGAAGTTAATAGGTTAATTTAAAAAAAGAAGCAAACATCTGATACAGAATGAGAAGGCTCAACTACTTTTCATAGCTGTGTCAACTCTCCCAACACAGATTATCAGCTTGAGCACAGTGAAAGCTGATGTGGTTACATGGCTTCTGGACTAAGCAAGTAACATCTAGCCAGCCCAGCATGGAGGCAGCATGAACTTGGATCCATCTCCCTTTAGCTATGTAAATATCCTGTGTGTATCCAATTCACGGACACTAGCAGCTTCCTCAAGTATAGGACAGGGTGTTTGGGCACCAGCCTCAGGAATGGGCATCTTACTAGTACCACTGTACTTCCCGTAAGTTAACCTACAGCACTTGCATTTCTTATCTTAAACTCTGCCTTTAGCTACCTGGGGATCTCAAGCTACCCAGATTTCTGATAACACTGTAAGGGACCTGGCTGAGATACTGCTGAGAAGGCAGTTACACTAACAAAAGAGATTTACGTTCACAACAGACTCAGGCACACAGAGATGCAGCTGTAACCTGTGAACTTGCTGTTTGTTTCCTTCCAGCAGGGAGTTAGCTCACCCCAGGAGCCCAAGCTTCTCTTGACAGCCCAGGATCTGCAATAATGGTCTCTCAGTGAATAGACTCAGAAAAAAATGTAATTGAGCTGTTATGACCTGGACATTATTTGGTGCACATCACTGAACATGATAGCAACTCTACAGCCTACCATGGAGCTGAGAAAGGCAGACTTCCAGTGGTTATTTAAAATGGCATCCACCCATTCCAGCAGTATTTATTATATGTTCCCCACATCTTTTCCCATGTCATTACATCAAGCCTATGAAAAAAATATTAGCAACACAGTATTACATATGGCTTTGCTCAGAGATAAGACAGAAGTGTCGATAGAAACCCTTTGTACAATATTAGATTACTTATTCCAAAAGAAATCTCTAGTCAACATACCACCTCACTTAACTCCATGCTAGACTTTTACTTAGACAAGCTACTTCTATTTCCAGGGTATTGACTTCTCATCAGGTTTATACCGCTTTTGATACTGCAGTCTCTTTCCTCCCATAGTCCTATTATAGAGAAAAGGTCCTCCGTTCTATCTACATGGATTGACATGATTTGAATAAGGAAAAAAATCTTGGCAGTAAATAAAGGGAGAGATGGATTCACAAAGAGGCACAGGCAGGGGTGTCAGTTCCTAACCACAAGGTGCCTCGCAGTCTGCAGATCCCCCTGCCAAGAGTTCTGTGCTTAAGCAATCCACAGGAATGACACCCACAAAAGCCAGTACATTACCACAGAGCTGCCTAACTTAGCTACTTTGAAATGCTGAGAAAGAGATCTTAAACTCTCTCCATGAACTTGGTATCCTCATCTGGGCTGTAGGAAAATGCCCATCTCCAACTGGGATTCATACATACCCATTCTCTTGAGTTAACTGCCCTTTCTCACAAAAGCTGACTTGGGAAGAGATGAGAGGTAATTACAGTACTCAAGAGATAACAGATTGGGGCTGAACGCTACTAGCAGCCAGATAAAAGCTTAACCAACATTCCCTTATTTAACCATATTTTTTTAGGTTATTCTAAGGTAGGAATCCTCCTGAAGCTGCTGTTCTGCTATAATAATGGGGTGAGGGAGAGAACAGAGACCACTGTGTAGCCTAGTAGTGAGGTTGTTGTTTAAGGCACTAACCTTGAAAGTCCAATCTTTGCTTCAGTAATTGGCTGTTCATTAGGAGTAGAATAGGGTTTCTGCGTCCCTGATGGCAGGAGCTATTTTGTTGGGGTTCAACAGGTGCTTTCTGAGCTCTGCGAGACTAACTGCTTCAGAGAGGACAGGCACAGAGTGTCTTCTGTGATGGTCCTGACGTGTCTAGGTATGAGGGACATGCCCAGTTGCTCAGGCCTTGATGCTGGTTAGCATCTCCAGACACCTAGGTTATGTGGCAGGTTTCAAAGACCTACATGCCTGAAGGTGGCCATTAGGTACTTAAGGCCATGTCTGCAATGTGGGAGCAGGGCCACCTGAGCTGGCAGGGATCTGCATACTGACTCATAAACCAGAAATGTTGGGGAGTTCAGTGCAGAAACACACAATCTGGCTCTGTGCATGGTCACTAATAAGCCATAGTGCTATGCAGAAGGCTGCAATCCACTGTGACTTTTCCAGATCGAGGGTTCCTGGACTCTAGTCTACCCCAGAGAGTAAGCAGGCCCTACATCTGGCCTCAGTCCCTGCATGGATCTTGCCTGACTTCAGCCAAGGAAATAGTCATTATGGGGATTAAAACTAATCTGGTTTCATCTAGCCTAGAACACACAGGAAACAGATCAAAAATGGATTTTTGCCTGGGTTTCTCATGGATTTCAATTTCAGTTAACGCTCCCAGCTGCAGGCCTGCCTATTTCTTTCCTTGTTTTACAAGCAGAAATCATTGCCAAGGCTCTGGCAGCCAGGCCAGAAAATAGTGACAAATAGCGTAAGCTGATCTGGCAGACTTCATTAAGGGCAAATTAAACACTGACAGTCCCCAAGGTTTTTGTGATATGATTGCATGACATGGCCAATGAACTAGTCACTCCCTAGGGTGAGAAGCAGAGATGATGTTCAACTGCCTGGAGAGCGGAACATAGACTGCTCTGTGAAATTACGTGTTATGACAATGTAAGATGCAAAGCACCATCTCTAAACAAGGTGCTTCACCTCAGATAAACCCTGTGGATAGCTAAATACAAGTCTATCTATTCCTAAGAGGGCTGAGTGATGTAGAAAATCAAGATACCTGCAAAAGGCCAACATAGGAACTCAACAGTCCATCCCAGTCAGGATGTCTTGCCTTTTTCCCTATGCAAAGTCCATAGCTTTCATCATTTAAGATTGTTTTTTCAAGAAATATTTGAGAATGGTCCCCCATTTACTGGGTCAAGTAGTATTATATCAGAATGTCAAGAACTCTTGGAGCTGTATGTGCTTGTGGCAAGGTTGTCTTGGACCTAAAGCAGCCTCCTAGTTCTACTGTCTACTTGTGACCTGATGATTTTGCTTGTTCTACAGGGTCATGGATTTGTAAGTTTCTAATTACAAAGACTGCATGATAACATTTCCCTTTTCAATCCAAAAATACTCCAAATGCCTCCAGATTTTCTCTTACATCACCAGACCAAATAAATTGATCCTACCTGAAATGTTGCCACTTAACATTCTTTGTTAGTTGATTCTTTCTGTACCCATTCTATCCAAATAAAATGCATATGAAATCAAATGCTTTTAAACTGAAATAAAATAATAATTAAAAAAATTAAATTAAAAAAAAGCCCCATAACATCAAAAGAAGAATCTTAGCCAGAAATCTTGATCTGATTTGTAGGTGCAGAATGGATAGAGTAGAAAGAAGCTGCACTGGGTCTACACAGCTACAGCACAGGAAGCTGCATTAAGATAATGACAAACAGAAGAGTAAAGTTTGTCACTGACCATCTGAAATTACAGAGTTCTATCAGCATAGAATTGAAAGGTGAAAGTCTCATCTCTGCCTCACTACTTTATCCACAAAGACAGGAAATTCAGATACATAACCATTAACATTATAATTGAAAAGTGGGAAACAATTTTGCAAGCTTCCATAGAACAGAGGGTTTCTAATTCAGGAAGAAAATAATCCAAGTTTCTGTATTTCTCTGCTAAGGTCTGGACTGTATCTATTGACATAAGTCTGGAATAGAAAAAAAAAGTGCTGTTGAATTTGTCTCATGCCCAGAGTGCGCTGCATCGAAAAGGCATAGCACAGCTTCTTAGTTGTCTCATGGGTTTAGAGTCACATCAAAGACCTTTTTTTCAGTGCTGCAGGTTCTGCCTTTAACAGCCATTCATGATTTCAACCACGTTTGGACATGTTTTAATGACGTTAATCTAGCAAAAGCCTCTTGAACACAGTATATGCAGTGTCCTGTTTGCAGGGGTCTACCCTATCTTTATTGTTAAATAGAAATGTTTGGTTTGCTTACAGTTAGTACAGGACAGCAGGTAAGAGACAGCAGATGGAACTAAGGTGTTGGTACACACATGAGAAGATGTATCTGTAAAAGGGAAGTAAAATGTAGTTTTATTTGGAAAACAAATGAGCAATTGGTGTCACAGTTTGGTCCTTGCCTTGTCTACCCTCCCTATTCTTCCTGCATTTTAGTACCTCAACACCATCACCATAACCAGCATTTATGACTTCTCCATTTAGCCCTTTTAGCCCAGGGAGCTCAAAAAAGAACAAGAAATAATTACCTTTAGCTCTCCTGCTTCATCAAGTCAGCACAGAGACACTTTGTCCCCTGCTGTGACACCATTTGTGCCCTAGAAGTTCTGAACTGAAACGGTTATCTTCAGACTCCAGGGACATCCAGAGGGAACTTTCCACAATCAGCACTACTTACTTGGTATGTCTTTATGTTTGTTACATACAAGGAAACAAGTTAAAACACACAAACCAAAATTATCCACCAGGAGAATTATATACCAATGTGACTAACACATTCAGCTAGTTAGACTTCTTTATGGCTTTACCTCCAATTTAGAATGAATTGAGTAACTTTCTGGGCATGTGGGGGTTCCAAGTGGAATGGAAATGATGAAAGCACTTATTCAAAACACTCATTAGCAATCTTTTTCCAGCGCTCCAGTCCAAATCAGCTATTTGAGTGGATTACTTATAATTTAGGAACCACACACTATGCCATGCCTGAAAAAATTAATTCCCACAGAGAACTAGAATGCTGCAGAAATCACTGTGAATTAAGACAAAGATTGTTGGAAGAGGGAGGAAAGAGCTGCAGTGACGTATGTTAGCAGTATTCTTTCTCTCCTTCAGATTTTGCAGAAGTCTTTTTCCATGCGTTCCTTGATTTCTAGAAGTGAGAGGGCTCGGCTTGGTGGGAAGGAATCAAAGGTGTGAGTCTGCTCCTACTATCATTTTCCCTTGGTAATACAGAGATTTATTTAGACAGAGCTCAGATAATCCCAGTGCCTGGAACTAATCTTTTGACTCTACGAGTGGCAAACTTCCTCCTTCTCCCAGGCGGAACCTGAAATCAGGGAACAGAAAACAAATCCTTGGTTTTGCAGCATAATGCTCTCATATCCACCCCAGAAACGGGCTTCTGCCTTGACTCACACAGCTTTTTTGGCAATATATCTCATTGTACCTTTCAATCTGAAGCCAGAGAATTGAAAAATACCACTACTTGTTTTGCCTTCTCCAAATACAGTCCTGCAGCAGTAGATGACATCCCTAAGGGAATCCTCTAGAGAAAAATGTGATAATGTGTGGCTTTCAACTGCACCTTGGTTCCTGAAAGCAATAAAATTTGGACAATAGTCCTGTGCTCGTTGTTTTCTTTTGGCTACTTCCACGCTGAGCCTGAAGGCTCTTCATTGGCTCCATAGGGTGCCTAATTCTGGTACCTAGGCTTAACCTGTTAGGACTAAGCACCATTTTTACAGGCACTGCAGTACAGAAGTGGAATTCTTCAAGTAGATATTACACATCTAAAAGCAGAGCACTTGTATTATAGGCTCTCAAGTTATTAGTCTTATTTCTAAGCAGATTCATTGTAGCATCTCAGTGTGTACAAAGGTACTTGCCATATTCAAGGATACAAATGCTCCATCACAATCTTTGAACACAGAGCATGCAGCCATGTTCCTACTTTCTCAGCTCAGATGCAGTATCATATGCATCTAAATATTTCTGTGCTAGGAACATTAGATCCTAAATTATTCTACTTTGCTGAAGAACATAATGTATCCCTTGTGTAAAATAAGTTTTCCAGGTTCTGCTACAATCAGCAGTATGCCTTAGTAAAAAACAGCTCTAACTGGATTCATTACAGACAAAATGGCATTAAAATCTCATTGTTGACTAGTGCAAAAAAGCAGATAAATAGTTCCTTTTCTTTAGCATCAGCATCTTATTTGGTTTATATTTCTAGAAAATAAAATATGATGGGAAGAGCCCACACTTCTCAGGGAAGAGCCTGTCTTAAATCTCTGTTTGGGCAGTTAGTGCATGGTGACTTCTCTCCTTTTCAAATTAAGGAAACTCTAGTACTGTTTTCCACAGAAGCACCCTTTTCTTGCTATGAACTATTCACACCTCACTATAAAATGCTTTGAGATTAACATTATAGTAATCAATAGTTAGGCCTAGTTAAACTTGCTGCTTTAATTACATCAACTGTTGCTTTTAGAGACTTTATTGAAAACATCAGAGATGGTGAGAAGGACATTTTCATTTCATTCTCTCTCAACACCCAAAGACCTTCATTAAGCCCTTCTCTACAGATGTCCATCCTGGCATCAGCTGGCTTGATAGCTGCACTAGAGCAAATTAAACCTGGCCATCATGGCCACATTCAGAATTACTACCAGAGAAGATCATGGTCATAACCACTGTCTGATAAACAACTGGTTGTTGTGACCTCATCTACAGATTTTCACCCTTCTTTTGTTGCCATATCCTTTCCTATAAATGCAAACAATGGATGCATAGCTATTACTCTCTGTTGCCGGGCAGCTTGGAATAGAAATTGTACTACCATCTTTTGACTGTAAGGAGAACTACACCTTTAGAGAGTCTCGCTTCTGTATTAAGTCACTGCAGGAAGTAATATTCCTTAATTCAGTGAATGAAACATAAAAATCCATTTAAATATGGAGACACAAGATGAACAGTGTAAACTATGAGTTGAATCCTTTACAAAAAGAAACTTGGTTTGAACGCATCCATAAGAAGGCCTGTAATTTTGGGCAATCAGAGTATACCCAAGAAGAAAACCATCATTAGTCTTAAACGTGTCAGCCACAGTGCATCTACATCTATTTCTATGTCCTAGCAAACTGTCTGGAAGCAGCTCCACTATTGCAGCTCCATGTTTCCTCTGGCACTTCCAGTCTGTATGACTACAATGGTGCCCAGTTCTTGGGCAGATCAGTACAGACTGGAGTTGGTATTAATTACAGGCTCTTTGATTTCCAATGAGTAGTTTATATCTAGATCAATTCAGAAGTGATGGACAGACCCACTTTCTGAAATGCATAGTGACCTATACAAAATTATTTCACTTCCTAGGGAGAAGGTGTCATACAGAATTACAGTCAACTGTCCTTGTTGGAAGTCTTAGCACCAAAGATTCTTCCACTTATACACCTAGGCAAAGTTCTTCTGTAACGAGCCAGAAACATGTTGGACAAGCTCATAACAGGAGATCTTCAGAGGCTTGTTATTCTACACTGTGCTCATACACAAAATTGTGATATTTTGAAACCATGCTAAAACACAATACTGACATTTTTAGGCAATTGCAGATGAATCCCATGTATTCATAAAAGACAAATTTCAAAGCGCTGCAAATAGGCAAATATATTTAAAACCCAAAGTAACGTGTAAAAATGTACACTGTCCATTGGACATTAAGAACAGTTTTTGGAGTGGAGTGTTTAATAACATTCCTCTGCATACCAACAAAGGTTCTGCTGGATACCTGACAACAGAAACCCTGGTCTAATACCCCATGATCTTGCAACAGCATTTTTGCCAATCCCTAAAAAGAAACCACTGGTATTTTGGGTGTGCATTATGGTGTGTGTGGTTTAGTAGTGCTTTGCCACTTTATAAATTGAGGGCAAAATCTTGGTTTCAGTGAAGTCAATGGGATATTTGCTACAGGCCTCAGTAGAGTTGGGCTTTCATCCACAATACTTAAGAAGTGGGTCTATGGTCTGAAGAAGAGCAAAGGAGAAAGTAAAAAAGTTTTTTTTCCATTGCAAACAAAAAAGTTACAATAAACACCAATGGGTAAAATCCATGTTTTTCATAAGACTTTTTCCTATCAATTATGCTGTGCTGTACACAGTTTTTAAGCAGCTCTCGATTAATCTATATACATATGCAAAGAAACTGGAAAATAGTACATATATATACATAGCTAAAGTCAAGATAGGTGTTATTTTTCATTTTCTTCTCTCGTTAGCACAGTTCCACTAACATTCAGTCCTTGTGGTGTAGCTGAAATTACATACGGTAATAAAGAACAGAGTAGAGCTAATTCAAAGAAATCTTTTTGTTCTTACATGTAACGTTATTAAGTGAAGCTATTACAAAGTTGTGGTCCTCTAAGAAAGTGATGAATTACAGGAAAACATGAAGACAAATAGAGGGAATGCTTGAATCTGAACAGAATTCCAAGAAAAGTTTGGCCAGTTATCACATACAAGTAACCCTTAAACAGTTTTTTTGCAGTAACATTTAAAACCAAAGCAGTGGGTTTTGTCCAAGAACTGGATCCCAACCATCAAGCACCAAAGTATTCCGACTGCTTGTTAGCTGAAGATGAGCTAAAATACAGGTAGATATAAAGATTTGCTTTTATTCTTTTTGGCTTGCCTCTGCACCTACTAATTCTGCTGTCTATATTTGGATTATGTAAATAAATTATCCTTCCACTTTTATCTTATGGGGTATTTTAGATTAGCTGGCAATAAATAAAACATTCTGCTCTGATGGGTGTGGATGATCATTAAGACATGCGTATTGGACCCATTTTCAAATTGCCAGTACCCCACCACAAATAATCATACAGAATAAAGAAAAAGTGAGGAGGACCTCCTTTTTCTAAGCTGTTCTGCCTGGCTGGGAAGCTGGCAGTGCAGAGTGTCACTGTGGAGGAAATGTCATCCCCACTGATTAACATCAGCTGGAGATATCCCAGCACGCGAGAGACCTATGGGGAGAATGCCAGGACCTTGGTTATCACCGAGACCTCTTCAATGATTCATGTCATAGTACTCCACCCAGGCCAGGCAGCACTGAGCAAGAACCTGATAAGTACACGTATATTCCTAAACTGCATCAGACATGTTTTGAACATCCTCTGGTATTGAATGTTCTTGCTCCTTGCCTGGCAATGACAAGAGATACTTCTCCCTCTGAAAAAGTAGTCATCAACCACAAGCCCAATGTATGACAAGACTACAATGCAGGCAGCAATTTCCCATGCTTCCGCTCTTTAGGGGGCATTATTAGCTTGCTTATCATCACTGTTCTTTCCTGTGACTATCAATACAACGCAAGCATCTGGATAAATGGGAAAATAAAGGTTTGAAAGGTTATGTATTATAGGGTTCATGAGTTGTAGTTACGTATGTAGTCTGTATCATGTATGAGTTGTAGTTACGTATGTAGTCTGTATCATGTTTGAATAGAGAAGTCTTTTCTAACAATTTTGGACTTTCCATTTACAATACTCAACAAAAATATTTGTGGTGACATTCCAAATGTTCAGAATGTGGCTTACTTCCTATTTCACTGGGAACTCTGAATTAGACCCCTACTGAAAAGACCAATCCAAACAAAATAAAAACCATTTGCATAGAAAACTGATCCACAAAATGACAGTGTTCACTGCATGGGCAATGCAATATTTCATGATTTTTCATTTTCACAGAAACAATTTCCATGTGCTCAATTGCCAGCTACAAGTGAGTTCTGAGATTTCTCTGCACGCCACAGCATGAAACTGATGATCTACATTTAATTCTAAAAGCCCCGTAGGTCTATGTTCTGATACGCGTTTCTCTCTCACACTATTTTTCTTCAAAAACTCAGGCTTCTTTTTAAAATGTGCCCGCTTTATTCATATGTTTTCAAGCTTTTATTCTGTACCAAAAATACCTGGAAAACAAGATGACAGCACAAGAAAAAAAACTACAGAGTTATTCAAAAAAAGTCAGGCTTGGCAGCATGTTCTGGAAAATGCCAAAGGGTTTGTGGAATAAATTCCATTTGGCAAGTTTAGAGATAAAAGAATCCAACTGCTTTCAGACACCAAATGCACCACTAAAAACTCTCTAAAATTGCAGAAACATCTTAAAACAACAAAACATATCATCCTCCCACACAAAACAAGAGCAGCAACAAAGGAACCACAAAACATTCCTATTTAGATAGACTTTAATGCTAGCTGAAGTATGTCTGTTCCAGGCAGTTTGTCAAAGAATATGCTTATATACAACAAAGGGCATAGGGTTGAGGGATTTTATGATGCTTCAGGCTATTGCAAAGCTAGGCAAAGAGATGAAAGCAGTCATGCTGCTGAGGGACCTAGGATAAGGAACCAGGCTGAGCCATATGATGATTGGAATCCTTCGCAAAAGCACTTCTCTCCACTTGATTAGTCTTTCAATGACTGTATTGCTGAACAGGAGTTACTGGTTTAGGGCTTGATTCAATGTTCACTGAAGTCAGTTGTGACTTTCTACTACCTTTAAAGGGTCTTTGGATCAGATGTTAAAAGAATAAAACCCATCTATGCATCCTTTCTTCCAAGTTTAGGTAGAACTTGTTCAACTCCTTCATGACATGTAGGGCATGTAAAACACTTCTAGCAGAACTGGAACTTGGAAGTACCTATGACAGAGACTGGTTCCTTCATTGTAATAGGAGAAAATACTCATAAAGGAGTCTGCAGAAATGGTGAGAATACTGCCCTTTTAATTCTAAAAAGAATCTTTATATTCAGGCTGTTGTTCCTTGTCATTGTTCCTTCAACAGAATATTCACTGTCAGAGATTCCTAGCTCTGCTCCTCACAGTCACAGCCCCTTAGCAGAAGTTAATACTCTGCACAATCCAGTAACTCGTGTGACTACACTCCAAAACAGACTTGCAAAATGTGTTGGCTCTACTGAAATGCGAACATATTTTATTTCATTTTTAAGTGGACCATTTCACAGATTTAGGTTTGAAGTACCACTGCCATGGACTTCCAGAAGGCAGACTTCAACCTGTTCAGGACGCTTGTTGAGAGAGTCCCTTGGGAGACAGTTCTGAAGGGCAAAGGGGTCCAGGAAGGCTGGACGTTCTTCAAGAAGGAAGTCTTAGAGGCGCAGGAGCAGGCTGTCCCCATGTGTCGTAAGATGAACCGGCAGGGAAGACGACCGGCCTGGCTGAACAGGGAGCTCTTGCTGGGACTGAGGAAAAAAAGGTGAGTTTACCACCTTTGGAAGAAGGGGCAGGCAATGCAAGAAGAGTATAGGGATCTAGTTACGTCATGCAGAAAAAACATCAGAAAGGTGAAAGAACAGCTAGAACTTAATCTAGCCACTGTCGTAAGAGAGAACAAAAAAGGTTTTTACAAATACATTAACAACAAAAAGAGCCAGGGAGAATCTCCACCCCTTATTGGAAGTGGAGGGGAAGATTGTCAACGAGGATGAGGAGAAGGCTGAGGTACTTAATGCCTTCTTTGCCTCAGTCTTTAACAGTAAGACCAGTCATCCTCAGGGTATTCAGCCCCCTGAGCTGGAAGACAGGGATGAAGAACAGAATAAACCCCCCATAATCCAAGAGGAAGCAGTTAGTGACCTGCTATACCAACTGGACAGCCCCAAGTCTATGGGCCCAGATGGGAGCCACCCGAGAGTGCTGAGGGAGCTGGCAGAGGAGCTTGCCAAGCCACTCTCCATCATTTATCAGCGGTCTTGGTCAACAGGGGAGGTTCCAGATGACTGGAGGCTTGCCAATGTGACACCCATCCACAAGAAGGGCCGGAAGGAGGATCCAAGCAATTATAGGCCTGTCAGCCTGACCTCAGTGCCAGGAAAGATCATGGAACGGATCATCCTGAGTGCACTCACGTGGCATGTGAAGGGCAACCAGGGGATCAGGGCCAGTCAGCATGGGTTCATGAAAGGCAGGTCCTGTTTGACCAACCTGATCTCCTTTTATGACCAGGTGACCCGCCTGATGGATGAAGGAAAGGCTGTGGATGTTGTCTACTTGGGACTTTAGTAAGGCCTTCAACACAGTCTCCCACAGCATTCTGCTAGAGAAGCTGGCAGCCCATGGCTTAGACAGGTATACTCTTCACTGGATTAAAAACTGGCTGGACGGCCAAGCCCAGAGAATTGTGGTGAACGGCGTTAAATCCAGCTGGTGGCAGGTCTCAAGTGGTGTTCCTCAGGGCTCAGTTTTGGGGCCAGCTTTGTTTAATGTCTTTATTGATGATCTGGATGAGGGGATTGAGTGCACCCTCAGTAAGTTTGCAGATGACACCAAATTAAGCAGGAGTGTTGATCTGCTTGAGGGTAGGAAGGCTCTGCAGAGGGATCTGGACAGACTGGATCGATGGGCTGAAGCCAATTGTATGAGGTTTAACAAAGCCAAGTGCCGGGTCCTGCACTTGGGTCACAACAACCCCAGGCAACGCTACAGGCTTGGGGAGGAGTGGCTGAAAAGCTGCCTGGCAAAAAAGGATCTGGGGGTCCTGGTGGACAGCTAGCTGAACATGAGCCAGCAGTGCGTCCAGGTAGCCAAGAAGGCCAATGGCATCTTGGCCTGTATCAAGAATAGTGTGGCCAGCAGGAGTAGGGAAGTGATCGTGCCCCTGTATTCAGCACTGGTGAGGCCACAGCTTGAGTACTGTGTTCAGTTTTGGGCACCACAGCATAGGAGGGACATTGAGGTGCTGGAGCGTGTCCAGAGAAGGGCAACAAAGCTGGTGAGACGGGTCTGGAGAACATGTCTTATGAGGAGCAGCTGAAGGAATTAGGATTGTTTAGGCTGGAGAAGAGAAGGCTGAGGGCAGACCTCATTGCTCTCTACAACTCCCTGAAAGGAGGTTGTAGTGAGATGGGAGCTGATCTCTTCTCCCAAGTAACTAGCAATAGGACAAGAGGAAACAGGTTCAAGTTGCACCAGGGGAGGTTTAGGCTGGACATTACGAAAAAAATTTTCACTGAAAGAATTATCAAACATTGGAACAGGCTGCCCTGGGAGGTGGTTGAGTCACCATCCCTAGATGTGTTTAAAAGTTGTGTAGATGTGGTGCTTAGAGACATGGTTTAGTGGCAGACCTGGTAGAGTAGGGTCAATGGTTGGACTAGATGATCTTAAAGGTCTTTTCCAACCTAAACGATTCTATGATTCTAAGTCAGTCACACTAGCACAAGTGAGAGTAAGTTAGCTTCCAGTAAACAAAGACAAATGAGCCACTGGAAGCTACTGACAGAATACTATCCTGGGACAACAGCCTGGATGTCCAAAAAGCCAGCAAAGAGTCCTTATGGAAAGAGTCCTTCTTGTAGGTAACTAACACTCAAAGGTAACAATTTCATTAACTAAGAAGCAAAATGAATAAACATTCTATTGAAAGTTCCTTTCATCTGTCCTTATCTCCCCATAATACTACAGTACCAGTTTGAAGAGCTTTGAAACTCACATTTCAAGCTGGTAATTTCTAGCTAGTCTTTAAAAAGACAAATATTAAATCTAAGCAAAAGCAGTTCAGTAACTCTGCAGTATGAAAAATAAACATAAACTTTTCCATTTCCAAACATACACACACAAAGAATGTATAAAAACTTGTGCTGAAATGGCTGGAGATAGAAGGCACAAATTTAGCAGGCAAGATGACTAAATAAGAAGAAATGCCTTCACATTTTCCAATTAAAAGGAGATTTGCTTTGACTGATCTGCTGCAAATCAGTCTTTTTGTCCTTTATCAAGTGTTTTCCCCTAGCTTGAAAGGAAGCAGCTAAGGAACATCATGCTGTGCTTGTGTACAATTAACTTAGCCAAGCAATGAAACTTTCAGAGAAGAAACAGAGCAGCCCTGTCTGTGATATGTAGATTTTTATACTGTGCTTACACAGTGCTGAACATCCAGTATGGTAAAAGCACTGTAGCTCCCAAGATCTGTGTATTTATTCTATCCTATTTACATATCACCTCCACAGTCTCTGTAAAATACCTGAATGAATTACAAAAGCTGTAACATCACAGAAAGTTGTTTTCTCTTCAGTAATCAATATAGACACTAGGGCTTCAACCCACAAAGGGATGCCTACATGTCCCTATGGATCAAGCTGTTTACAATTAGGGTGAGAATCACCCCACTACAAAGCGTCTGTGTAACTCCTTACACATTACCCCAGCCCTATGATTTCAGATGCCTAAAGAGCTCCAAAGTGGTCTGATAGATATTTCATCTTACACCTTCTCCTGCACATGACATGTCTTTTTACAACACTATACTTGGCCTTTAATTTGCCAGCAACTGCTCTGTTAGAAAAAAAGTCTTGCTTTTATCACTTTGTCATATCCCATTGCTGAAACAACATTACACTGGCTCAACATCAAACTGGCACGAAGCATCTTGTTGTAACCATACTGAAGTAGCTTTAATGTTTTGCCCTGTAGCTTTCTTTAGGTAATAATGAGCTTTACTTTGATACTCCAGTCTTTATAGTGCTGGACATTTTTATGCAAATAGGCAAGTTGCACAGCAGCAGAACGTAAGACTTTGTATTTTTTTATGTTGTTTGGACTGAATCTTCTCAGCTTGTCTATATAAGGTTGACTAAAAAGAGGCATTATCTTTTTATCAGATATGTCCCCTACAGGCAGAGTATTTTCTACACTTCCAGAAATTTAGCTTCTTTGAAATTTTAAGTGCCAGTGTTGGAGCTGGCTGAATACTATTTGCCAGCGGACACTAATTTTGATCTTCTCTAATTCACAATCATTCACAGATATTTCTCACTGTCGAGGAACACATTTTGTCCTTGTATGCTTTTGCCAAACAGTCTGGTGGCCCATTTTGCAGATGCTGGTTGCTTATAAACATACCAGCTATTGACTATTTGAGTAATGTGTACGCTTTTCATCCATTGCTTTTTCTGCTGAGTGGGTGGCTGAAACTTTCATGGAAAATAATTGATAGCAAACAATAGAGAATCGATTTCCATGGAAAATCTTTTGGGATTTGCAAACATCTCCATGACAGTTCCACCATTGTACAAATATTAAAGACTGGCAAATAGCAGAACCACCAGAGTCTTCAAGAATGTTGGATTAAAATGATTTAATTGTTATTATATTTACAAGAGTTCAGTTGTACGCTATCTTGCCAGCTTTAACCACTATTTTCCATAGCAACAGTGGCTAAAGAGACAGCAGCAGATCCATGCTAATGGGCTGCAGGAAAAATATTGAGAAATAGGCTTTTCTTCCACCTTCAGCTAATATGAAATCTGGAGGCTACACCCATATTCCTTTCAGATGGGGGGAGGATCATAAGCTTATCAGGAAAAACTATCAGGAGCTCAGGGCTGAGCATTTTTAGCTGACATACTTAAGCTATGGAACACATCAGGATTGATTGGCATGAATTTGAATATACAAAGACAGACACTTATGACCCACCTCTCCTCATATTGCAAGTTTTTCCTGTAGCGATGAATGCAGAATACACAAAAATCTCACAGAAGGACAATGGAAACTCTAAAAACACAGCAGAATAAATATCAAGAGCTAAGCACAATGTGCTCTCAAAGAGGAGGGCACAGACAGGACTTGAACGCAGAGTGCATCCAGTGTCTGGCACAGCTGATCTAGCTCAATCTGCTAAGGGTCTCTTCCAAGGCATTCAGGGTGAACTTGATTTGTTAGAACTAGAGAGAAATGACAGCACAGGATGGTCAGGGGTACAAATTCTAATTTGCATCAACATAAAATGGAGCTTGCTACTGTTACTCCAGCTCAAGAGCTAGAGCTCTGTGCTCCCAGACCAGTCAGATGATACGTATAAAGATAAAAAGGCATGTGAGTAGTCCCCTTACTTACAAGGTCTGTGCTACTCACAGCAGGATGAATGCCTGGCTACAACAAAGCTTTGGGTAAGGTTACTGATCACAGGCCTCAGTGAGAGTGTGCATTAAAGCTGCTTATAATAGTATGAGTCTCACAGTACGAACATTTGCTACTATCAGGCTGAAGACAAAGCACCTATTCAGAGACTTTCATTCACCCATTTTAAAAGGTTCTACAAGGGTGGCTGATAAGAATTGGCTGCGCTTCACTACTAAAGGCAACTGAAGCACTACAGAAATAAGACTTTTTATTTATTTATTTATTTATTGGTCCAAAATGGATTCTTCTTTGAGTGCCCTAATGTTGTTGTTCCAGGATTAAGCTATTGAAAAGCCTGAGTATTAGAGGTATACGTGTTCCCCTGAACAATCCTATCATCACAGCAAGCATTTAGCATTTCTGAAAATGTTACCAGAGCCTGAAGATTAACACTTTAAGCTAAATACCCAGATCTGAAGAACAGTTTTGAATATATAGTCCTATGTCTCTGAAGACCAGTCACCAGAAAGTGAGTGGCAGAGTCAAACTCCACAACTCTCAAAGATGTTTCTCCTTAGAGCAAGTGTAAATATGAGTAAATGAAACAAGCTATACCACATGGCTTGTTTGTTCAACAAAAGTAGCAAGAATAATTTGTATGTGGAAAACTTCTCAATAGAAAGGTATATGTTGGCATGACAATACATTAAAGAGCCATTGTGTAGAAATACAACAAGAATAATACACAAGGGGATTATTATGAGGACAGTACTCTAGAGTGTCATCAAATGTGGTTTGTTAAAAATAGGAACAAATAACACTTTCTGTAACTTGGCTGAACTTGCAGAAATGACCCTTAAAGCTAGTAATAAATTTTCCAAAGACCTGAAACAAATAAAAGTTGCTTTTGTTGTACTCCTCTCTCTAACTTTTCAGGAATATAACTTGTGTTTTGCTCTCTGATCATTTTGTTTTCTTTTATTCATATAAGCTTCAAAAATAAAAATTTATAAACAAGGTAAGAGGACACAGCATGATGGTTTTCTGCTTTCAAGAACAAGGATAAATGTTTTGAGTGGGTATACAAGAATTAACACATACTGAGAAGATAAAGAACTCAGAAGAACAGCTGAAGTTCTCCAGTAGCACATACGTAAGCTGCTTTGCATAAATCAGATGCAGTACAGAGTTTGGGATATGATACTCTAAGAAAAAGCTACTTTAAAAAGGTAAAAAAATACACACCACTTACTATATTTATGAAGGACTAGACTGGATCTTTGCCCCTTTTACATGGAACAATATTAAGTTATATTCCAAGTCTTGTTATGAACAGATATTTTTCGAATCAATTATGTTAAGAGGTTTGAGCTACCTGAAGATTAATCTTTTGGTCTTAAGAAAAACTTAGCTGAATAAAGCAACTCCTCTTCAACAAGAAACGTCATTCTTCAGCTAGAGACAGAGGAAACCATTTCCAAAAACATCCTTTTTATAACCTTCACTGTCCGGGAGGATAAGATGATCATCTGACTGTATTCTTGCTCCTGCCAGCAAAAATTAGATTGCACAGATTTTTCCCTTTAAAATGAATGAAGGCTTTCAGAAGCTCAGGTTTCCCTCAGCAGTCAGCCCTGCTAAAACAGGGTGTTTTCTTTTGGCATAGTTTCTCAGCAGTAGCCAGGACTACTGAGACAAAGCTGCGTCTCTGGGTGGAAAAGCAGAAGCAACTACACAGAACATTAAATATGTTGATTAGTGCATTTTTATAAATGTTGCCATCGTTCTTGCATCTATGGAGTTCAATCCAGACACATCTGCACTACAGTCCTGCACCTGACTGCCACTGATGTACACATGAAAGCAGGCTAACGACAACAGCATAGGTTTCAGCTCTCAAACATTACTCAGACACATGCAGGCCACACTGAGGCTTGTGCTGCTTCAACCACAGTGCGACAAGAACTACATTCAGCCTGCCTTCAGCCATCTGGGGCATCTCTCCTCTGTGTCACACTGCAGGCATACCCATAAATTGAAGTCCTTGGGTGGCAGGCTCTCTGGGTCATTCACCATACCATCCAGTGGTGCTAATGAAAACACGAGACCTTTTGTAGAAAATGTTATTAAAAAATTACAGTACTTTAAAATTCTCAGTGATTTTTCTACCCAGGAAAAGAAAATGTAAGTATTTTAGCATAATACATGATCAACAAACCTTCAATAGAATAAAAGTTAAAATTAACGCTAAATGTGTGTATTTTGCCTTCTATTTGAAAACCTACTTTTTTCTTCTTCCAAAAATCTTTGTTTCCCTTGTTGCCAGGGCTTGTGTTTCACCTCAGGCTGTCACAATACTCAGTTCTTTGTATTTCTGCATTTTTCTCTGCTAGGGTCATTCTTCTGTCGGCTCAACCAGACCTTTTTCATGATATATTCTCTTTTTTGCTCTCTTTTTCCTCTCAGGCTCTCTTTTCTATGCTCATATTTACTACCTATGACCATGTTTTACATTTCCTCACTATTACTTTCCTAGGGCTTCTTTAATCCCATCTATCCCATTTCCTAAGGAATACATCCGTATTGCTTACTACTCTCCCTCAGGCATCCTTTCCCATCTCTATGCAGTTGTCTAGTCGTTCCCTCTCTTTTTTCTTTTGGTATTTTTCCTCTTCAGCCTTCTTCTTTTCCCTTTGCTCCTATCACTATCAAACCGATAAATTGTTTCTGGAATCCACAGGCTGTGGACAGCTGGGCATACCCATTTCTTTGAAGTTAGCATCCATTCAGGAAAGAGAGTATCACTGTTCTTCCCTAGTGAGAACTGACTCACATTAAAGCCCAAGAATTGCCGTCTCACAGCTTTTTGAGACGGAGGAGATGCCACTGCAGACACAACCTGCTCTTACGAGATTTAAGAAATCGGGGATTACAACATTTCATCAATACTAATCCTGTACTGATCTTGCAGTTAAAAATTTCCATCCTGATTGATGTAACTTGGATGACTACAAATTTTATTTGCTTCAAAAGCCTAACCTCAGTCCTGTGAGGAGTCATTGGCTATGGCAGTGTGATAGCAGTCATATCCAGACAAGTTTCTAAACAGGCAAAGGAGCAGCAGGTGTAAAATCCAGTAGGTCTCACTTGGCAGAGCAAAGCTGTCAGGTCAGTACTCGTAACAGGTGAAGGAGAAAAACTGGAAAATCAGCTTCTGCAGATAGAGCTAACTTAAATATTATTGGAACATAAGATATCCCTTGGTCCCAGAGAATTTCAAGAACTAGAAGGTGCCATAAATAAAATGTAACTACTAACCCCAAAGATAGGCATACATACGTTTTCCTCTACTCATGCTTATCCAAACAAATCAGCAGGCAAGCACACATTAAATAGGGAATTCTCTCAAGAGCACAGAAGGAGGTTTACAACCTCTGACTTCCCAGGCTAGGGCAGGTGCAGAGTCACGGTTAGGTGGGAGCTGCTGGTCTCAGCTTGGCTGGGCAGGAGAGGAAAAGGAGATGCTATCAAGCAGAGGCTGTGCAGCTCTTCAGACAACAGTAGCCAGTAGAAGAGGCAGTTTCACAAAGAAGGTTCAGGAGCTGGCTGTGATCTTAACATTTGGTCTTAATGAGCTGGACTGAACTTTCTCCAGCACAGTTGCGCTTAAAGCTGTTTTTCTGGATCAAGGCTGCTGTCCTGGTCTAATTATTGTAATAATTCTACATTCCCCTACCTTGTATAATTAACTTGGGTTTGTGGTTTTGCAGAGAAGATGATTGCCATTAAAATAAAATCAGGCTGGTTAGTGGTAGCAGTAGTGTTTGTATTCTTGCAGCACCTCTAAAACCTGGTCATGGCTCAGGATTCTAGTATCCTGAGGCTGTGCTGGGGAGGATGAAGAAACACAATGGAATACACACTATACATCACAAGATGGAAGCACTGCATCTTTCTCCAGCTTGGCAGTAGTGGCTCAGCATTTCACATGTAGTTCTTTGTGGACACATGATTTCCTGCTGCCCACTGAATGCTTCCTATCTGCCCACAGATAGGAAGCCAGCTTCCCCAGAGCAAGGGCCTGCTGCAGGGAGAGGGGGTGACTATTGTAGGTACCCACACGGTTCCCATCAGAGCAATACTGAAGCAGCTCACCGTCCCTTACGTACTCATCATTGTGATGCCCCTGTGTACAGAAGTAGCCTAGGTCTCGCAAGACCTTATTGACAAAGCACCTACTCAAGGTGATAGAAAAAAAAAAAAAAACAAAACCAAAAACAAAACCTGTGGCAAAGCAGGAATTGAATTCAGATTTTCCTGGTCACCACAGGGCTTAGAGTTTACTATTCTCTGAACAAGTTTTCCTTATATCACACTAGGTTTGCATGCCATATTAAAAACTAAGATGCAGGTGTTCACGCGGCACATCTGATTTCTTCCTTTTTAAAAAGACAAGTAAAAGGTAGTGGTATGCTACCAAAAAATTTTTGTAATTTCCCTTTTCTTTTAAAATAAGCCAAGAAGTTTTAAGCTTTTGGGAAAAAACAATTCAAAGGCCCTGAACACTACAAAGTTGCATAGTTTTCAGTCCTTCTCTAAAGCTATCAGTGTAATGTCTTAAGGCCTTTCCATTTTCTTAATCATGTTTCATCTAAAATAGTTACACCATTTCCCAAGTAGCTGCTATATAATCATATTTGCCCTTGCCCTGCTTTTCCTCCACATTTTTTATATAACAAGCAAAATGTTATTAACCGCATTTGAAGAGAAGCTGAATCCCGAAGAGAATAAATTAAATGTCACACAGCAAGTGATCTGAGGGTGCAAGAAGGCATTCCCAGCATTGCAGAAACATCATACAGGCCTTATGGTTCCTGTGCCATGTTTTTGCTTGGCATGACAGCAGTGGGTGTGATGTGCATGGTCTGCTGGGAGATCACAGCTAGGCAGCAAGTCTGCCAGTGAACACACCAAGAAGCAGAGTTTTACGCAGCCAGGAAAACGTAGCTTGAAAACCAGAAAAGGGAAGAGACGGTTTGAAAGCCACTGAAATACTTCATTCATAATGATGAACCCATAACCTGAGTTTTCAATTAAATTAAAAGTACCTGTTCTTTCATGTTTAGATGGGAGTAGTATGCAAGCTGTGACTATGTCCACAGAGGAGTAAGTATTAGGTGAGGGTGGAGGACTAAATGGTAGTGAGTTGGTCCATTTAGGTCTTCATTCAAGAGAGTACTCGGTACAAACCAAAGTTTGGTTTCAGTCTAGGTGCCTCTCAGATTTTGGGTTTTTTTACATTTTTGCCCTCCCTACATATAGTTTTTCCATTTAACCTAAATCATTTTTTCCTCTTATTTTTCAATTCTGTGCCCAAATCTTTAACCGCTCTTCTTTGTCCAGCTGCACTGGTCTCCGCTCCCCAGCTTTGCCCCCCCCCCTCCGCGCCCCTGCTTTTGTTTGCAGTATCTAGAAAATAGGAATGAAATGTTATAAGCTAAAATTTCAGTGAAGACTTCATTCTGTGATTCAAGGAAATAATAGTTCTCAAAGAAACAGTCTGATGCCTTATTTAGAGCCAGACACAGTGAGCCCTGATCTGAACGCTAGCCCATTTATTCATCTAACAGTTCACTGCAAGCGATAACCATGCTAATCGTATCAGAAAGTACATCTCTGCAAACATATTGTAGTTGCATATTTAGTGGGAAGCACTTGAAAAAGTTACTTGCACAATCATGCATCACTGGTTATATGTTCAAGATCAAATTTAAACACTGTTTATACCCTTCAGTTTATATCCTGTTATCTTTGTGTGTGTACTAAGAAGATTAAAAATCTCCAGACCATCCGTTAAATCTAACAACAGATTAGCAAAAAAATGGTAACATTGTGAGCAAAATATTTAACATATACGTTAGCATGAATTCTCCATGCAGTAAAATCATAATGAAACTATAAGAATATAAATTACTATCAAAAATATTTTAGTATCTCTATTTTGTAGGTTTCTAACCCAATTATTTTGAAATTATCTTCTCCTTAAAAATGAAACGCATGATAACTTGAGCGTGATCTTACACTTTTTCTGTGTTTTCTGCATAGGAAATACTCCACTGTTTTTGTAAATGAATCCCAGTGATAACCAACAAATACCATGAAAATAAACTCGAAGTAGTTATAAGGTAAAGAGTCCTTGCTGAGCCAAGCCATTTCATTGATGAGCATTGCAAAACCAAGGAAAATGTTTTAATCTTTTATATGCCCAACATCCAACTTTTTAAGCCACTCTCCTTTGAAACTGCAGACAAGGAGAGCTCACAGACCATGAATTCTCACATCAATTTATGACCTATCTCTGCTGCTGTTCCTCTGCTTTCAGACCAAGAGGAGCAGGCAGTTTTACAGACCATATTCAGCTGCAGACAAGAGGTAAATAAGTTCAGCTGCTCTATTAACAAGAAAGAACTTCTTAAATACCTACCTTCTCCTCATTTTCTTTGTTCCAGTTCCTGCACACACTTCAGCCTTGCAAAACTCCCCCAGCTTGTGTGACCCTGCAACAGAGTCTTGAGTGATTCATTGTGGCAAACTTCCTTCTGTTCAACTTCAGTTTATGTGGCCAGACTGGCTGAGGTGGAAAAAATAAAAACTGGAGGCATCGATGGGAGAAACTAAAACCATCTTAAGAAACAGTGGGTCTGGTTAAGGCACACTGTTCCTTCATCATGTCAGAGAGTTAGTCTACCAACTATTGACTTTGGCTGTAGGTCATTAGGGTGCTAATGCCAGGCAAGGCAAAAGGCGCCTTGTGCTTTGATAGGATTTAAGGGTAATCTTCTGAAGAAAGAGTGAGAACAGTTACTAGCATTTGGGGGTGTGATTGCTAATCCAGCAGTGATGCATGACTGATTTATTAACCGTTTCACTTGCAGAAACAAATGGAAGAAGGGTCTGCCAAGAATCTGCCATTCTTTGATGGAGACCACAATGTCTGAATCTCTTTCTTAGAGCAAAGCTGCGGCAAATGCTGAGCCTGTGTTTTGCAATGAGGGATAAATTCTGTTTTAATGCATAATCCTATATGCTCACAGAGGACAGTGTTGCAGAGAATTTTAGAAAGCATGCAGAAATATACCTAGTGTGTCATATCTATTTATAGATAAAGAGGGAAAACTATTTCTGCATGCATTTTCCCCCTGTTTATCACCATCATCATTAGTTAAACTACGTCGTGTCAAAAGTAAGCCATTAGTGCTTCCCCTATTTCTTCCCCTCCACCACCAAATCCTAATCCCACTCATGGCATTGCCACATAAGCAGCCAAACTGCATTTTGCAGGTTACTCTTCAACAGGACTATACAGCCTTGAAGAACACTGGAGCCTTTTACAGGAGAAAACATTCTCTGCCCCAATCCAACCATTCACCATACTGAAACAGCTCAGACAAAAGCAGCTCAGACAAAAATCATTTGCAGCATTCTGTAAATTCCCATCCCATAAGTACCTATTTGTGTGTTGCAATGATACATCCAGGAAAAGACATGCTGATCTACACAGCGGCCCAGGTACAAGTATCAGAGGCAGAAGTTTCCACCCTGAAGGGTCAGGTGTGCAACACTTAGCTTTCATGTACCCAAGGTCCTTTATCACGCGTAGCATTGAGCCTTTTAAGTTGAATTCATGTCTCACTTCCAGAATTATTCCCAACTCTGAGTAACCTACTGGTATCATCCTAAATGACATCTACTCCCTATTATGGCTTAAGACAGCATTGCTTTTGAAATAAGAGCTATTAACATTTGCATTATGTCTTTACGCAGTTCTCTATTTGAACTGTCAGTTTGTTAATTACTTTATGTACCAGATACCTCATAAAAACAAGTCAAGACACAGATCTTGGTTAAAACAATCTTCATTCAGCATTATATAATAAGTAAGAATTGTTAGCTAGCAATAAACAAAATAAGAGACACTGAAACAGAAAGAGTGTGGAGGGGAACACAGCCTATGAGAAAAGGCCAAAAGTTATCTAGGCCTTCAGCCTGATCCATACAGCCAAGAGCTCTATGCCTGTATGAATCCTGCAACAACTCAACATCATTGCTCAGCCTTCTACCACATTTTTTCCTCTTCAACTCCTGCCTTCAAATTTAACAGAACATGTTATGAATGCCAAAATGCAACCTACTGCTATTCGCACAGCAAAAAATGTCAATTCAGCAGTCCATTCTCTGGATAATTTGAACAGTCAAAGTTGGCCTGAAAGTAGGTAGAGTTGGCCACATGCCATTAGCTGCACAAGGTGTGCAACCAGTGTGCCATTACAAGAGATCTGCATAGAAACATTACTTACAAGCAACCAAAAAAAGGCTAAAGATTAAGATGCCCCCAAAGCTGGGTCAACTTTTTTTTTTTTTAAAATTAATGTCCTAGGGAAAAAAAAGTAAGACTTGAGTAAGAAGTTGCAAACTGTGGGTAAGAAGAAAAGCATTTGCATACTGCCACTTTCTCAGCAAGTCCTCTCACTTGCACTGTGGGCAGTTTCACTGCTGATGTAAGAGCCCTGCCTAATTCTCTACTCCTCACCTTGCTTTGGCTTGTACCGTGTAATATTATATCGTGCTTCATCTTCGCAATTAATCTCAGTGACTTTTTCAGACAGATTTGGACCTGTCCTCTGATAATTTATGAATCCTGCAAGCTGATCTGGGCGTCAGAGCATCTACTTAATTAATATATTGGCTTATCTTGGTTAAGTAGTGACCTTAAAAAGCAGTACAGAAATGACAAAAAGTCTCAAGATGGCCATGTGTCATTAAAAACTGGGATAATGGCATAACGTCAAGAAGTTTTCCCTCCACTTTTGGTCAACTTCACAAGCCTGCTTTTGTCTAAGGAAGGGAAAGGGCTGGAAAGAAATAGCTGTAGGATATCTTAGCAGAGGGAAGTACAAGAGCAGGGCACATTTCAGGTGTAACAAGATGGCAGCTCAGTGAGGGAGTCTGGCCTACCTCAGTCTCTAATGACAGGAGCCCCGCAGGGTAACAGGTTAAGCCAAGTGGAAAAATTTATCCTAATAGTCTGGTTTCCCACAAAGTATATAGCCTCCAAACCCCATTATCATCCCACTTTATTTTCTTTAGTACAACATTATCTGTCAAGAATTAAAGTGATTTAGTAGGTACGGAAGGTAACTACTTTGTAGAAATTCACTAAAGTTTACATTTAAAGAAGTGCTTAATTTTCTTCTCCAGTACAGATAACATCTTTTTCCTTACTTAGCTGGTACATATTCAGCACCAGACTAATTTAAAACACTGAGACCTTATCAACTGTGTCTCTCCCTAGTATCCTAAAAATACAACACTCTTCTTCCCATTTTTTTTTCCATGTTCACAGAAAGTAAAAGAGCCTTTACTCTCTTATCTTTTATTTGAAGTCTCCATACAAATTGTTTCTTCAAAGCCTTTACTGCCTTCAGAGGAGGAAAGCCATAAACATCCCTTAGCTGTAGTGCCTGATGCTTGAAAGCTCATGCTGACTATTTGCATCTTTAGGTACCAGAGTCCCTGGCAGTGCCACCAGGAATCTCAAACAAACATACACAAAACTTAAAATTAATCAACATGAACACCATAATTGCTCAACACCAAAATATCTGAATGTGAACATTTAAATAGTATATGCCAGGACTCATGTCATATTTACTGCACATAATGATTTTATCTTCCTGTATCAGGCCAGTCACAGACTTGGACATGTTATTTCTAGCAAGAAAAAAATGTAGAAAAAATGGCCTAGCCTATTACACCAAATACTGTACCACCTAAGAACTGCAGCTATGTAATTTTCAGTTAACTCCTAGGTCTGAAACCAGCTTACACTGACAGGAAGAGAAATTGAGGTGGTTATCTCCCACTGAACTGTTAGCTTCTTCCTCACAAAAACGACTGCATCTTCAGGGTTGAACAGTCTTCACACAAATCTTAACAGCTTTGTAAACATCTGCACGATGGTTCATCAATTATCCTTCCCTGCCTTCTGTCACCAGCAAAGTTTGGGGAGAATTTGTCTCACTGGAGAGTGACTTCTTCTGGAATTAAAGTCTACATTATTAAAGTCAGGTTATTAATCTAATCAATTGCCTTACCTGAGACTTTTTTCTTCATTTTTAGTGGACTTAGTTTAATTTTCCCTCAAGACATTCAGGTTTGTTGTTGCTCAGTGCTTTGAAGCTGTGGCACAATGCAAGACAGGGCAGAGATATGAGAGTCACCTCAGTCTGAACTGGCTCCACAACCAGCCTAGGTCAGTACCCAGGAACACCCCAGGACAACTTTTGTTAGCAGCTATGTGTACATCATGTCCTAGGGACAAACCCTACATGTTTTCAAAGGGCAATTTTGAGTCTGATTGTCATCTCAATTCTGTCCATGTAAATGAGAAATAATTTCCATTAGTGCTGAAGAGCAACTGAACTAGAGGCTGGATTTAGTGAGATTCACACAAATTCCTCGTCACCCCTTTCAAGCAGGGCTCTTTTTTTCCTGATTCTGTAGAGCAGCTAAGCAGCTACCTCACATCACCCTGACCTGCAACAAGGGTTTCTAGGCACAAGAGAAGAGGGGGAGTGGGGGGGGTGGGAAGAGAGAAACAAAAGCATGCGCGGAGAGGCCCATCTGCCAGTGAGGAAGGAAAGATAAATTACATGAAAAGGATCCATGGCCTAGAGGAGATTCTCACATTATCATTTACAAAATGTTACAGCTTTGATCTATAATCCATGTTCTCTTATTCTTCCTCCTCCTTTTACATCCATGAACAATTGTTATCCTTTATCTTACTTTGAGTTAGAGCTGTGCGTCTGGGGAGACCAGATCTTTTTGAAGTGCTTTGCCCTTTTGTGGCAGCAGAAAAAAAGATGGCTTTCCATGACTGCATTTTTCTGTGGGAGCAGGATTCCTCTCCCAAAGCAGCAGATATTGCCCACCAACTCTCTATCATTACAGAGCACTTGGAGATCCTGGACTGAAAACAAGTGCAGAGTATCAGTACATGCATTTTAAACTCAAGAGACCCTCTTCTCTTATTTTAATGTAACTGATAGAGTTTCCCAGGCTCTTCAAGGATAACTCAAACCCTTTCATCAGTGCTTTTTGCTTTAAAGTTACCAGAGTGTCCCCAAAAGTAAACCAAAACACACCTGCAACTGAAGTTTCACACAAAAATTAACCACTATTTCTTTAGGCCCTATGGAGCCAAATCCTGCTTAATGAGGCAGCCCAGGCTGTCGTGGTTTGGGACTCAAAACCAGGGTCTTCAAACCAGGACACAGGCAAACACTAAGAATCAAGGAGTTCGACCCAAGGCGTTCTCTTCTCTGCAACAAACCAGCTAAAAGTCATGCTCACAAAGATGTGCCCATTTCACCTGTGACATGGGTACACAAATAAGCATGGGAGAGTGGGTGGAAGGATGCAGTCAAGAGAAGAAAATTTTGGGAGAATCTAGGCAAAATCCAGGTAAGATAATTGATAATGAGGAGAGTTCTTGTCTTAACAGGGGCTAAGCAGGTTCTCATTTCAAATAAGAAGTTGCAAGATGCTTAATTTCCCTGCTGATTGATAATGTTGTGGCATTGAAAGCAAGAGGAGGGATATGCAATGGAAAAGGGCAATGTTTCCTCTCCTGTTACACAGGAGCTATTCAAGAAAGGAAAGAACCTGAGCTCAAATCTATGCTTCACTGCTCATAGCATTTGCTGACTGGCAAATAGATACTGAGCGAGTGAAAAGGTTTAGGGATTTGACGTCCGTTGGCAAGGAAAAATCTCATCATCTGCATCCCTTGCAGCTGCTGATACTCTGCCAAAACACTCCTACTCTGATGTCAGTGGTCTAAGTGAGGGCCATACTCTGATAGTTTAATCCCAGGAAATCTCTGCTGAATTATTAACCGAGGCTCTGACTTCCAAAACAACTGCACACTGCTCCTCAAGCACAGAGAAGATTCCCTAGTTTCTGATTCAGACAGGGAAGATTCTGCAACTATTAAACCCTGGTGTAAAGTCCAAACTTACTTTCTGGACAGATCTGTTTACACTTGTTCACCATCACCATAAGCCCTCAGTGAACGGAAAAGAATCGCCCAGTCCTTCAAGTGATTAGAGCTGGGCTATGTCAGTAATAATTATTAAG
Source organism: Burhinus oedicnemus (assembly GCA_008921705.1). Classification (NCBI taxonomy): domain Eukaryota; kingdom Metazoa; phylum Chordata; class Aves; order Charadriiformes; family Burhinidae; genus Burhinus; species Burhinus oedicnemus. Next base: position 906,291 of record VFFE01006484.1, on the reverse strand, counting down.
TGCAGCAAAATGCCATCTTGGCACTGCATAAACTTACTCAGAATACATAAAAATACTGCAACAGCATTTCGTCTTCCCTTCTAGTGGCTGGAAAGCTAAAGCCTGTTCAGCTTTCAGAGTCTCTTGTGGATATAATCATTTTATATATAAATGGAAAACTTGTTCATGACTCATCTGCCTCTATTACCAAGTGGATTTTTTAGTCCAATAGCCAGACGTCCATTATGTGGGCTGCTAAATGATTTACGTTGATTGAGTACGCACTGTATGCAGCTCTTGCAAATTTTATATGCTGGCTGTTCAGAGAATGAATGCTTGCTGATTATGCTCCAAATAGCAATGAACCCAATTACCTAAGCCACTAACTCCCAGTAAGGAAGCCAGAAATACAGCTGTTGCTTCACTACCTTAAAGAAACATTTACTGTTTGGATCCTAAACTACTATAAGTTGAAGTAAATGGGAGATTTACATTAGTGAAGAACAAGCCCATGAGTTCAAATCACTTCTTTTAATAGCTGTTGTTAATTCCTTAGGCACTAGAGCTTGTATTCCGGAGTAAGGCCTCACCCCACACCTGGGAAAGTAGGCAAGAATCCAGCGACTTTGGGAATCTGAGTGACTTCTGAGATGGAGCCATAAAGATGAGGAGACTGGGAAAAAAATGTAAATTTTGGGGAGAAACATAAGGACACTTCTGAATCATCTTGTGATGAAAAATTATTTCTATCATACACAGCCAGAATGAACTTTGGTATGAGAAATGGGTACTAATGACTGCAGAAGAATCACCTGAAAAAAAAACATTTTGGTGGAAAGTAACATGTGGAGGTCACCTAGTCCAAACTCCTTTTCTACAGAGAGCTAACTTCACATTAGATATTGAGATCATGGGCCTTGTCTGACCACTCAAGGTTCAATGTGGATTGAGATACCATGTCTCTGGCACTGGTTCCAGTGCTCTGCCACTCTTGTGGTGAAGAGGTTTTTTTCCTGTGTCCTACTGGAACTTCCGTTGTTGCAATACATCACTGTTGCCCCTTATCCCTTCACTGTGCACCTCTGGGCACTTCTGAGCACACCAGCTTTGTACTCGGTGACAGAGCAGAACCATTTCCACGGGCACTGCATGCAGAGCAGTGATAGCAGTGGGCCTGTACGGGTGCAAGACCAAAGGGACATCACCACCAGCGGAAACAGCTACAGTTCTACACGTTGAGAGCAGCTATAAATTTAGCCAAGAGCCTCACTTAATCGCTCATATTGCATTTCAGGGCTCTGACGCACATGTAATTGTCTGATGCCGCCACACCACCCTGCATCCACAATGCTGCTGAGTCTGTGTTCAGGGAAGGACTTAAAAGCTAGGACTGGAGTAACTGGAAAATCAGAGGAGGGTGAAGAACAAGCTTACTCTTAAGTTCACAAAGCACCTGTCATACAAAACACTTTTCTTTCATGAGCACCAGGGAAAGTCACACAGTGTAACACAGAAGTAAATGAAAAAGTCAAAAATTACCAATGCGATTGAAATCAGACCCCTCTGCTCTTGTTCAACAAGCACATTATGAAGACCAATGGTTAAGTGACTTCCCATTCCAATCAATAATGACATTGCTGTCCATGGAGTCAATACAGTTTTAGCTCCTGTTCCAGACTCTGAGGTGTACACACAAGTACATTTGCCACTAAAAGCAGGCACCTCCTCACATACATCACACTGGTACACACCTCAGGAGACTCAGTGTAGATCATAGAATAGTTTGGGTTGGAAGGGACCTTTTAAAGGCCATCTAGTCCAAACCCTCTGCAATGAGAAGGGACATCTCCAACTAGATCAGGTTGCTCAGAACCCCGTCCAACCTGACCTGGAATGTTTCCAGGGACAGGGCATCTACCACCTCTCTGGGCAACCTGTTCCAGTGTTTCACCACCCTCATAATAAAAAATTTCTTCCTTATATCTAGTCTAAATCTACCCTCCTTTAGCTTAAAACCACTACCCCTTGTCCTATCACAACAGGCCTGCAAAAAGTTTGTCCCCATCTTTCCTATAAGCCCCCTTTAAGTACTGAAAGGCCGCAATAAGGTCTCCCCGGAGCCTCCTCTTCTCCAGGCTGAACAACCCCAGCTCTCTCAGCCTGTCCTCATAGGCTCGGATCACTTTTGTGGCCCTCCTCCAAACCCGCTCCAATAGGTCCATGTCCTTCTTATGTTGGGGGCCCCAGAGCTGGATGCAGTACTCCAGGTGAGGTCTCACCAGAGCAAAACAGAGGGGCAGAATCACCTCCCTCAGCCTGCTGGCCATGCTCCTTCTGGTGCAGCCCAGGATACAGCTGAGGCCAAAAAGTCAAGCCTTCTCCTCGTCCATTGTTACCAGTTTGCCAGTCTCGCTCATCAGGGGTGTACATTTTCTTTGACCTTCCTTTTCTGGTTGACATACCTGTAGAAGCTCTACTTATTCTTTGTGTCCCTTGCCAAGTTCAGCTGCAGCCATGCCTTGGACTTCCTGACCGCATTCCTACACAACTGGGCAGTGTCCCTATACTCTTCCCATGATACCCGTCCGTGCCTCCCCTGCCTGTGAATTTCCTTCTTGCCCTTTAGTTTGACCAGCAGGTCTCAACTCAGCCATGCCAGTCTCTTGCCTTCCTTTCCTGATTTCTTACGTAGAGCTCTTGTGCTCTGTGGAAAGCATCTTTCAGGATCTGCCAGCTGTGTTTGGCTCCCTTGTCCCTAAGAGCAGTTTCCCAAGGGGTCCTATTGACTAACTCCTTGAACAGCTGGAATTTTGCTTTCCTAAAATTCAGGGTCATGACTTTACTCTTCCCCTGACCCATATCCCTCAGGACTACAAACTCCACCAGTGCATGATCACTGCAGGCCAGGCTGCCTCCAATCTTGACATCACCAATTAGTTCACTTAAGTTGGTGACCAACAGGTCCAGTATTGCATCCCCTCTGGTAGGGCTGTCTATTGCCTGGCCTAAGAAGTTATCCTCAATGTACTCCAGGAGTCTCCTGGATTGTCTACAGCTCACTGTGCTACTTTTCCAGCAGATATCAGGGTGGTTGAAGTCCCCCAGCAGGACGAGAGCCTGCGAGTGCAATGCCTCCTGTAGCTGCTTCGTCAGGCTGAAGGCTTCGTCAATAGGCACCCCTTGATCAGAGGGCCTGTAGTAGATACCAACTACAATGTTCCCTTTGTTGCCTCAGTCTCTCATTCTTACCCATAAAGCTTTCAACCTGCTCATGGCTATTCTTCAGAGACAGCTCTTCACACTCTACACATTTCTTGGTGTAGAGGGCAATCCCTCCGCTCCTCCTTCCTCACTCGTCCCTTCTGAACAGGTCGTAGCCATTGATAGCCACACTCCAGTCATGGGATTCATCACACCAAGTTTCAGTAATGCCAACTACGTTGTAGCTTTCTAGCAGCAAGGTGGCTTCCAGTTCCTCCTTTTTGTTGCCGATGCAAGCCTGATATTATCCCCCTCCCCCTTCAAGCCTAGTTTAAAGCTCTGTCAATGAACCCTGCTAGCTCGTGAGCAAAGACCCTCTTCCCCCTTTGAGAAAGAGGAATCCCATCTGATGCCAACAGGCCTGGTGCCATGTAGGCCATCCCATTATCGAAAACCCCAAAATTGTGACGGTAGCACCAGCCATGGAGCCATGTATGGCTGGGTACATCTGTTTCTTCCAATGTCACTGCCTGCAACTGGAAGGATAGAGGAAAAAAATTACCCGCGCCCCAGATCCCCCTTACCAACTGTCCCAAGGCCCTTGTTGTGGTTTAACCCCAGCCGGCAACTAGGACCATGGAGCCACTCGCTCACTCCCCCCTGGTAGGATGGGGAAGAGAATCAGAAGAGTAAAAGTGAGAAAAACTCATGGACTGAGATAAAGACAGTTTAATAAGTAGAGCAAAAGCCACGCACGCAAGCAAAGGAAAACAAGGAATTCATTCACTACTTCCCATCAGCAGGCAGGTGTTCAGCCATCTCCAGGAAAGCAGGGCCTAACCGTTACTCGGGAAGACAAAATGCCATAACTCCAAATGTCCCCCCCTTCCTTCTTCTTCCCCCAGCTTTATATACTGAGCATGACATCATATGGCATGGAATATTCCTTTGGTGAGTTGGGGTCAGCTGTCCTGTCTGTGTCTCCTCCGAACTTCTTGTGCACTCCCATCCTACTCGCTGGCAGAGCAGTGTGAGGAGCAGAAAAGGCCTTGAGTGCTTCGCAACAACTAAAAACACCAGTGCGCTATCAACACTATTCTAAATCCAAAACACAACACTATACCAGCTGCTAGTAAGAAAGTTAACTCTATCCCAGCTGAAACCGTGACAGCCCTGAAGTCTCTCTGGATCTCCCCTGGACTACACGTTGCACTTTCACCACCACCCACATGGAACGTAATGGGTAATAGTCCGAGGGCCGTACCTGGCTAGGAAGTTTCCTAGTGATGTCCTTAACCTGGGCCCCAGGGAGGTAGCAGACTTCCCTTAGAGGAGGGTCTGTTTGGCATATTGGACCCTCTGTTCCCCTCACAAGATGGTCACCTACAAATATAACCCATCTTTTCTTCCTCACGGGGGTGGTCATGATATAGGGGGGTAGGCCTTTCTGGCCTTGAGAACACCTCTGGTGTAGATGGACCATCATCCACATCATCCACTGACTGGCCTTTCACATCCAGAGCCTCATACTTGTTGTACAGAGACACTTGGGAAGGCAGGGTGGGCAAGGAGGTGGTTTGTCTGCCACCCTAAGCATGGACTTGCCCCCATTCACTCCTTTTCTTTAAGCTACTGCCTTCAGCCTGGCAGGGGAGGATACAGGATCCCCTTGATCTTGTTTTTTTTCTGGTGGCTCTTCCTGTTTCTTCCTCAGGGAAGGCAGAGCATGGTTCCACCAGTCTCGCTCTTTCTCAGATCCCCTGATGCTCCTTAACCTTTCTGCTTCCTCTTGTAGCTCTGCCTCCAGGCTAAGCAGATATCCACCTGGTCACACATCACACAGCTGTTCTCACTATTGCCATGCATTACTAGTGAAAGACTCTGGCACTCCTTGCAGCCTGAGACCTGGACAGCTGCATGGTTTCATAGGAACTCTGTCTGGGTTGCCACATCCATTCTGGCGACTGCAGACAACAGATGTAATCTCTTAAATTTAGCAACACAATTGATCCAATTAAAAAAAAAAATCTCATTTTTAAATAAACTTTTGCATGTGACAATCATCTGTCTTCCAAAACTCTCAAATTATTTTTACAGATATTAATGGATAAGGCTTAACCATAACTTGGAACCTAAGATGCCTGCCTGCACCTGTCCCTAGGATTTGGGAATGGTAAACAGTGCACACCACCAAAATGCAAGTTTCCCAGTTAGCAAAAAGTAAAGCTGCAACTGCATAGAATCAGGCAAAGCAGAAAGAAATTAATTATGAAACTCCCTTTACAAATGCGATTTGAGGATTCAATCCATATCCCTTTCTCGCTGGAAAGAAAGATAAGGTACTTTGAGGGATCATTCTGGAGGCCAGTTTATCCGCTCATTCTCTCTCCTGTTCTGCATCTTTCAGATGACTTTGTACAGTGGCTGAAAGGGAGGATATGAACAGATGGCTGTTTGCTGTGATAACTGTGTCTGCTCCTACTCAGATTAATTGGTTACAACCCAGTTAAAGATTACAGCCTAGTCCAATGATACAGACAGTCCTTCAGTTACTCTTCACAGTCCATGAAGAGACTAAAATACATTCCTAAGAATGAAAATGGAGTTTCAATACATGCTAGGGATTGTGCAAAACACATTGCTATAAAACACATTTGTCCTTCCAGACCACAGTTTCAAAGAGTATAAAATTTACAGGAACATGAAGGTCAAATGGAGGTTTAGAGACAAAAGGCGTCCATGAGGATCAACAAACCCTAGGATATTTGACAGAATAGTGTCAGTGTCATGACTACTTTTTGTTTATCCAGGCCTTTGGCATCAAGCTGCTCATGAGACTTAGGGGCTGCATTAGTATCTAATTTCATACCTCTTCTGATTATGCTGAGAAGAGATTCCCCCTTCAAAAAACTGGGAACATGCCAGAAGACTGGAGCATTGTACTGATAATCACAAAAGAGGAGAACCAGTTGACCTCAGGAATTATAACCCTCAGTGCAAGACAAGATAATGGCAAAAACCATGCAATGCAATCAATACAGAACGAACGGACGGGAACACAAGTAGGGCTGGTCTACCCGATTATATGGAAAATAGACACTGACTCACAAACCCGATTGCATTCTCCAAGACTGCAGGATTGATTGCTAATGACAATCATGAAAGTGTAACAATTTTAGTAGAGTACTTAACATAGTGCTGCACGGTTCTCTGTTTAAAAAGGCAGCTCTTATTCTACACCAGTGAAAGCACAATAAACAGATTAAAATTGGCTAACTGGCAAACTCGCAGAGAGTGGGGAAACATGATCCGTTGAGGAAGTTTCTAGTGGTGTTCTGCAGGGTTTCATTCTGGGTACGTAGTCCATAAAGGTGTGGTTTTTCCCTCCCTCTTCTATGAAACAGACATGTACATACATGTGTATGTTTGTATGTGTGATACCTACACGTGTATTTTTATCATACTGAGGCTGGAAAGGGTAAAAGGACTTGATCATGAGTAAATTCAGCCCAGCAACACATAGTACTCAGGCAAATGCAATGCAATAAAGGTAAGAATAGCAAGCACAGGCCTCACAGGGTGAGAGTGTATTCTAGAAAACAAACAACTTAAAAAGAATTTGGGTTTACAAAATATTAAAAGGTTACACACACATCTGAGGAAGCAAAAAGAACGAGTACCATCCCTGCGTACTGTGCTGCAGGGGAGGGGAGCAGCAGTACTAGAGGAGCTCGTTTCTCAGGTCTTTGATTAAGAACTGGGGAAGAGGCAGAAAGAAACACAACGAAGAGGTGAGAGCTCAAGAAAATGTTTTGCAGGAGAAGCCTATGGAGCCCTAGCTGTTCAGGCTATCGAAAGGAAGACAGAGAGATTACTTGGTTACAGTACGCAAATCCTTCACAGGGAGAAAATGAATGTTAGAGAGCTGTTTAACACAGCAGAGAAATACACACACACACACACAAAACCCCAATGGTTCAAGCCAACAAAATTAATTTGTGAAATCAGACAAAGTTGTAATCTACAAGGTGATTAACCAGAGGAGCAAAGTACCTGGGGGAAGATTTTTCATCTTTGCTTGGTGTTTCCAAACCAAGACCGGATGTCTTCATGGAGAACAGAAGCTTTAGTCTAACTTGACAGATCAAGGGGAAAACAAAATTGAAACTCTGCCAAAAGCACCAGTTTTCTGCCTGTGGCGCTTGCCCATAGTCTACTTCAGAGGTTGCATGATCCCTCTCACATTGCTGAGATCCAAGTCTTTTATCAGTCACCTAAGATTCATCTCCCACTACCAAGTCTCAGGTTTGGTTTTGTTTTGTTTTGTTTTTTTTACACATACTCCATATATCTTTAAGCAGGCTGATGAGTAGGCACGACCATTTTTAATGCATGTAATGAAAGAAAAATAACATTTTCAAGCAGATATCCAGAAAGCCAGGGAAATACACATCACCCACATCCACGTGATGGATAGGGCTGTGTTATAGCTATCACGGACTTTTAACTGCTCTCAATCCTGACCTCATCTCTTCCTCTGCTACTACAAGATGCACAGCTTGTGCCAGGCCAATACATGTGTTCCACACTCCCTGCCTCTCAAACAAAATTACTGAAACAGATGACTTCACATTTTTCTTATTTTATTCTGAAGAGCACTTCCAGGATCACACTAAAATGAACTTTCTTTTAATTAGATCACATCCTCTCCTGTTGACTTGGACATTCCCTCTCCCCCAGTGGGCGAGAAGACTTTCAGAAACACACCCTCCAAATCCTTCCTCAGTTTTCGTCCTGTAAAGCAACTTGTGCCTATTCAGTAACGTAAGACAAAACGTGCCTGACTACATACGCTCTCACCACTTCGTAGAGACATGCAGCCTCTCCCCTGACTTTGACCCTACATGAAACAGCCCCAGGATTAAATTGCCATTCATGGATGCCAACGCCACTATCGACCACCTCCCCACCCGCCAGAGAGGGGCCCTGCCCTTTAAACGACGGCTGGGCCTCCCCTCCCGCATCCGAGGCTACAGGTGGTGTCGCCCACAAGGCGCAGCACGCCACCGCAGGTTGCCGCGCCCAGCGGTAACGGGCACCGCCGCCGCCGGGCAGCGGGAAACGGCTACCGGCCCCCTCAGGCACCGTTGCGGCCGTTGACGGGGAGGGGGGGGGGCGCGGCGTGGCCGCCGTCAGGCTTCTGGCGCCACCCAGCGGGTGCCGCGGGCCCCGGGTGTGAGGGGGAACCCGCCGCTGGCCCCGGGCCGGGCTACCCCGGGGAGCAAGGCCGTGCCCGGAGAGCAGGGAAGAGCCACAAGAAGGATCAAATCCTCCATCTCCTTTTCCGTGAGGAAAAGAGGAAGTCGGCTTTCCTGTCAGAGGAGCAGCTGCCACCACCACCTCACCCCCCCCAGTAAAGAGTATTTTCTTTGCAGAGCAGTACCTCACAATTTAAATGAAGCAGCACCTCCCCAAAGAGCAGACAAGAGCCCATTTGGGGGGATTTATCCCAGCTCACTGCCCAGGGATGGAGCTCAGCCGCAGTCTTGCAGACCGCTGCCGCCCACACCCTTCGCTAATTAAACCTTGGCCAGGCCCGCCTTTCCCATTAACAAGCAGGAGGAGAAAAAGCTCTCAAGTGCTCTCTAAAGAGCGACGTAAATGCCATCTGCTAACGGGAAGCGATGTGAAATGGCCGCCTCCGCTGGCTTTTTGTGACCTTTCTCATTGCCGAGGCTGCAGTCGTTGATCACGGGCTCTTCAGGGCATGGGTGCCAGGGCAGCAATTAGCACGGCTGTGTCCCAGGCCTCCCCATGCTGCCACAGCCCAAAGCACCAGCAATCGTAATGTGCACTACTGCTACTAATTAATGCCCTGCTCCATCGGGATGGAGCTCTTCTGCACAGCCCACGGCTGCGCTGAGCTGGAGGTCCTTCCTAGCTTTCAGGGACCTCTGCAGAGAAGGAGCAAATAATGATGTATATGCATAGTGCACACTTGTATAGAGTTTTGGGGTTTACAGGTTTTGGTGGTTTTTTTGTTTTTGTTTTGGTTTTGGTTTTTTTTTGCGTAAGAAAAACTGCCTGTGTTTATGTGAGGTTGTATGTGTGAAGGGTGCAAATTTGAGTTTGCCCGTTGCTAACCATAAAGTGGCCAGCCTGAGTTTTCTCAGATTTTCCCCTTCTGTCAAATCAATCCACAGAGTGAAAATTCATTTAGGGCAAGCGTTTTTAGTTCTAGCACCCAACCCAACTCTGACAAAGAAGTCAAAGGCAGCCCCTCCTCTGCCCCCAGCTGTGAGATCTAGGCCTGCAAATTTGCTATATAATTTTAAAAAAATGCAATTTTATTCTAAGAATTGCTGCCAAAGCTTAGTGGTAGGACCACACTGAAGTAGGTACAACAAAGACATACAATAATGTCTTCAGATATCCTCAGATGCATTGCCTCCTTCAACCACTTAACTGATATAATGAGCTAAATGAAAGCATATGTTTTTTTATATCACAGAGCTGCTGCTTACTGTAGGTGAACTAACTCAATTTTTAATGTGATATCTCAACCCCTTATCTTGACTCTCAACATCTACAGGAACTAAGCTATAAAATCTAATGATGGCTAACCTGCAGACTTCAAACTCAGTCTGAATTGACTCCCGTTCTCTGTCTTTTCCACCAAAGAAGCCCACCCCTTCCCCCATTTCTTCCTGGAGTATCGTCAGTCCTCATGCTGCTTCCCCACCTGCAGCACCAGCAAGCCGAACCCTTCCTCCCTCCTCTTATTTCTTCCCACCACTGTATACTTCTTTCTTCTTATGCTACAGGGTCTCTTTGGCATAGCTTTGTTTATGTCTTGTTTTGATAGCAATGAACTGATAGTTATTCACAGAGAAGACAGCATCTCAGTGTTTCCCAGTTGTGTTGTTCTGTACATCCTGCAATTTTTACGACAGGGGGTTTTTTTGTTACCTGCAAAGTGATCTGATAATCTAATTGTATTCTTGGTTTCCTCAGGTCTTCTCAAGGCCTTTTGCTTCTTATAATCCTCTTTCCAAATCCTGAAAATAGCCTTTTTCTTGGCATTGTTGTTTCATATTTGTCTTTTGAACTCCACAAGCTTCTTCCCTCTGAAAAAGGGAATGCAAATACATGTCCCAGAACAGCCTGCCTTTCTCCATCTGAGGGGGCACCACCTGGGGTAGCTAAGAAGCATTTTTTAAAAAACTATTTTTCTATTAGCTTATTGTGTCAATGATCCAACAACAGCTGGCAAAGGAGCTGTTTATTAGATCTCTCCCTTGCAAATTGCTGTTAATGGACACACATACTTTATACCCACACAAAACCTTGCTTGGGCTGTGTGGGTGGACCTGGGCCTGCATTCCTGCAAACACTTGTGGGCACAACGTAGTCGCATCCTTACACTTAAGTGTTGTCTCAAGATACGATTAAGATAAGTGTACATTTCAGATGATTTTTTTGTCTCAATTTTACACCCCTTAAAGGGTATGGACCATCTTGTCATCTCTGCTTGTTCAGTGCTTGCCACTTTGGTGTCACAGCCTGCTGGAAGGTCTGCCAGATACTCTGCCAATACACATAAGCAATGACAAGTAATAAATTGAGGCATGGAAACCTCACCAGTAAGGTTTCTCTGGAGGCAGGACACAAAATATCCTATGTTGTACATACATAAGAGAAGGGCTCAAAAGGGTGTTCTTCAATTATGATTACTTTAGGGAACGCAAAAGTGGGTTTGGGTTTTATACGTGTCTGATTTTCAGAATTGCTAAGCATGTATAATCCCCCCAGTAGCCAGAGGAACCTGGGACTCCTACATATCCGCAATCCTGTCCGCAAGAGGAATAGTAGCACTGTATTCCAGCACTGAACTTGTTCTTCACGCTGGTTTAGAGATGGAGATCGGGACCTTGATTTCACTTCATCTCTGACTGACAGGGCCATTTAAACAGCAAAATCCTCCATCCGCACACTTTTAAGGAATGAGGAGCCAGAGCCTGTCAGGTGGATTAGCCATATGTCAACTCCCCAGTGCACTACAGCAGAGCCATCGTTAATCTGAAAGCTTGATCACAGGCCAAAGGGAACAATTATATAACCTAGAAATCTGAAAGGCGAATAGTACAAAAACAAACAAGAAAGAACAATCATCCTTACTTACACATGTGCACATTTTACTACAACTATTAGGCAATCAAGATTGTCATATAATTGGCTTTTTTAAAATTACAAAAATGATGGAAGGGTTGCAGTAATTAAAAAGTGCAGGCAAGACGTTGAAAGATGATAACTTACATAAAGGCAAAGTGCAAATGAAGCAAAATCTTTACAAGTATTTATTTGGTTCTCCACAATTTAGAGAATTTGCGGATTTGCTGTTTGCCTGTTCCTGACTGCCATTGACAAGCCAGTGTCAAATTGGTCAGAGGGACAGATAGCCATCAGAAGGAATGGAGTCACCGGAGTGGAAGATTACTGTTAAAAAATAGTGTCAAGCCCCAGAAAAGGGACAAGTCGTAGGAGTGGGGCTCTTCACCAAGATAAATTGCATGGGCAAGTTCTGTGGCACATGTCTGAATTGCCATGAACGTCCAAAGCAAACTTTGGAAAACTGACAACAGAAGAAAGAGGTCCACTAGCATTATTCCTCCCACATGGTTGAAGGAGATGATCATGCAATTAATTCAGCTTATTTATTAGGACAGTGCCTAGGGCCTCTCAAGGTGGGGCCTTATTATGTTAGGCACATAAAAGCAGAACAAGTCTCTGCCCCAAAAAGACTTACACTCTTCTTGTACAAGGTAGGAGAGAGGAGGGTAAAATATAAGCTGAATGAACAAGCTGTGGAAGTAAGGTTAAGATAATACTCTAATACGCACTCAAAATTATTCTAAGAGGAAAGAGTCTACCTAGGTAGTTTGAAGTGCCAGCCTTTCCATACTGCCCCAGAGCCATCCTCCAGAGATCTGCTACAGAACTAGAAGTCAGTGTCAAATCCCACAGGAAGGTCGCCTGTCTGCAGTAAAATCCTAGGACCTACCTGATCCTCAGGGCTGATTTTCCACAGAATGTCTCTTAGGGAGCTGATGGTCCCCTGCTTCAAGGGTCCTGGTAGCAAGTCTCCAATCCTGGCGTGCAGTTTAATACCCGATATCTGGACATACGCTCTTGTACCTATTCTTTCCTGAGATATTATTTGCAACACATGGGTTGCAACCAACTTATTTGTATTTGCAGCTTCCTTGGGTTTTCTTTCCTTTTTTTTTTTTTTTTTTTCCCGCTCCCCCCCAAAGATGGCCCAGGTTCCACAGCCCTCTAGCACTTCACATGCACATTTCTGAGTTTGCTGTGGATATATGGCACTGCTCCTCACTGTCATGGGCAAATTCTTTATGCTAAGTACTGCTAGTAATAGTAACATTGGTTATTTTTCTGTTCTTTTGCATCTTCAAAGCATTGAACAAATTAACTATCTAAGCTGCTAGAAAAGCTTTTCTAGCAGCATTTCAGATTTCACAAAGCCGTCCACTTGCTCTGTGCCCAAGCTCTCAAGATACTGCAGTGCAGGTACAATGGTAATCTATAGCAGAGAAATGTCCGACCTGACATAATCTCCACTTCAGCACATGTGTATGTATACACAACCCTGTAAATTAGATGCGTGAGTCGTCCCGCTGAGGTCACAGACAGCGGACACTATAACTAAGGAGTTTTTTTATGTATGATGTGTAAAGAGTGATTTCAACGAGAATAATCCTTAGTTAGGTTTATGGGACCAGAAGGAAACCCAAGAAAAAGACTAGTGTCACGTACAACTTTGTCGGTATTAGCCTGTTCTGAGCTGGAGACAAAATGGCTGGCAGGCTTTCTTGCCAACTTTGACATTAACAGGAGGCAGGGAAGCCAAGGGATTGCGTGCTGGCCTCAAACTCAGAAAGCCTGCGCCCCACAAGCTGCTGGCTGAGTGACACGAGGCGTACTTCACTTCCCTGTGCCTCTCTCTCCTTTCCCACCCATTTCTACTTTTGTAGACCGTGAACTCATCCGGAGAGAAGCTGTTTTCTTATTCCGTCTGTGCATGGCAGAGCCCTGAGCTCAGTTGGGCCTCTAGGCACCAGGTTAATATATATAATAATAGTGTGGTGCAAAAAAACAAAGGCATAACAGTTTCATGATGGAACGCATCTCAGATGAGTTAATGTGTGCAAAGCACTTTGAAGTTGAAAGGTTCTGCAGCATGTAAAAGCTGAGCATTACTTTCATATGGATTTGTTGATCTTGAGGACTCACGAGGCCACTCGAAACATGCCTCTACTCAACGAAGTGCAGAGTGCGAATCCCTGCTACGCACTCCGATTTCCAAATGGAACAGTATGTCCAAGAAATTCCTATTTGAGGATGTCATTCATAAACCCCATGTCATTATAAGCAAATATTCTTACTTTTAGCACCTCTCTATATTAAAAATGAGCATCCCTGAGGAAAAATGCAAATTGGCTTTTCACAATCCTGCTGATTTTGGCATTATCTCTTCTCCATTGCTTTGAGTCACTCTTACTTTCTGCTTCTCCTACGTTAAGTTGCCATGGGAAATACAAAAATTCAAAGAAAAAGCATTACGACCTGCCAACAGGTTGACATGCATCGTATCCATTCTGGCTCCTGCAGCTGAACTGACTTTCCAAGGTTTGCTGAAGCCCAGCTGATCTCTGGCCAGGAACAAAGAGCATTTTGTGACTCCATATCCAGGCTCGTTGGCCAGGTCCTTTCCAGGGCTGGAGCTGAGACCCAGCCCAAACGCTCCCCAGGCAGATTCCAGACCCAAACTGCTACTTAGGATCATGCTCACTTTAGTTGCTCTAACACCTCACCATCTCTTTTGGATTATTATTTACTGTATTTCAGGAGCAGGGAGCACCCTAGCTCAGGATTAAGGACCTGTCTCATGAAGTGCCACCCAGGCACACCCAGCGGTGGTCCCAGAGCTCACCTTCTGACTGAGACAAGATGCGGCAACTGAGCAAAACATCCCCTAAAGAAAGCAGAAGGGTTACAGGAGAACAAGGGGTTACATATGGCAGCCTCGTGCCTCGTCTTGGTGATTCTGCATCATTTCAACTCTTCTGCACCGTTTTGTGTATGTATTAAATACAGAGATACACACCAATAGGCACGCTTACGCATGCGTCTATCCCAAAGGAGAAAAGCTATAATTAAATACGCCTGACGGACTCCCACCGTTCCCACGGGCCCTGTACCCTCTCACGGCTGCAGACATCTTTCCAAAGACGGTGCCACTAGGTGGAGCTGAGGAACAAAATTCCTCCCAGGCCATGTGCACAGCTGCAGCATCAGCTGCATTGCCCAAGTCACAGGTTTAAACTTGTTTCTTGCTTACCGGGCACTAATGTTGTTTCCCTGGCCAGTTGATACAAGGACAAGCTGTGGCGAATTGTCATTAAGAGATTGCAAAACCGTACTCCCTAACCACGCTGATTCACCCTTAGCGGAGGATGATGTCAGTCCGGGAAGATTTGGCAGGCAGAAATGAGTTTGGGAGACAAAAGGAGGGGCTTCCACATGCCCCACAGTTTATAGGGTGGAAAAGCCTCCTCTGTAATAGCTTCTTTTGGTTATCTAGGGAACAGGGGTCTGGCAGCTCTTGGCCCTTAAGTGAAACACTTCTGCTCATCAACAGCCTCCCGAGAGACTGGGAGACAGGAGGGAAGCATCTCCGCTTCTCGGTGGTCACCTCTCCAGCCTTTCAAAAATGACCCAATGACAGCAAACTGGACACGAAACTGCCTGTCTTCCTTGGTGAAGGGTACTGCCACAGAGAGGCAGAAATACAGGGAAAAGCAGTAGTAAAATAAAAACCCAGCCTCATGGTCCGGACAGAGCAGAAATTTCAGGGAAACAATCAAAAAGCAGGCACATGTGGTAGCAAAATGACTGTCACTCTCATCCTGCATGGGTAGTGGTGCCGAGAGGCTGAAAACTGGTGCTGTGGAAACACGCAGCCCTGGGACGTGCCATCTGAGAGAAGTGACATTGCCGGGTCTTGTTTACACAGAGCGTTGGCAGTGGTCTGTCTCCATCTCTTCAGAGGCAGGCAGAGTGAAGTGTGCTCAGGTCCCCACAGCGGAAGAGATTACCCCACCATAAAGGTGGTTAAAACCATCCCGTTTATTTTGTAAACTAGTTTACCTATAAATGCTTCCATATCTAAACAAGTATGGTGGTGGGAAACCTGCTTATAACTTCTTAAAGATGTTCTAAGCAGAGGAGATAAATGAATGTGGAAACAAAAGGGAGAAAAGGTACAAATAAGAGATATTAGCAAATCAGGTAACAGCAACATCTAAGAATTTTTTAGGATGCAGATTGTCAGGCTAAATTTGAATTATATCTGTTGACAAATATCATGGACTGCAGTGAGCTGGGAGCAGAATGCAAATACAACCACAGCTTGTATCATTTAACATTATTTAGATTATGTGTTGAAATGGGAATAGGGATTAGCTAAATCTGCACTACAGTGGGTCCAGTATAAACTTTGGAGAAACTAGCATGAAAACAGAATCAGATCTTAAACTTTACAATGCACTTATACAAATTACATGTTCATGTGAGAAGAAAAAATCATTAATAAATCATTGGATGAATCTGCAAATACACTGTTTCTGTCCAAGCCTAAATGTATTATCCAAAATAAGCCTATTTTTGTATTTACCTAATCAGACGGATGTATCAACAGAGATACACTATATAATCTCTCACTTTCTTTATTCCATGTGTGTGTCATGTTATGGTAACCTCAGTTTTAGATTATTGTAAAATGAATGCTTTCTGCATCCTAGCTCTTTAAGTGGCAAATGTCTGCAGGCAAACACCATTAAGATGTTTTAACGGTACATTATGCAAAGCAGGTTGTACAGTAGTAGGTTTCCATAATGGTAGCCAAGTGGCTAACCTGTCAGAGGACCACTTTTCTCAAACCAACAATACTAAGATGCTTTTCAGCCAAGGTGTGTTAAAGCCTGCACGAAAGGGTGCGGTACGCTCACAAAAGTGTGTCTGTGACCAAGATGTTCCCAGAAACATGGGGTGAGTCACCAATGTCACATTGCTTAGCTGTCTGTGACAGGTGAGATTTGGTAGCCACATTACTACTAAACAGAAGTATGAGGGAGCCTTGTTACGTGCAGGCACTGAAGTGTGACGTGACCGTCCGATGCCTTACGACAAAGCTTCAGGGAGAACACAGGTCTGAATCTGTGGCATTATGGCCTGAGAAAAACCCGGCCCTCTGTGCCTGGTGATCAATTTTGAGACTGATGAATTTCAGGAGTCTTGTCATATACTACTCCACTGTAATGAACAGAAATAGCTTTTTAATGATTTCTAATCTAATTTGATAATTAACTTTGTCTTCAGAAAGCAAATCAGTATCTACTGTAGTTGAAGTTTGATGTTGGGAAGCTGGAAAATAAAACTAATTTTTTTTTAACTACCCTATTGAGCTTTAGGCAAACTTAGATGGCATCCTTAGCCAAGGGTAATTCACCCTTTGACTTCAGCAGTGCTACCTGACTTAGGCAAACAGAAGCACTGATGTGGTGCTGTCACATTAAAGCCTCCTTGGTCATCCTCTAAAACGTGCAGAGGTGCGCCGTTTCCCAGGTCCCACATCGCACCGTTGCCCGTGCCACCAAGGAGGCTTGCCTCCAGACCTGCTGAGACTCGTTGGCTACCCAGCATGCTCACACACCAGCCTCCAGTCAGGACTTCCAGCTGCCCCAGGGCACCCTTTTGAGGTGGAAAACTCAGGTACCCTTGTGCAAGTCCAGCCCATCAGGTCTGCGGCGCTAGGGGAGCTGGACACAGGTGGCACCAAGCCCCACGTGCCCTAGCCCAGCAGCCAGCAGCCCAGGTGACTCTCTGGGAGAGCATGCAGGTTGCAGGGCTAAGTGTGCCAAAGCCTGCCCTGAGTGCAGACGTCGCCCAAGGGGGTTTGTGAGCTTTGCTTCTGCCCTGTGAGAAACATACATTGGCCTCACGCTGCTGAGGACCCTCTCTAGCTCCTACACTCCCCAATTTCACGGGGGCTTGCAGCAGCCAGAACATGGAGCCTCACTGCCCAAAAGCTCAGTTTGACCTCAGTTCGTGGTGCATGTGAAGAAGACCCTCCCTCATCCTCATCAGCATGAGGGGATGGTGGCAGCACGGCACTGACCCAGAGGAAGAGCCATGTGAGTGTCCTGTCCAGGGGCTCCCCACCTCCCGGCCCCCCAAGCCTGTCGTTAGCTCCTGCACATCCATGCTGCTGCAGTGACAAGGAACACTTCCAGCCGCTGCTGGCCTGCCTGCTTTCCAGCACCGCAGACCCTGTGCCTTTTGACATAAATCTGAGCTGAATATAGCCTTAGGCTTCAACTCACATTAATCCTACTACAAGTTCATACAGCGTGGTGCAGCCAAGGAGCTCGGTGCAAGAAATGGGAGAAGCAGGGGGAGAAAGAGGTAAAAAGGAAAGGGGGGTGTATGGTGGTGGTTTGGCACCTGCGCTAGGATCATGGCAGGGAGCGATTGGAGGATTTCTGACAGCCAATTTCAGATCACCTTTCATTTAGAAGGCAATCCTGCCTTTAAGCTGCAACACCTTACCGTGACTTTGAATAAAAAAGCAAGCATAAATCAGCATTGCTGTTCAGGGGTTTTGTCTTGCACCCCTGCTGGGGAATGAAAGAGGAGAGCCGGTGAGTCGCAGCATGTGGGGAGAGGCACAAGGGGAGCTGGTGCCCCTGTTCCCACACGGAGACCCTCACTAATACAGCACAGCTGAGTACAGAGCGTGTCCCCCGCCACAGTAAGCTGAATGAAAGGTACTTTTTTCACTGCAAGGGAGTGGTTTGTACTGGGAGCAGGAGGAAGAGAGGGTCTTTCAGCAGGGGGAGTATTTCTAACACCACCAAATCTCCATCATGTGGCCATAGTTTGCAGCACCTTCCAGTTAGTTGGGGAATTGGGCAAACCACTCTTCCTTGCTAAAGGGCAGGCTGGATTTGCCCACTGGTTGATGTGGGGGGAAGAGAGACTAATAAATTCCTTGTCCTCTGACAGGTTTACACTGGTCCAAACTGATGCCTGGACTCAGACAGCACTTGACCATGCACTGATGGGGATAACCGGCACACAGTGACCCTATAGCCACTGCCTACACACAGCTCCATGCTTCCCAGCACAGGCGGCTGGATAGCGAGCTGTAAAAGCAGCCTCTGCCCCATGGTAGTCGCTTGCCAAAACTGTGAGCCCAGCCAGGCGCAGCGGTAGCTGTGCTGCCAGTGCCAGGCTGCTGTTGGGCCAGTGCTGTTGGATACCAGGGCTCAGCTGGGAAAAGCACTGCTGCCTGCTGGGGAGAGGAAAACCTGGCTAAAAACTGCCGGCACATGAGAAGGGTCACCTGGATGAAATGGCAAAGGGTTGTTTTGGGTCTGCTGCTCAGCTTACAGGTGACACTGAGGAGGGATGAACAACCTGGAGACAGAATGATCCCTTACTTTTTGGGTCTGCCAGAAGTAATATTTTGTGTCTTGAGTTTTCTCTTTGGCCGCCAAACTCCAAAATCAAATTTTCAGCCAGCTCTAACAGCGATTTTAACATCTAGTCAGGAAAGATGTGAGGTGAGGTGTCTTTTCTCTGTGTGTATGCCTGTTGACACTCTTCACCACAGGTTCAGCACTAAACGTGGTGGTGCTGTTTTTATCTCCCTTTCTCCTCTTCTCCTCTGCTTTATAACTACCAGAACTGGTTCCTGCACTTACAAAGAAGTTGTGTGTCCTCTCAGGACAGATGAGAGATTGTTTTTAAGTCCAGCATCTGTTATTTATTGCTTACCGTGAAAGCTTCAGCTTTGAGCTGAGATCAATGCAGTTGCTCTAACTGTTGGAGAAAGTGTTCAATTATCACAAATCTTCCTGTCATTTGTTCATGTTTGTCTGCCGTGTGCTCAGGCTCCAGGCCACAAGCTCCAGCAAAGCCTCCAGAGCTGGACTGCGAAGGGAGACATGAAAGACACTCACACACACACACCCAGTTATGCCAAGCTGCTGAAGTTAAAGCTGGTTAGAGCGGTGTGAAATGCCCTGCAGGCAGCAGGATAGTGTCTTTTTCCTAGGACCCTTTTGCTGGGTAACAATGAAAGCACAACAACTGTCAGGGAAGCCTCTTGCTGGCCTGCCTTTGCATGTGAAAGCCATATTTGCTTTGTCAAAATAAAGCTGGTGCCTCTCGACTGACAGCAGAAACGCTCATGCCTAGAAGTGGCCCGCCTTGCCTCTCCCGAGCTGTCTGTTGTGGTCACATCCAAAGACCCCAAATCAAGATCAGAGTGGGGCTGTGGTAGATGCTGCAAAGGGATACGCTGCTGCAGGAAGTCCCACACCCTGCCACAAACAATTTCCACCCTGATGTGGAACAGGCCAGGGGAGCCAACAACTGGCTGCGAGGAAGGTCATGGCTAATGGGAATCCAATCAGCCTGGAAAGCATGTTCTGGGAACAATTTGATCCTTCAAAATCTCTCATAAAGGAAACCAAACAAACCCTTGTACAAATAGAGCCAGTTCTCTTTGAATGCTATTCCAGCCAGCTCTCGGTGTCCCTCACGGGCTGATGCAGACTGTCGTCACCTTTGTGGCCCCGCTCCTCATGGCAAGGGTGGCACAGACCCCTCTGAGCGGCACGGAGTGCTGGGGGGAGCGGGGCAGGCGGCATCACAGGGCTGCCCCATCCCCTGCTGCAGAGCATGTGCTGTGTCTGCTGGTACCTCCCGGAGGGCTCCAGGCGAAAGCCATGGCCCCTTACGCCCTCCGTAAGTCTGCCCCTGTCAAAAATTGGGTGGAGGTAGCCCAGCCCCACACAGCTGCGAGGCAGTTACAGTGGGAACGCAAATTAAAGCCACCCATTTATGTAAACTACCTCAAAGTACTGAATACAAAAGCAGATGCTTAGAATTGCAATACCAGTTTCAGGCAGGATCCACCAGAGCACAAGATGAATTATATACATATAGGATTTCAAAGGGGATCGTTAGGACAGGCTGAGTTCTGCCCACATCTTAATGACCTGAATAGATTAGCCTCTCCCTCCCTGCCACCTTGTGCTATCTGGCTGGGGATGGAAACTGCAGAGATTTTCGCTTCACTTCAGGCCTTAAAGCGCAGCTTCAGCTTCAGGGAGAGGGCAGGGGGGTGATGATGCGGTGCTGCATCCCAAGGAGCTCCCATCACTCTGCCAGGGGTGGCTTGTTTGCCAAGACAAACCCCAGGACCACCCTCAAAGCAGAAAACAGGCAAAGGGGAAAGAGAGGGAGCCTAGCTGAACGTGCTTGGAGCGAGCAAGAAAGGACAAGGGGGAAGAGACTGCCTGAAATGAGTGTTTCTCTGGTATTTCTCAAGCATCACTAGAGCAAAAAGAGAGAAAAAAGAGAATAAACAGAGGAAAGAAACAATGAAGGAAGAAATATGATATCAACTGGATGGAGAGTTTATACCAAAAAAACCCAAGACATGAATGAAGGGCACAGGAGATGCCCCTGCACCTTGCAGATCCTTCCAGTATTTCCTTACAGCAACTTCCCTCAGTTCTGTGAAATAAGTGCCTACTGTCCCATGGTGGAAAGGCTGAGCACGGCCTCCCCCCAGCCTGCACCGGGTGTCCCCACAAGGCGTGCACAGCCCACCCCTGCGCGGAGCAGCTGTGCCTTTCCGGAGCACGGGTAAATAATCCCACGCTTGCACACCTTGGAGGGAGTACAGTTTTCCTGGGTGAATGCAGATTTTCCCAAGTGATCAAAACAGGATAACCAGGAGTAAGAGACCAGATTATACAGCAGGGCTCATGAATTTCCATGGAAGCCCAGGAGTGCTGTGTCACAGGTAAGCACTGCTGTCACCTCTGTTTCTTTCCGAGACTGATTTCCAAAGGTAATTTTTGGTTTGCAATAAACAGCCTTGGAGTCACTGTGGATTTATTCTCTGTAGATCACATCCATTGTCTGTCCCCTTATTGGGACAGTTGGTGTCCTTACGACCCCAAGCCTGTAGCCCCTGAGGGATGCCCGCTGCAGCCACAGCGAACACCCCATCAGGCTTCCCATGTTCTACATGCAGCACAGTGGGTCTGGATGGCCACATACAAAAGCCCACCCCAAAACTGTGACTCCTTGCAAAGCACCAGGAGACCTTCGGGTAGGGCAGACCTAGGGCCAACATTAGCATCACTTTAACCCCAGGCAGGTACAGAAGAGGTGACCTGACACAATCCACGTCCTACCTCTCTCTTTGCCAGGCAAAAAATGCTGCTGTTTGGGTTCCCATGCCATTTATTTTATACCCTTTTATCCTAAAGCTCTGGCTGTGTTCTTTAATATAATAAACAAATCACAGGTCTTGTTTTACATATCGCCACACATGAAATCTCTTTCCGGCACTTTGTCTTTATGCTTGTCTAAAAAGCGCCTAGCAAACTGCTGCATTAAACAAAAATGAAGTCGAGCTTGGGGCTCCCGTACCCAGAGCCCTGGGGTTTACAGAGCCTTCTTTGTGCAGCTTCTATTTCTGTCTGATTAAGCTATCTAATTCTGAAAGATTAAGCTATCTAAACTGACTGAGTACTGAAGCATTTAAAATGTAAATGCACTGAGCTTTAATCACAGCCTGCAGACTACCCCTCTCTCTCTCTCCATCTGTATATACGTAGGGGCTGTTTCCTCGCAATTCCTTGATGTTACGCCTGCATCTAGTGGCACTTTCACATCCCACAATTAAATAGGGCATGCCAGGGTAAAGGACAAGGTGTCCAGCTGTATGGATGTGAGGCTGAGGGTGCAGCTAGAGCAGCTAACGTGATCCTGGCTCCCCTCTCTGTCCTGCTGTCCCCACAGCCTTGCCCACCCCATGTCGGCACCCACACCGTTGGCTTTCCTGGTGGCTCGGTTTGCCCTTGGACAGGCAGCACCACTGCCAGCGTGAGGTCAGGGACTGGGCGGAAGGCAAAACCACGGCTCCCCCAAATGGGGCCAATTTGTGCTCCCACAGTAATGCATCTCAGAGAAGTGAGAGCTGCCAAGTTCTCTTCCCTCCCAGTACCTCACTGTGACATTCAGAAGTCCCTTGATTTTTAACATTTGAGAAAAACCCCTACAGAGGACTATTTCCAGTCTGGCACGACGAGCCCAGGGAGGAGAAGACACACTACAGACGCTCTGTGGCTCTGGCCCATAGGGGTTATGGGGGGAAGAGTGGGGCGAGCCTGGCACAACCCTGCAAGCCCCAGCGCTCGGCAGCCCCGGGACTTCCTGCGCCATAGGCTGCATCTGCAGTGGCAGCTTTAACAAGCCTCCATAGACTGCTGTCCCATTAATTTGCCTAATTGCTTCTTGAACCAATGTATAGTTTTGGCACCTGAAGCATCCCATGGCAATGAGTTCCACCAATTAATTATGGTTGTGTGAAAAAAAAAACTTCCTCCTCTATGCCTTAAAAAATATCTGCCTGATGATTTCATTTAACATCCTTCAGGTCTTGTCTTATGAGCAAGTGCTGCCATTCCTCCTGCTATTCGTCACATTGTAGACTTCTGCCGTAGCCCAGGGTCCTCTCTTTTCTAGGCTGAAGTTGATTCAGTCTCGTCTCATACAGACAGCATTGCACATCTCTGATCTTTCCCACCACACATCTGTCTGCCCTCTCCCGTTCAAGCACAGCCTGAATTTCAGGAGTGCCACACACCCCCACCCCCGAGGTTGTTCAGTAGGAACCGAAGGCGTTGGGTACTGCGTCCTTTAAAAAATCAAATTTGCTGCTGTGGGTTGTGCACCAAAACTGACTGCAGCCATCTCAGCGGATGGCCTGGAGGTGTTCGGTGCCAAACCTGCCTTTGGTGGAGGGGTGGTGGCGCCATGCCTGGCTCCCAGGGCTTCTGCAGACATCGGCTCCGAAGTGCCACCCGTGACTAGCTCTGGCACTTCTTTATTGGCGCCTCTGTCACTAAGCCCACAAACAATAGGTGACTGCCACAACATTTGTATTTGAGATCACGGGGACAATAGAAGTAGTATGTTCATTGAGCAATTGTAAGCATTACCTCAATGAAACAATTATAGGCACTTGCAATAGAAATATTGCAGATAGGAAAAGAAATTACCTCAGACAGGATCAAATATGCAAAGCTAACTGTGGCTGCGGACTTCTCCCACAAGATAAACAAGTGGCTCAGCCCTCAAGAGGAATAGCAGGAAGGGGGAATCCCGGAGATCTATTCCTGTGCCAGGTTTTTTTTGCAGGGCTTTAGCAGGAGCCACATCTGGGAGACCAGGGATGGCCTCTGCCCGCAGGGCGATGCCCTGGACCCCTGTTTCCCCAGAGCCCCTCACCCACGGGGGGCAGCAGGCTTGTGCCCACTCTGTGTCAGCAGTTGCTATGAAACAGAGCAGGACAAAACCATAGGCACAGGTTGTGAAAGGAGGAGGGGAATATTTACAAGGGCAGGGCGCGTAATGCGACTTTCCCTTGCCCCAGAGATGCAGAGGTGATTCCAGCTTTCCACTCCCTCCGAGCCAGTCACATGGAGGAAAGACAAAATGTGGGGCAGAGAAAAAGCTGTGATGCAAAGCACTGCGTCCACCTCCCCATATCCCTCGGCTCTGGAATAACAACCTGCCAGCCACCTCTCTCGGCGCCACGAAACCCAGGGGGGCTACAGCGTGCCAGCTGGGAGATTATCTTTGCCATCTCTGACTCTTTCCTAGCTCAGCGTATAATCCATCTTTTTAAGTACTCTGTTTTTCTTAAACAACACTGCCATTCCCTTGAAAACATAGCTCTGTTTATTGAAAACAAGCAAGGGTTGGTATCACACCACGCCAAATGGCAGCCGCGTTGCTCTTGGGTGGCGCTTGACAGCACCGAGCTGCGGGTGACAACTCCTGTTTCCAGTAGGTGAAACAGGCAAGTGCCAGCAAGGATATGCCCATAATAAACCACCGCTTATCTGCTGGGGCAGAGATTTTTCCTCTGGTTGCCAACATGCGTTACAGCCTGAATCTTCCTTTTCTTTAGCAAAAAGCATTTACAGACGTTTCCACCGTTCCTTCTCTAAGGTTATTCTGCAAAAGATGAGCAAAACAATGAAATTGTGAGCTTAGCCGGAGTGAGACAGCCCTTCTTTTAAACAGAGGATTTTGATCGTGCCCTGTTATTTCATCTCTTTAGAATATTCACTAGACAAAGTAATTTTCCTGTCTCTGAGCAGCGCTAAGCTGTCAGACTCCTTTTCTCTGAGCAAAAGTAGTGCAGCATCTTCTCCCCACACAAGTGCTTTTTTGGGAAAATAAAAAAGAAAAGGAAAAAGAAACCCCCACCCCCACTGGTCACTTAGAGGCATATGGTTTTCCAGAGCTAGCAAGAAGAAGAAAACTGTGGCTGTTCATGTAAAACCCCAGCACCCAGGAATTGCTCCTAGCAGGATTGCCACCCCAGGAGAGTCGGCCCCACCTGGTAGCATAACATCAGGAGGTTCATTTAGCAGCTAGAAGAACCCACCCTGCCGATATCCTCCCATTTAGTTTTAAACAGCAGTGGGGCCGAAATTCAGCCGCAGACAGGATGGGGAGGGGGGACGAAGGATGGGGGCAGGGCAAAAAGAGATTACCCAGAGCCCTCCCTTGCAACCAGCACAGACACTGCCCGTGTTGTTTCTTTAACTGAGGAAACAATGTGCTCTTTCAGGGGCTGCAGGTGGCTCGGGGCATTGCAGAAAAGGGACATTATGGCTTTCCATGATAGCGTGATTGAAAGGTTTGGAGCCCTATGTACAAAAAAGCCTTTGCCGAGGGTATCGCTGCTGCATGGAGTATCAATGAAAGCTGCATGTCTGCTGTTATGAATCCGATCGCCGCAGAAAATGAATGGGAAGCATTAAGAGCAGCAAAATAGTATTTCAAGCTGCACTGAACAGCATCCAATTCATCAGTGAATAGCAGGCCCGGGTCAGTGAAATAATAGCTCTGTTTGAAAGAAATATGGAAGAGCCTTGAGTAGTCTGCAGGCGCAGATGTGCAAAAGTAGTAACCAAAACTGCAGGCACTTCGGAGGTCTAATGGAGAGCCCGCGTCGAGCAAGGCAGTGTGGCTGGGTGTAGGGTCTGCAGCTCCCCCCGTGAACCAGTTTACGGGGCTTTAACAGCATCCCACCCCCCTGTCTTTGGAAATAAGCTTCACTGAAGAAGAAAAGCAACCTGCATGTGTGATAGCACTACAGCTCAGCTTAGTTTACCTCCAAATACCATAGTCAACCCTTGAAAAACCAAACTGGCATGAAAAACATGAAGGCATCAGCAGCATTTTTACAGGCAGTAGTAGTAAAGCCAGAAGCAGAACCTGGATGTCCCGATTTCCCATCTCAAATCCTGACCCCGATCCTCCACCACCCTGCGTTCCTCTGATTTCTGGGATGCTGCAGTGATGAGAGCTGCAAAATCCAAAAGCAAGCCCTGCTCACTCCACAGCTGCAGCAGCCCAGCCCAGCCTCAGGTTGTTACTGGTGAGTGCTGGGGACCGCATGCAGGACCGAATGCCTGTCCGCCTGCAGCCGTAGCCCAGCTTGCCCCCTCGCCCGCTGGCCAGGGCTCGGTGGGCTCTGTGCGGGTTTTTTCCGAGGTGTGTGGTCAGACCCTGCTGATGGCACCCTGCCCACACGTACCGCAAACTAAAGCGAAGACAGACAGGCCACGTCCCAAGCTGGGACTTGGGTTCCTGTCCTGATGGCTGCTAGTTCCTGAGCTGCTGGGGGTGCCACAGGGCTGGGCCAGTCCCAGGACATGTCCCCACAGTTCTGCGCTGCTTTGGGCTGCACATTGGGCTTTTACCCAGAGATTTCTCTGCCTGACCTCTCTGTGGCAGATGCTGTCTTCAAGGGGTGGTGACACAGGAATAGCAAGACAGCTGATAAGGTTTGATGGCTCTTTACTTAGGGGAAATCCTCTTGACTATTGCCCAGGGCAAATAAGACTCAGAGGCCTGAATTCCCAGAGGAGGCATCCATGCACCAGATCAAAGTCTGCTCCCCAGCTGTCACCGCAGAGGCATCACCTCCAGCCATAACAGGAGGTTATAAAAACAAGGTCTCTCCCTGACGCATCCCAGGCTGCACAAAGAAACCGGCTCCAAAGAAGGGAAGATGAGAGAGACCTGGCTGCAAGTGCACTGTGGACTGTGGATCTGAGTGGCAGGCTCCCATAAATGCTGTGAGATGGTGGCTCCAGCCCTGGGGATGCGCCGGAGCCATGTGGGAGCTTGGGCAGGGGAGCGCCTGTTGCTTGACTGCCTATTTCTCGCATTAGTTCCCGTAGCCAGGGATGCATCCGTTTGCTTCCACTGTTACAGTCTCACACGAGGGGACTTAAATCCAGAGCGCCATGAGGCTCATGAGTTATTAAAAGTTCTGGGGTATAGTCCTGAGTTTTTAAACTAACAGGGGCATGGGGTCCTGCTGCTGGAAATGTGATTTCTCTCAGGTGGAGGCTTTCCAAAAAGCCTCACTGCTGCCGGCGCTTCATAAAGAGCCCAGCTACAGGTGGGCACAGGCTCTAAAACCCCGCTTGTCATAACAACCACGGCATTCGCTTGCTCTCACAACAGCCGGGCTGCCGGCGCTGCTGGCACAGATCACGCCAAGCCGGTGTCAGGAGCAGCCGGCATCCCCGCAGAAAGCTCACCTGGCACAGAAGAGGCCAAAGCGTTGAGCTGCGTTAGTTGACGTTGCTTTGATAATTTATATCACATTTTATAGCTGTTGATGTTACAACTCCGTCAAGGTACTTCAGCATGAAAGATGGCAAGGTCCCTGCCTTGGAGAGCTTACAGTCTAGTACAGACAGGTAAACATAACAAGTAGAAACATTAAACCTTAGGTGGGGAGTGGGGACAGGTTGAGGGAGTATGTACAGAAATTATCTTTGGCACATCAAAGAGCTGGAAGAAGTCCATCAGAGGAACCTTTAGGCTATTTATGTATTTCAGGTAGCAAGATAAAATCATGAATAATGAGTTCCTGCAACCTCTTTGCAGAACCAGCGCTGAAGCAATGCTTACAGAGGCAGTTCCCTGCTAACATACGTCCTTCGGATGGGGAATGCTGAATTTTCCCCAGATTTACATCACTGTCTTCTAACCAGTAATGAGAAAAGAAATAACAAGCAGCATAGGCATGCCAGCATCCTTCCAGGTTTTTGTCCCTGTCCATGGCTATATGATCACAATGCCTATGTGCCCAGCATCATCCTCAGCATCTCTTTCTTCTCACCACAGCCTGCTTTGTCTGAACTCCCAAGCTACCTGCCCCCCAAAAAACCCTATTGTGGAGTCAAAGTTCCCAATCCTTAACCCTGCACTCCCTCACCATACACAGTCCGTGCTGTCTTCAGCAAAACATTGCTGAGCGAGGCAAGTTGCACACCAAAGAGAGGAACAACTAGACCCAGCTTCAACAGAGCTCCCTGTTGCCTCAGCTCCTGCAGCCGGAGAGCCAGCACACACCGAGGAGCAGCACAGGGGCCATCCCACCAGGGCCTCCCTGCGCAGCTTCTCTGGACAGGGGCAAAGGTCTCAGACCCATCCCTTTCAAACCTTTTTGGTGCAGAACCCAGGGTTTCATTAGGGAAACAGAAATGCAGATCACCCGCTTGTGCTACGCTGTCGGGCAGTAGGACGCTCAGGCTCGCAAGCACTGGAGGCAGCTCAGGTGCAGGAATTGTCTCTAGATTATTCTTCTCATTGGTGAGGGCTCCCTCCTAGGTGCAAGCTGAGCAGACTGACACAGGACATGAGCTCTTTCCAGTGCAAACCTATCACCCAAAAAAAGACAAACGTGTGTGGCGGCACTGTTAGCTGTTTCACTGCCAAACGGACCAAGCCAAGTCAGTCGATCAAATCACAAAGGCGTCCTGTGTGTACAGAGACTGGAGACCCTTTACACCAGGCTGGTGTAGTTACTGTCAGCCAAAGCCCCCGCAGTGATGGTATGAAGAACGGTTACAGAAAAAAAGCAGCTCTTGCTGCTCCCCTCTCCTGCGCTGCCTCTGCCGCCCCAGCAGCCCCAGCACTGGTGCGAAGAGCTGGGTGAAAAAAATGATCCAGCTGACAAACAACCTGGTGGAAAGCAGTATTTCTTAGCCAGATGAATTCTGCAATCCAGTTCATCCTATAGCAGAACCTGTGGGCTGTTTCAAGTTAAAAGCTAGTCAGGCTCCATCCTTAATCATCCCCTGGGCAACTGAGGTATGACTCTTCTACTCGGTGGCAAATAACTGCAAGAGATTGCCGTTGTTTTGTTGTTGGGTTTTTTCTCTTGCTGTTTCAGCCCCAGTTTGCTGGTGGCCATCTCTCTTGTGGTTGCTGGCAGATCAAGGAGCTTGGTGACACTATGGTGTTTTTGACCGGAGAAGGCTCTCCCCAGGTAACTCGCACTGCTTCCCTGCAGCCTGGCCTCAGGACACACGGAGAAACCTAGGCAAAACCATGCAACCCAATGGCAACGGCAGCCACGATATGGCTCGGGTGGCGAAGGGGCCGGCAGGCCATTTCCCCTTCGCACGGCTGGGGACACCCAGGGCTAGCGAGAGGCTGCCTCTGCCTTAGCTGCCTGACAAACTCTGAGACAACTGCCAAATTCTTTTTCCCTCCTTTTTCCACTTGTGTTCCCCCCGGCCAGCCCTGCTGGAGATCTGCCCTCCCAAATCAGCCGGGGGGGACACCTCCCTGTTCTTGCAGCTCTCCTCACACCCTTCCCCACTGCCGTACCACCCACCAGTTGCGCAAGCCGGGATACACCTCCCTCCCCATCCTTTGCCCTCACCTACAGCAAACACCCCCATGTTTCCCTTCTGTTTTGACGACTCTATCGAACTGCTGTGGAAAAGCAGAGGCAGATCTCCAACACCTCCTCCTCGGGCTGGTGGGTAAACAGACACAGTGGCAGGGAGGAGGCACAGTCTCCTTCAACCCCTGCGAGCATCTGCTTATATCTACAGAGGGCATACAGGTTTCAAGACACAGAGTACTCCACAGTATATTGCATGAGGAGTTACAAGAGGCTCTTACATCTCGAAATGTCCCCTTTCCCGCTGATTTGGCACTGGGCACTGTAAATCCATGGTACGCTGTAGACTGCAGCTCTCTGAGGATGGGGTCACCTGCTTACCCTGTTGGGCACAGAGCCCAGCACTTTGCACACAGCCATCCCCATCCCTTCCGGGCTCCTCCGCTATAATATCAAAATTTAAAAAAAGCACCATGTAAGTGAGTGGAGTAACCAATCCCTTAAAGGCAAAGTAAACAGAGAGGAAAAAAAAACGTTTGTAAGTGGGTTGGCTCAATCCATGCCAAGAGAAAAGGATGTTTGTTGCACAAATAGAGTGGGAGCAAGACTTTCCTGCCTGACTGGTGGAGAGGTCTGTAAATCAAGACTGGAACTCCTTGCCACGTATATGAATCAATTAAAGCACTCGATGAATCATTTATTTTCAACATAGGCAATCAGCAACAATGGTTTGATGTTCAATTGATTTCTCATTTGTCTTGCTCCCCTGAGTAATGACGAACACCTCACCACTTACATGGTGCGTGCCTCAACCCGACTGCTCCTGGAGCAGCTTCTTCTGTGAGGAATCACGCCGGGCACCTGCTCCTACCTGCTGACATTTCACAGCTCTTGGTCACTACCCGCCGATGCCTTTGGCTCTGCTCGTCTCACTCATCTCACAACCCATGCTCTTTCCCCTGGGGTCCTCCTTCTTCCTTTCTTTCTTTAAAAAAAATAAATAGATAAATAGCAAAGCTTCATTTTCAACATGTGGCAGTAGGGCCAGATTCCTCACTAGCAAGTATCAGCATCCTACTTCTCAAAAGCTCAGATTATCAAAAATTGCGGGAGAAGCAGCACAGCTCTGTGTACAGCAGATAATGTAAAACACTCTAAAGAAAGGAGTCTTTAGAATATTTTCTATTAGATACCATATCCATACGGCACATTTCCTTCATCCAGTGTGCCTTGTAAAGTGTTTTGTGTAGACCTCTAATTCATATTTTTGTTGCCTGATGGTACATTTCAGGCTCATTAATTAAACTCAGGTGGATACAAAAAGGAAGCCCTCGGTTCAGACCCTGGACTACGCTGAAGTCGCAGCGATTAAGACATCACGCCAACAACGAGGAGTCCTGTAGTCACACAGTTAATTTTAGGGCGTGCGATTCGTATGGCCCCAGATATCTGTCCTGAAACAAGAAGGCTTGGCTGTGGCTGTTGGTTGTTCCTAGCGGATGCAAGGCACCCCTGGGATCAGGCCAAGATGAACATTAACATAATCCTATTATGATGAATAAACTGATAAAAGACGGGGGAGAAAAAACAATATTGGGGCACACTGAACTTTCCCATTCATGAAAACAAGGTGCCCGTGCCCAGCTTGCAGGGCTGAGCACTGATTTGGGGGCACTGAGGCCAAGTTTCCTGGGGCGTCTGAGGCCCCCCCCCCCCCAACCATGCACTCCCCGCTGTGGAAAGCAGAGGCAGGAGCTACGCCGCCTCTTACGCCCGGTGGGACAGTGGCCCCGGTTTGGTCACTGCCAGCACATCAACGCCCAGCAGCACAACAGGCGGCACAGTGGCTATGGGTGAAATTCAGGTGTCGGTGAAGGACTAAAAGCAGGCTCCTTTGGCTGTATTATGGTGAATATCAGGGATACATGAGCTCCGCTTCACCTCCGGCCACCTACAGTCTCCCCAGGAGCATCCCTTCCCCAGAGCATCCTCTCCCCAGCACGAGGCCCCTGGGGCTCCTTTTCCCCTCCGGCGAGCAGGGCAACCGACCAACAGATCTCCTTGCTTCTTTGTCCTGCCCCATCACTATGTAGCTCTTCAAAAATCATTTTTGGCCATATTTGTGCATAAAGCAGGCCTGAGAGAGCTGCAGGATAATAAACAACTTGTTTCCTCTGCACTCAGAACATTTCCAGGCGCTTTTGCTTTTCAGCCACTTCACTGGAGAACATCTCAAAAAACCCTCTTCCATTTATAGCCATGAGTCAAAGATTTTGGCTCCCTTGCCCACCTCCTCGTCTCTAAAGCTTTCAAGAGAACGAGGGCCACCTCGGGCAACCAAGCTGCAGGTGCCGCGCTTCCAGCTCCCGTAGGAGTGAGACATGGAGAACAGCGACCGCCCCGCGCCCCTTCCCATGCACACATGCTCTGACTTTTTAAAACCCGCTCAATACGAAAATATCAGTATTTTAAAGATTTCCCAACACGCCTCACTGCAAGCTGTTGAGACACCTCTCTAAGCACAAGCCTTGTGTCATTTGCTGTGTTTGGGCAGTGCCGCGCACGCTGCGATTATGACTCAAAAGAGCGAGCGCAGCGGCAGAGGAAAGTCCTTTCAAAAGGCTCCAGATTCACCTCCGAGGAGCGGGCGCGTTCAGAGTTCACCGAGCCTGAATTTGGCGTTAGCTGCCTGATGTCATCGCGATTGCAGCTCGCTTCCTTAAACCCCTGCAAGCCAGAACAGAGCTGGTATTCACAGAGGCTGTGCAAACAGTGCACTTGGTGCTCCGGCTCTGGCTTGGGCCATGCTCAGGTGCATGCTTGCCCCACCAAAAGTAGTAGCTGTAGTACTGTAGTAGTAGCTGTTCTGGAAAAGGCAAAGAGCCTTTTATCTGATAGTTTCCATCTTACCTGCAAAATCATTCGAGAGCTTCCTGCGTCACGCAGTGCATCCTGCAGGTGCAGAGAGATCCTTTGCCCCAGTTTAGCTGCCCGCCCCTTTTGCCAGGGAAGAAATCAGGCTGCCCCGAGATGGACAAATGTTAAAACCAGACAGGGAAGCCGTACAGAAGGAGGAAAACATACCAGGCCAATTTTCACAAGTACTTCAAATGTGGGGCTTGATACCTTTGGACTAACATGCCGCCGAGAACCACCACGTTCATCCTCAGCTGGTATTTTTGTGAAGCTTTTCCATGACGCACACCAACATCGGACCTGGGGAAGGGTAAATGAACAGACGTGAGCAGAGGTGGGCTTGGCGGTACAGTCTGATGGTCTACGGTGAGGAAGTCCCATCGGGGATCGATTTCTTCAGTCCTATCAGAGCTTAGCCCAACGATTTCATTATCTAACCCGCGCTGTTAAATGGGGTTAGCCAGCAACATATACCTAACGGAGTCAAGGAACGGAAAGCAGCTGACAAAATATTACTTTGGGGATTGTCAGCACTATCCAGTTAGCACTGACGCATTGGGATACCTTGCCCGGGAAGAGGGATGATGGCCATCACACTCACAGCTTGAGGAGCGAGCATGTGTGGGAGTTGGTCCCTGCTGACTGCTCCTCGCCACAGGCCACCAGCTTCCCGCAGCCCAGGCTCACACTTCAGAGCCAGCAGATGTGGCACCTTGAAGCCCTGGGGAGCTCTGGGATGAAGTTTCCTCCTCTTTCTCCTGAGGCCTAAGTTCCAGCTGCCAGCAACAGAGGCAAGGAGCAGCTTTGAGCTGCTTCACTGTCACAGATGCAACTTCCAGCTTCATCAAATCCACCCCAACAGCCTTTCTTGACTAAACATGAGTTGATTTTTAATTTCTGTAAAATTCTCAGCCTTGTCCAATTTCAAGATGAAAAAAAAAAAGCACCCGTCAATTTTCTGCACTGGTCTTGATTTTACAAGACCACACATTTTAAATAAATAACTAGCACTTCTCATAGCATTTCTAGATTTGTCTTAGGAGAAGGATCACAGAGTTATTATTTTTTATATTTGAAATCATAAAAGACCATTTGATGCCTGCTCAGAAATCAGCAATCTCTTTGAAATAATGACAAATCCAATGGAAACAGAAAACTGCCATGAATTAATTTTTCAGAAGAGGCAAAAGCACTTGTCTTCAGCTGGAGTTAAACTTGAGTAAATCCTTGTAGCTTGGTTTGGTGAGTGAGTTTGAACCAGTATCATGGTAACTCAGCCCCATGGGCAGGACGCGGTATGCAAAGATTACATCATCAGATTTCACGTCGTGATCACCCAGGACAGGCAATACTGTGAATCATAAAAGTAAATGAAAACAGGCAATGCAAAGAGAAATACTTAAAACTACGTCCTTTGTGGACTCTGTGGCACATCATTCCTCCTTGCCTTACAGGTTTTGTTATGAAAGCCACCTGAAGATACATCATTTGGATCTATCTTGCAGTCTTCCTTCCCCCCCTGCAAGAAGGATCTTTGCCCTGTTTGGTCTCGTAACACTGAATCACATGCCCACTTAGGTCACCTGCAAGCACTTTGCTGGGATGCCATTTTCCCCGGCTCCGAGAGCAGAGCTCCACGTGACTTTGTCCTTATTCCCTTCAGCAGGCAATGAGATCATCCTTCTGGTGGCCCAGGAATTGCTGCAAGTCTTCTCAGGCTGCAGTGATTCACGGGGAAGCTGCCGGAGGTGGCTTTGGTGGAGCATGGCAGCCGTGATTCACCTCCGCACTGGATAAACACCCGCGCCGCAGCGAGCTGGCGGGGCGCCGGCGCCGGCCGAGCTGTGGCTGCTGGAGTAGGGCTGGTCCCAAACGGCAACTTCAGAGTCCTTCCTCCCTCCGCCCTGCTCCAGCTCCAAAGAGTACAACTCCTTTGGTTGCCATAGCACAGGGCTCCACAATAACATCAATAAAGAGAAATGACCTGGGATGAGGCCATCTGTTTTATAGTCCCCTCCAGGCGCTGCAGCGAAGGTGTCGTGCTCAACTGAGAGACGTTTCACTTCCGTGACACAGCGAACAGGAGTGACTGGGGAGCAGCATGGCTCATGTAGGCTCAAAAATGGAAAAAGATTGGGAAAAAAAGGAAAAGAAATAAAAAGGAGTCCCCTCTTTCTAAAAGGCAGCCTTAAAATAGAGAAAATGGTCAACACAGTCAAAAAATGGTCAGTTGAGAAGCAGGTGGCATAGCCACCATTTTATCTGCAGAATTGTTCCAGGCTCTTTGTCAGCCTAAGTGTAAGGGACGGAGAGAAGATAACCCAGGAGAAGAAGGGACAAAGTCAGAGCTCCTTTTTTAAAGGATATCAGTAAATGAATCATCAGATGTTATCACTCTCTCCTCAGCTGCAAAACACAGCTCAACATAGTCTCAAGGGGGGAGGGAGAGAGGTTTCCTAAAAAATGCATATTCCTAGCTTAAGGGACAGCAGGCAAGGCCAAAGAGCTGCAGGCCAGCTGCAGAAGACAACAAAGGGGCCAGTCGATAGGGTTTATCAGCGTCCACATTGTCCCCATCAGGGAGAAGGGAACAGCAAGTACAACAGGTCTGACAAAAGAGAGCCCTGGTGATTTCCAGCAGCATTCAGGCTCCGTAATTGGCCAGACAGTGGATGCCTAGTTAAAAATAAACATTTAAACACAACCATCATGTAGTTCTGAAACAAGTCCCTTTTGTTAGTCAGGTCTTTAATGTGACAGACTAAACTTGGGTTACCGAGAGTGGTTTTGGGAAACCACTGCAGCAAACACAGCTCCAGCCTTCCAGAGCTTCCACCCGTGTCAAAATAAACTCTGTTGAACAGG
The DNA here is from genome assembly GCA_008921705.1 of Burhinus oedicnemus. Classification (NCBI taxonomy): domain Eukaryota; kingdom Metazoa; phylum Chordata; class Aves; order Charadriiformes; family Burhinidae; genus Burhinus; species Burhinus oedicnemus. Next base: position 871,430 of record VFFE01006484.1, on the reverse strand, counting down.
TTTCTAAGTAGTTCCTGTGGGTCTCTCCCAAGGCCAGCGGGCAGGCGGCAGCCCAATGGCCAGAGCCACTCTCCCGGGGCAGCCTCCGGTCGCATGTAGCCATGGGGGGACCGGCCGGAGGCTGAGAGCCAGCACCTGCGAGCAGGAAAACTGCCCTCAATGCCAAAAGCCACCGTGCCCCACTGAGAACAAGGTCCCCCCACTGCATCCCAGCAGTGGAAGCACACTGGGACACCTTCTCCCATGTGTTTCCGCACCCCGCTCTGCCCCTGGAGCGCAGGCCGGCCCCAGAGCCACTGCGGGTCTTCACCGGGGGAAATCACAGCTCCTTTCCTGCAAAGGTTTAATCCGAGAAGCAGAAATCTGATAATAAGAGCTTGCCAGTTTGGCACACAGCATTGTAACAGATCCAGTTACCAGCAATTAGACACTCCACCCCGATTAATTTGTGCTAGAAATACTATGACAGTTTTAAACAGAGAGCTTGATTATCTGTTCAAACTATTTACCAAAGGTTGGGGTGACTTCTCTGTCATTTAAAATGTTGTATATTAAGGCTGGACAATTTATTCAGAGCTATTTACTGTAGTTTAAATGAGACTTATTCAGAGAAGTATTTTTGTTAAACAAGAGGTTGGACTCAATCATACAATGGACCTCTGTGATTAGTCATGGTCCCATTTTGCTGAATTTTCAAGCTACACATTCTCACAAATCTCTGCTTTATAGTCTTTTATAATACTGTTGGTTGCTTCTACAATTACAAAATATTTCCCGCTGTATTTCCACATGCCCTACTCCCACGGGGTGCTTTGCCACATTTCACATTATCTCAGATACTGGCTTTGTGCGGGTTGGGGACGCCACAGCCCCCAGGAACCCTGGGGCTGTGCCCAGTGGCCTCAGTCCTCCGCTTGCTGCGCAGGTGACTGGCAGCCCATGATTTCAGGGATATTTCTCACAATAGTTGAAAGAGCTCCCCCTGCTAACACCCCACTCCCAGCCACTCATCCCTGCCTCTGTGCTGTATCTTCAGCTGGAAACTCATCTGTAAATTGTCTTGCAAAGTCTGGTTTTGGCTGGTTATTTTGTTTAGTGTGTCCAAGTGGCCAGTGAGAATCGGTTACGCTCCTACTGCAAGGTACACACGGGGAGGGCAGGAGTTAAGATTTGGCTTGAGCATTAATATTTTCCCCATAGCCATCCCCTTGCTGCCTTACTCAATACGAGGTCCCTCAGAGCGTGATCTGGGACCGTCTTCACTGAGGTATGAACCGGTCTCACGTGTTGCAGAGGCCACTGAAAGCACCAGCAGGAGCTGCCACGTGATGCAGCCCACGCGCCATCCAGTCGAGTTACAAGTCTCTGGCAGCAGATTGCATTGAATCCTTCAGAGCAACCCAGGCAGTATTTTGCTGCAGTGAAAAAATATTTGGTAGATTTTTAGGCTTACCGATTAACTGCTGCTCTACACAGTCAATAGGAGCATTTGTATCCCTTGGGATGACCACAGCGGCTCTACTGTAAGTGTGGGGCTGCTGATTTCATTAGTAAAGCCATGTTGCAAGAAAAGACATCAGAATTATCACATTTATCAAGAGACTTGCTGCTTAGCGGTATAGGCATAAACAGGCATCCCATCCTGCAGGACACAAGCTAGTCATTAGGAATACTTGCTGTAACTTACTATTCCATTTGGCCCTTAATTCCTTTAAGAAGAAGGTAAGCAAACATCCGCCAGGAAGGGTTGAGCTATTGAGCTCACGAGAGTCATTCCTCTGTTTCCCACGGATCGATTACGCGCTGCCAGCAGCTGCCCACATTTGCCTGTGCTCAGGTCAGCAGTGCTGGACCAACGCACTGCCTGGCTGCTGAACATCTCTCACCTCTCCTCCTCTGTCTTCATCCAAACTGCAAGCGTCCACCCTCTCTCACAAGCCTCTGCAAATTTCAGTGGCTTTTTTCCTCTGGTTTCTCTTAAGCCACAAACTTATTTCTTTCTCACACCCAGTAGGTTCCCTTCTGCTTTCTGGTTTTTCCTCAGATTTCTTTCCCAACTCCTGCCTTTACTTGCTTTTCTTACTTCACATCACCATCAGCCACCTAAGGCAGACTAGAATTAAAAATTGTAATATATTCCTTGGACTAGGCAGCAAACATTTTTCAAGCCATAGCCTACAGAAGACCAGCATTTTCCCTAGTGTTTTCCCATCTTCTGCACCCTTATTTCAGTAGCAAAATCACATGCCTCTCTCTTACAACCACTTTGTGCTAAGAACACCCCCCCTATGGCCCTCAGCAGAGTGACCTATGTGTCCAATTAACCTTTCTTGGAGCAGGAGGCTGGGCTGGGTGACCTCCAGACATGCCTTCTCAGCTCAACTATTCAATGGCTTAGGCCAGAACCTCCTGGGAGGAAAGAGAGCCTTAAACAGGATTCAGTTCTCTTTAGAGAGAACACGGGTGAATACCAAGTACTCGCAGCAATAAACAGTGCGTACCCTATATAAATACACTATGCGTGCGTTCCAAGTGCTCTCCATTTTATGCAATGATTAGTCACTTCCAGCAGAAGGATAATTGAGTGCATATTCTCCAAGAGCCGTCTTTGGGCTTCCGAGTCCTCTCTTGTAAAAAGGTCTTGGTCCTCACCCTTTGAGAGAATAGCAAAACCTACCGGGGCCATAACCCATACCGTGAAAAGCTAAGTGCTAATTTAAGAAACAATAATACAATTATTTTGCTCTGATGCACAGTGAAACAGCACCGAACTGACTGCACAAATCTATTTGCTTGTGGTACCAAGATTATGGGTGGGGTTAGGAGTCACTTCGCCAAACGGCTTTTAAAGCTGTCGTCGACAGCCTTTCATTAAGGCTTTTTAGACTCCAACTGCAATGCTAAATTACTCACACCTTTATTTGAACAAACTTTCCTCACCCACCTCTGCAAAATCACCCCATGCACTCAGCTCCCCCTCCTGCCCCCCCCCCCCATAGGCTGCTCGGCATAGGGGGTGGGCAACATTCATACAGAAAAGACGTAAAGATGCACTTCTGCTGGGTAATGGCCTCCTCCAGCTACTCGCCCGCAGTGACGAGGCAAAGCTGCCAAAGAAATACAGACACGTAAACCTTCAAAAACTGAGTCCATTTTGTTGCTCTATTCCCACATGTTACTGAAAGCTGGCAGCAAAAAGTCTCAGCTTGCAGATTTCGCAGACAGACGTTTGGGGAAAGCCTCACATTGGCAGAAAGACGAAAGCAAGCGACGGAGCAAAACGGCCACTGGAGTCGAGAAACCGAGAGAAGGCAGGATGAAGCAACCGGAAGAGTACAGAAAGCCTGCCAGGTGAAAAGAAGATAAAGAAGAGGAATAAGTTATTAGCGGAGGTTGGAAAATTTAATAGAGGAGGATGGAAAATTATAATAGAGGAAATAGGAGTGGGAGGAAGCGGTCGTGGGATGTAAAGGGGCAAATACAGCTGTAAAAGGGCGGGGAAAAATCAAAACCACATTTACGCCCATTTTTCATCCTAAAAAAGGAGGCTAAAGATTCGAATAGGGAATACGTCTGCATTGGTTTAAAATGCTGCGTGAGAAACACCAGAAACCAAACCACAAAGCTAGCAACGTGTCATATTTTCAGCCCCAAAACTCAAGCAACTCCAGCAGTTCTCGGTCAAATCCTTTCTGCAGCGATTCTGTGGAGTCAGGCCCTGGGGAGTCCCGATTTCTCCGGGAGACTGTGTTTTAAACCTGGACTTGCCAGAAACAGCAGACACTCAGAGAAGCGTGAGGATGCTAATGATAGAGAGAAAAGGACCCATATGTGTTTTGAAAACTTGTCTCCAGTTGTGCCTACCTGATTGTCCTCATCACGTTTTCCCTTATGCACCTTTCCTTGATTTCCATCAGGAGCACATCAGTTACTGGGCTTCAGTAATTCACACCACCTATTGCACACATACCCATCTTAGAAATATATTCAGTTCCTTCCCAGAACTTGTGCTAGCCCACCAGAAAGACATAAAATCTTACTCTTTTGAAGAAACTATCAAACACGCACATAGGCAGTGAATTAATTTGTTTCCCTAACCCTTCAGAGAAGGACCATGAGGAATAAGCACCAGGGAAACGATGCAGCTGTGGGTGGTGGGTTGGCACCCATCAGCCCTGCTCTACCGCTCTCTGTTGAAGGTACCTTTTTTTACTTCTAATGATTATGAAACAGAAGAGTGATGGGAAATAAAAATCATTGTAAACAATTATTGAGAAGTGGCATCAAGTATTTTCTAGCCAGCTCCTTTTGGGTGCCCAGATGAACGTGATCTGTGTTCAGTTGCTGGGGTTTGTTTTTCAGAGTAAAGAGGGAACAGTCACTTGGATGTGCTCTGGAGCTAAACAGAGTTCTTGCTTTTATGCCTATTTTGCTGCTGGATCACTACAGCCCCTGAAAATATCTGGTGCCCCTGTGCAGCAGAGGGTTATTTGAAGCTACCGGCTCTATTTATTAGTCAAAGTCCTATTGTTTGCAGAGGCGGGGGGAAGTATGTAAGGTTCATATCTTTCCTCCACTTGACCTAAAAGGAGGCATCAGGTTTTTTGCCTTTTTTTTTTTCTCCTCTTCCCAATAAATAAGGATGGAATAGGGTAAAAAAGGAGCTATTGTTCAGACCTGATCAAAAGCAGAAGAGACACATTTCTGTTCAAAGGGAGCCTGTCCAGAGCCTCTCCATCAGATGGGGTGAACGGTCTCAGAAGGCGTGTAACTCTCTCCCCTCCGCGCAAACAAGGCCACCCTGGCTGTGCATTTGCTCTGTCACTGCAAACCTCACCCTAAACACCACCACTAAAGTCGATGTGCTAATGGCCCCTCCCTGCTCTCCAGTGGTTCGGTGCTAAAAGGAAGGACATCAGCAGCTGGAGGTTAACGAGGATTTTTCTTTCTTTTTTCTTTTTTTTTTTAAATTGGACCAAGTTGCTAGCTGAGGCAGCGCATATCCTGCAACCTCAGCCTTCAGCCTGAAAAGACGCAGAAACCAACTACACAGCAAGGAACAACTGCTGGCTGGAAACAATTTTCTCTAAGTGCAAGTAGTCGATGCTGGTGGTGGTGATCACACGTTGGGAAGAGACACATGCTTTCTTGCAACAAGAGCCTTCACATGCCCTTCGCCTCAGTGTCACTTGCTTTTACAGTTGCAAGGATATTTGCTCAGCCGCCAGCTTTAACAGCATGCAAGATTTCCAGAATGCATCTTTTAGCCAGGAGAACAAGACAGACTTTTTAATATTGGCTTACGAGTAATAAAAAAGTAATGTATTTCTGGCTATTTAGATAGTGACGTGGCTAGAACAAACTCCTTTGTTTTCAGCAGCTGTTAACAATACCTGCAGGGAGCTGTTCCCAAGGCAGTTATCTCTGGCACTGGCGGCAGTAGGATGTAAACAGCATGTATCAAGTTAATGGAAAACATCGAGCAGCCAAATCTGAAAGGAGCTGTGTTTAGGTGGGCCTCTCTCGCAGGGATTACGTTCTCACATGTAGCAACAGCGGTGGCTTTCAGAGGGCAGGTCTTCCTGGGCACGGACAGCCGGGCTGTGCTGCAGTGCTGCTGAAGCAGCGCAGCCCTGCCGGCACGCACCGAGCTGGAGGCGGCGAGCCCGGCTGAGGGTATGCAATTACAGCCGCGGTATACGAGCTCGGGGTCAGCGCCGAGCTAACGTGCTGTACGCCTCCAGCCTGGAGCTGGCTCGTGTCTGGTTAGGTCGGAGCCAACGTGTGGCTGTCTGCATCCGTCCACGCAGACATACCCTAAGATTAGAAAGATACCGGTGGGTTATTTTGAATGACATAGTCCGGACTTGTACACTGTGGGAGGTGTGATGGGAACTCTTTCTGTCTTTCTTGATAATTTAATGAGCTGTTGTAATGAGGGATGCACTGAGCCCCTCATTTGTATGCAGTTCCCACATGAGATGTGAATATTAAATTCCTCTAAGTATGAATCAGCACCTCTTACTCCCACAGCTCTTTCCCCTATCTCTCAATCTCCACCAGCTCCGCAGCTCCAGATCTCCTCATGGTCCCCTGGTGTCCCCCCCTTCACTGCCCCCCTCAACAGCCACCAAAGCAGAGAGGTGCGCCCCTGGTCACAGTCAGAAGTAGCGGCCATTCGGCAGAACAAAGCTGGAGAAAAGGTCTCCGTTCGTTCCTGAAAACTGACTGCAACCACGCTAGCCCCGCGGCCTGTTAGCGTTTGGGAAAATTGCATGACATGGGAAATTAAACCTACAGGGCATCACTGTCTCTGACAGCTGGTAGTTTAAATAATGAATTGGTAATTATAAGCCCTTTTGAAATAAAAATGAAGTTTAAAAAAACATAAACTTTTGAGACACACCTTTTGATGGTGAAGGGCTTTCCCACGTAGATTCCACCAGCAGCCATCACTCAGCACCGGCAGACAGCAGGTGCTTGCCACTCCGTACAGGGAGAGAGGCACTCGCCAAACGAGAAAAGTCAGGGGCTAAACAAGTTTGCAAATAGCAGCAATTCCAGTCCAAAAATCATTTCCATAGCAGAGGGGAGGAAGTGCTCCCTGAGGACAAGAAGGCTGGCTGGCTCTTGCTTTTTTTCTGCTGAATAGATGTTCTTTTGTATGCAGCGAAGAAGGAAAAATAATAGGAGAATGGGATGAAATGTAAAAATTCAGAATTGCAGCGTAAATGTCACCACCTGCTCCTGCAAAACAGGCTAGTCTTTATTTCCAAAGTCCTGGGAGTTGTAAACCAGTATTTCTCAATAAAGTGTGCTAAGCTAAAAGGCACGAAGATAGTGACAGATCCAGACTTGTTAGTGCCATGAACATTTGGCCACAACACACAATGTGTACACAAAGTGCTGCATCTACCATCTAACGCCTTCCATGTTATACCCAAACCTGTGCAGAAAGTCCCGCCTCAGAAATGTTCCGAAACTGAAGTTAAATTGCATGTCTTCGTATAAAAACAAACTTAGCATTTTAAACATCAGGATTTCTGCTGTAAAGTCCTTCCTTTTGGGACTTTCCCACAGTCACCTACACCCAGACTCCAGTTGCTTGAGATCTCCAGGACCAAAGCCAAGAGTATGACAGGAAGGAGAAAGTACAAACCTTATACCCAGTAAACGGGAACTTTATTAAACTACTGAGTTACTCCGAAATGTATAAATGTTCCATTAAATACATTCAGTTTTCTTTTACACAGATTTATAGAAATTTATTTACATATTCCAAACACATTTAAATTATTTTTCCAGCTTACTACCAATAAAATTTTTGGTTGTTTTTTTTTTTTAAAAAAGGAAAAAAGTCAATCATCTGCTCTTGCAGATGCGCACACATACACACAGATACAAATAAGAAGGGAGATGCTTTTGTATCTAACCCACAAGGGAGGCAGTATCCAAAAAGCTTATAAGGTTTCATGCAAAAATTCGCCCTTGCTGAAAAGCAGGCTATATAAATTCTCCTTGTGGGACAGACCCAAACAAGAGGTCGTATGCAATACTTCATGGTGTTTGGGTATGATGTCTGCATCAAGATTTGCTGGTACATGGGAAGAGCTAAAGGCCCCTTGCCAAATTCAAAACACAAAGCTAGCTGTCCCTGATACTTGCCCATGAGAAGCATGTGAGCAATTAAATGGCTCATTCTCATAGCATTACGCTCTCCCAGCACTCAGGGACAGAGCAGACAAACCGATCAACTACTAGTAAGTCAATGCCACTTGTCCAGAGAGATTTTCCTTTTATTTTTTATTTTATTCTTAAATGAGGCTTCACTCATAAGTGAATAAAAAGGCAACTCTTTAAATAAGATGCTTAGGAGAACAGCAATCAGTTTCCCCACCTACATACATTTCTCTTGGAAAGATGCACAGCATGCTGAACAAGTTTTCCCTCATTCTCTGTAACTTAATCTGACAGGAGTTAGAATTTGTATCTGCAGGAAAAAAGAGATGTTTTTAGTTTGTAAAAAGCTTATCAAATACTAGTTTAATTTATCCTTTAGAGTCTTTAAACATTAAAAACCACATTTGAAGCAACCAAGGAAATCTACAAAAACATTGTCATGCTTGAGCTCTGTGTTTCATGCTAAATATTCATGTTGACAAGGAGAGGAGGAGGAGGCAGGGAAACAAATTAATGACTCAATCAGAGCCATTGCAACATTCAAGTAATTTGGTAGTAGATAAACCAGTGGAAACATGGAATGGTAAGAAAGTGCTCAGCACTACATCGCAGCCTTCAAGAGTTGAACTGCAAACATCCTTGATATGTATCATAAATATATGGCACTTCTGTACGACCAAAAGCTGGCAAGTTTGCTTGTGACCGAAACAAGTGAGGAGTAGTCATCATCCCAATGGTTACTGATGGCCCTTCCAACAGGCACAGCCTCCAGCCGTGCTACTCGATGCAGCACCAGCCATATCTACTTGTGCATGCAAGACTGCTGCCACATTCTTGGAGAATGAGCCTGCTGCCCAGCAGAAAGCCTTCTCCAGACACACATACACATTCACAAAACATGCTATAAATTCTTCAGTGAGGTTAAAGACAGCCACAAACAGCAAGTGTCTCGTTTTACTATTTTTTGGCCAGCAGTTCCCAGTCTGTCCAATTGCCAGCAACGGACTTCGCAAGAGACAAAAAGAGTTCCTGAATCCAAGGAATTGAAAGCAACGGAAAGCACAACCACCGAAGTTCGTTTTCAGTACTGTTGCACAGGATTCACTTTGACATTGAAGAAGGAACCAACCAGCACAAAGGCTTGAGTCTTAGGAATAATCTTATGTACACAAAAACTGGCCTTTATCCATGTTTTCTGTCACAAAGCGTTCCATCTGGTAGTTTAACTTCTTAAAACTGTTTGGCTTTTGGTGACCTTCTGCATCGCAAACATGCAAAGATTTGCTGTTACACTCGCATTGCATCACAGTAGCTTCAAATACATTCAAATTCATAAAAAAGGATTTAGACCAGAACACAACGACTTGCCCTTTTCCAACAGTGTGCCGTACTTTAATGAGCACGTGATGTTGCTTATCAGCAATGTTCCTGTTTTAAGGAATTTCACGATACAGGCATCCAGTGCTTGAACAAGAGTTCACATTCCAAGATTCAAAAAACCCTCTCCCTTATTTCAGTAATGGCTTCAGTATTTTACCAATTGTGGTCCGGTTTGCATCTTTCAGTTTAAGAGAGGGCTTTTCCACTGTTCCCTGCTCCTTTGGTGCAGGCTCTACTTTAGTGCTGACAGCTTCTCCCTGCAAGATGCTTCTTCCAACCACCCTGGCACTACTCGCCCTCTTTAATGTACTCACACTGTTCTCCTTTGGACTCGGATCATCAGAGGTTGCTGCTGGCTTTGCTTTAGGCAGCCTCTGGGACACAGATCTTGTGATGGTTGGAGGTTTGGACGAGCTGGATAGATCCACTTTTGCACGCTTTGAAGAGGAAGCCACTGTATTCCTTGCAAAGTTTGGGACAGTGGATGGTGTTTTGGGAATACTGACTGTGGCAACCTTGGTGTCATCTGTAGGGGTCTGGGGTTTTACACTGGAGCGACACATCTTGATTTCATCTACCTTTGATTTCACATTACTCCTAACAGGTTTAGAGCTTGGCTTCTTGAGAGAGACTCTATCCCTCTCAAAATGAGCGCTGCTGGAGGTGACAGTGCCCCTTTGTAACTTTGGCTCTTCTACCGACACGCTATGCCTGTAAGGACTTCTTGGCAGTGTGTCTGTTGTGCCTCGGACAGAGCTGCGACGAGACAGCCGACTTTCCACTGTACTAGTTTCACGAAGTGCCGGCTTGGCTTCTGGCTTTTTCATGCTGCTCGGTGCTCTGTTTGAGCGAGAAATAGGCACCACTTTCCTCATACTTTCATTCTCAGAGGCATTCAAAGTTCTTACAGGTCTGGAAGGTGCTGTGTGGCTAGGGCGAGTGCCACTGGATTTTGAGGAGCTTGGAGATCTATCTTTTAGAGAGTTTCTCTTTGGTCCTGCTGGGTCTTTATTTTTTATGGGCTTTTCTTTAGGAAAGGTGTGCTTGCTATTGGCATCATCCTTATCGTTTGCAGAAATGTGAAGAGACAGATCCTTGGCAGAAGCAGAATTCAGGTTTGAGAAGAATGTTCTAGCCCTGTATTGAGCATCATTCCCAGAAGAGCGTGCTCTGCCAGCCTCACTTCTTATTTCATTGCCTGCTGATTTGAAATCATTTCCCTCTTCAGAGTCCAACGTCAAAGAACAATCAGTTGTTGTATCTGATACATAGAACATTGGCCCATCTTCCCTACTTCCCGAAACACCTGTATCCATAGACATGGGGCTGCTGCTGCTGGGCTCTGAAGCTTCACTCTTGCAACCCACTACCTTGGCTTTATGGTCATGGGCCTCTCTGGGACTTCTGCAAGCTGGAGGCAGGTCATCATCGGCAGTGCTAAGGGAATGAAAGCTTAGATCATCTAGAGTCTCCAAGTCTGTTCCACCAGCATCCTCTAAATATATTAACGGCGTATCATCTGCAGGCTTTGCTCCTTGTATATCAAACTTACGTAATCCTTTAACAAGTTCACGCTCCTCGATTGCAAGGGCCAGAGCATTTATATCTGCGGACTCCTCACAGGACACGTTGGAAGTGTGCACGTTGTAGTCAGTGTTTCTCTGTGAGTAACGGGCACCAGGACCGGTTGAGCCACTGAAGTGACTGGGCTGAGCTGAAGGCACCTGCAGTAGGCCACCACTTTTTGCTTTGGTTTCAGACTGTTGGTGTAAGTGCAAGGTATTTAAATTGAGATCTCTCGTTTCTTTGGATTCAGTCCAGGCTACATTGGGTCTTGCTTGTCGGGTGTTTGCACGGGGAAGGCTGTTAAACTTGTTTGGATCATCGTCTTTTGAGATTTCCAGGAAACTCTGCAACTCCCTGTCTGCAGTAATCCCCAAAGAAAGTCGAGAGCGTTTAGAATTGGGGTTTCTGTACGAAGGGCTTTGAGGTCTCTGCTGCAAGAATGGAAGAAATTCTTCAAGTCCTTTTTTGGCTAACATCTCCACATCATTTTCACTGCTGCTCCGCCCAAAGCTCCCAAGCTCTCCAGCTGCCCAGGATCGACGCTTCTCCTCCAGCTCCTTTCGCCTTTGCAGACTATGAAGTTCCTGGATCTCTCGTTCCCTATTCTCCTGATGAGGAAAAGCATAAATACATGTCTCAGAGGACAGTGTCCTATACATGAGAACAAGTCACACTCCTTTATCTTTCCCTTTATTTCATGAAGTTAGTTCCTACTGCTATCACCCTCCTCCAACCCCCAATACATAGGCACAGGAAATCACCATGGCAACCACAGCCTGCAACCATTAACCCTATGGAGAGCAGTTTCCTGCATAACTAATGCTGGCGACACATCAGTCTGGTCAGCATAAAAAAAAAAAAAGCACAAGTCCCTGCAGAGACCAAGAACATGACCTATCAAACCCAAGCAGATGTTAAGTCCAGCCAAAGAGTTCCTGCTATAAGATGGAGAGCTTCAAGTCCCCGCTAAGTTTAAACTTGGCAGTTTTATTAGGTGAGCAAACCTCTACCTCATCATTACATTCATATTTTAAGACAAACTTGTCTGATGAGCACACAGCCAATGTGTTCCTTCCATCCTCCCTTATCACAATTGCAATTGTTCCTCAGCAAGTGCTGTTTCTACAAGGTGCTACTTACCTCTGACTCAAACATTACCGATTGGAAATTTTGCAGAAAGACATTACTTAATTGCATATGAAAGCAAATAGAAACGTTTACACGATGATTCATGATCATTACTTAGACATCAACTGACACCACTCAAGGATCACTAATCAATGCCTCATTCCAGTTTTGGATCTTGTATTCACTGTTGGCTTCAAAAACTGGCAACTATTGCCCAGAAGTTGCTCAGGGCAGGTTGGAGATTTTGGCAGCTAGGCTGAGGGGTTTTGGTTCAGAAAGCCACAGAAAGAGGCAGTTTGTGTTTGAAAGACAACACAGTAACACCTTTTTACTAAAATCATTAGCAGTGGATTACTGCGAATATCAACATCTTAACTGTCACCTCTAGGCTTCAGATTTAATCTAGCTGAACCTTCAGCTGAACTTTCTAGGTTATTTTCTGAAATGGAGAACCTGGTTTTCTAGAGCCAGTACAGCTGTAGCAAAAGAAAGAAGGGGAGGCTAGTCTTGGTAGAGGATTCAAAAATTACATAATTTTCCAGCATTTTGTTAAATCTGTTCTGAGCAATGACACACTGTTTAAAAAAAACACACCTATATTTGTCTGAAGCACTGTCTAGTTTGATCTTCCCATTGTTGTGACAACAGAAGAGCTGCACAGCTAGAAAAAGTCACCTGAAAGCTTCCAGTAAACAAAAGCCTAATGCTGACGCTCTTTTTGATGAATGTGTTAATCTACACCTCTTAAAGTAGATTTGAGACTACACTGGGCTTTGAAAGATAAGACACATTAGAGACCTAAGAAACCTGAACAGCTAAGAAAGGAAAAAGAAAAGAAACTTGCATTTCAAGAAAAATGTCTGTGGCAGGAAGCTTTCACAGGAATTACAGAATTACAGAATGAATTATTGCCAAATGCTGAAGTTCAACTTTAAATATCCCACTGTAAAGAGAAATGGTTAAAAATAATTGTAGATAGTATTATATTATCGTATTCCATATTAGACACAGAACATTTTAACCTCATCCAAAACATGTTTCAGGAGATTTTATTCAAATGAAAAATATATTTTAAGCACACATAGATATGTTAAAAAAATTGCAAAAAATGTTTAAATATTTGAAATATGTGCACATGGCCATTGTGGTATGAGCCATCTTTTTAGACCGCTGGTTGTGCTGTACACACATCACACTCATTTGTCAGAACTGCAATCTTTACTCTGAATTGTCCTGTTAATTTTGCGGGGTTAATCCCCACAAAATACCTACTAAACAAATCTCCTCAATATTTGCAAATAAGAGACTAATTTGTCATTTTTAGAGTGTAACTACTTACTACAGAGAGAGGAAGGAAGATTCCCATTGGACCTTGAAGTAATAGCTATCAACAACCACTTGTAAAGTGTGACTATCAATTAAATTCCCAACCCCAAATAATTGAACAGGTATGCATGAAGTCACGTCTCACTAAAATGTCTGCAATAGTTACCACCATTTGGTTTTATAAATTTGTATAATGTTCACACACATGCATAACTACATGCTACCTTGGGTGGTAAAGAGCAGCTAAACTTATGGTACAATAGGCATGTTAGCTATACATCCTGTCAGCTTGCTGTAAATCGAGATTGTTCTTTTCTGAACTAAAGCTCTTATACAAAGTGCTGTCAAATGCAGATTGCATAAGACAGAAGAATAAAGATATGTGTGGATCCATCTAATTCATGCTATTTATAGAGGCCTAGAAAATATTTGTAACAATAGGCAGACTTGGCTGAACGAAACTGTAACCAATGCTGAAACTGCTCCTTCATCTTAGTATACTTCTTGAATTATTTAGGACCAATTCAGGATACTTAGCAAATGAATGGTCACACTGGGGATGAGATATCTTTGTAGCATAGCCCTGTTTAATTTCTTGAGTTTTCACCCACAAAAAGCATTTGAAAGAACGAAATAGAAGACACGGTCCTTACTTTACTTGGCAAAGTGTGTCTAGTCATGTAAAGGAGTGGAGGGCATGAGCTAATGCTGATTCAGGCTGGTACGTCCATGTAATGCATTGCCACATCTCAAGGCCTTCCCAGTAATCTAACATTACCAGTCCAGGGCCCGAACAGTGAGCACTAGTCAAGAAGTCTGGGCAATCTGTTTCACTGCTCAGCCTAGCAATCACCAACCTCCTCACCAAAAGAGAAGGAAGGAACCCTTACAAGTAGACCAACGGGCTACCCTGATGTAGCATCTCAATGGCCTAGTCAGCCTGCAGCAGAAGATGCAGAGCAGCGGGACTGCACATAGGGCTGGCCAGAATGACCATTTCACACTGGGCTTCTGGCAAGGAATGCCTACAAGAGGGCAGTCTGCTGTAGCCATTCGAGCAAATATATCAAATACCACAAATAAAATGTTCCTTAAGCAGAAAACCCAATTTCATTCATGGGAGCCATTATTTGTTTCAAGTGCATGAGAATGTCATTCAGTGCTCTTACCTTAACAGCCTTGTTGAACCTTATGCAGAAGTCCCTAAATATCTGGAAACATTCATCCAACTTCATAGTTTCTTTGTCTTCACAGAAAAAGTCAATGAGAGCGTTTCCCTCCTTTTGTAATTCTCGTTTCTGGTGTTCAAGCTCCTTTAGATGTCTAATAGCAAACTGTAGCAAAAAACATATATGGTATGAACCAGACAGAAAAATTAAAGTCACAACTGGTCATATATATATATTAGGAACTTAGGAAATTCATGTTCCAACCTAGGAGCTGTTACAGAGCCCAGGACAGTGACAGACTACTTCGGAGCCCCTTGAAAGCTCTACATGCCTTATTTTCCCATTCTCCCTGCCACTTTCAACTAAGCATAAATGGATTACTTCCTCCTCCCTGCTTTCATGGATATACATCACAGAATCAACTCCTTCCTAAGTTGACCCTAGACCACAATAAAAAAGGTTTTCATGCCGGAAAGGTAAGGAACTGCAGGATATATGTATATTTTAAGACATCCAGAAAACGTCCCCATAAAGTAGCACTTTGAATCGTAAGTGTAACTGACAGGGCTGGAGTAGATTAGCGAATTTCTCAGGAGGAAGAGAATAAGGCTGTGGTTAGACTTTGAGCAGCAGAACTGCTTAAAACACTTTCAGCAGTTGCCCCTGTCTCCCCTATCTGCATCACCAGCCATTCACTCCCATCCCACAATCCCAGATCAGAGACCACATGTGGCTCAAAGTAACCCAAGGAGAAAAGTTAATCTTCAGGCAAATCTGTTCTCTGACACTCACAGAATCACAGAATCATTTTGGTTGGAAGAGACCTTTAAGACCATCAAGTCCAACTGTTAACCTAACACTGCCAAATTACCACTAAACCATGTCCCTCAGCACTACATCTACATGTCTTTTAAATACCTCCAGGGATGGTGACTCAACCACTTCCCTGGGCCCCATGATCACCTAAATACTTCTGATACTGCAGCACCGGGGTGGGAATAAGCAGCTGGAGGCACTAGACACCATTTAAGCCAACCCTCCTGCCACAAAGTTACTTGGAAAATTGTGTCAGTAGGGTAGGACCAAATCTTTATTAAACGCCCCCCTCCCCAAAAGCTGGATGGAAGATAAACTGGACAATTGATAAAAGCATACATAGAAAATTAGTTCCTCCCACATATTTCAGTAATTTATTCATAAGGATGAGATAACAAAAGATGACTTTTAAATCAGCTTGGTTATCACCTGTAATTTAGAAACAAAAACCGGAAGCGTTTATGTAAGGTATGCATTTGTAAAATGATTTTTTTCCCAACATTACTTTTGGAATGTGGCCTAAACAAGGTTGTAGTGTTACATAAACCCAGCTATTAAATTAAAAAAAAAAACCCAAACATGTTAGAACATAACATGAAAGAGTCTGGGTGCAATGGATAAAAGCCAATAATTCAGAGTGAATGAGGACAAGTATTTCAATCTTAACCTGCCCCTTTCTTCATCAACTTTTCATCTCCTGAAAAACTGCAGGGACTATTAACTACATTTGCAAGCTGAAAATCAGGGTGGGTTAAGTTCCAGATCAACACCTGCTTTCTTACTTTTAATAATTATCTATAGCGTGAAACATAAAAATAATTTAATTGAAGTATAATACATATTTCTCCAGGCATCACCATGTACTCAGAAAATACCAAGAACTCTGCTTCAAAGTTAAGTGCTATGTACATTCATGTCTATAAAGTCACTGCAGTACTGAAAAAGAAAAGAAGAACCCACCCAGAAGTAATGGTATGACTCAGAATAATACATTCTGTGCTAAGGGTAAATCAGTAGAGAAAACAGTCCCTTAACCTTCCAGATTCCAACAATATCTCTTCAGTCACCCAACAATCAGAATTCATATGCATAGCACAACCTCAGCTAAAGCTGACATGCTCCAGTATCACATAACATGCAGATACTATATTTTGGGCTGCTGTGAAGTACAAAACCAGAGACCAATCCAAATTGTCTTATATTTTAACTACTGATCTTCATCAGTCATTTACAGGCATTAAACATGCTTGCCTAACATGCCTCCGGCAATGTACACTCAATATCCCTCCCTGTAAAAACATAGTCCTTCCAACACTCTTACTTGACAAGCAGCATGCAGCTGGAACACCTTTGTACAACTGATAGGGTAGACATATTAAAACAATGCTTCTGTTTATTAACATGTCCACACAAATTACATTGAGCTGAGGAATGCTCCTGTATTCAGGTGACTAACACATTAACACAGATATCCTACAAACCTGGAGAAAGCTTTCCATCTGGTGAAAGAGTTTTGGGTCTCGCTGAATGCTCTCTTTAACTGATCTTGCCTTGAAAGACAGCGAGTGGAGCTCTGCTTCTACATTATCAATGGATAACCTAAAAATAGCATATACAGAGAACGTTTATTCAGGGGGGAGGAGTTGCCCACAGGTTGGCCACAATATGATTAAAAAATGGATGTTCAACATGACGTGCAACCTGGCTAACAAACAAGACCTGCCTGTTCAGGAAATCTCTCCACAGTAGACACTGAAAGTTAGGAGAGAGAGAAGCACATTTCTTCTTATTTGCAACCTGAAAAGATTCCCATGGGGTGTGGTTTCACGATTCACTCCAGCCAGTCCTACCCAGCCTGACCACAAGAAAGGGTAATGCTGCCCTGCCTCTGACCAGGCGTTCCTTTTCTCTCTCTGGTGCTTGTGCTAGCACTCATTTTCTAGAGGGCCGGACACATCTGTGTACTGAAAATGAACCTAGGAAAAGAAAAACCCAATTTGCTTCCAGATGGATCATTTGCTTGGTACAGCTGATTACATGACTGCTTGAGTGCAGTAGCTGGCACAAAAAGGGGGTCAACAAGGGATCGTCAGCCAGGACTACCCATTTTGGCAGTATCATTTGGCATCATGAAATTGCATGTTACTTTCTTTTAAGCAGTCACAGCAATGCAGCCTACACAGTCTCAACCTAGCAGTTACAACATTTCATTGTTCTACCATGTACCAGCAGCAGAGATGCTCCTGTGGGGAGGTAACTCAGAAATCGAAGATCACAGGAAAGAGCTCTGATCTGATGTAATCTAAGCTTTAACCTGGGAGACCCACGTTCCATACAATGGGAGCTCCTACCCAAACGTCTCAGTCACTTTGAGGGTAAGTGCTTCTAAATCTATGGCATTTCCTTCACAAGAGAACTGAGCTTTGCCTAGGAACTGAAGCACTACAGTTTCCAAAATGATAAAAGTTTGTCAGTGCACACGCAAATGAATATCACGTGTGCTGCTTTTCCTCTGCTTACTTCATCTGCAAAGGTTAGTTCCCTGTTCTGGGCAGATCATGGGTGTTTTTGCAAATAAGAAAAGCAGCATAAGATACAGGCTATATTTTTCTGCCTGTGAAGGAGAAAGAGGATAAGTAAAGAAGGCAAGACAATAAAAAATAAAGAACATAATGGTAGTTGTTTTAACATGCTCTAATTGGGAGGATTTATGAGCAACTTGTACATGACAGTTGTCTCTAATAAAGATCTTCCTCATGCCCAATGGTGAGACATGTATTTCATTTTGTTTCATTTTTCTGTAGAGTGCATTCCCTGAATAGATTTCAGCATGAGTTACAACAGAAGATTTTCAGCATTAACAAATGTGATCAAAGAACAAAGTGGTTAGAAAAAATATCACCTTATTTGTGATTCTGCCTGTTCCCCTGCTGTTTGCCAGGGGGCTTGGATGCTGAGGGAAGCTACATTCCCCAGCAGGCCACATGGCAGACTGCCAAAAAGGTGTGTGGGTTGGATGGCAGAGAGCCACACAGGTGGTCCCTCAAAAAATTTCTGATTAACTCCATGGCCACTCCTTTCCTCAGAAGATTTCAGAGTCCTTTGCAAACATTACTTAACCCTGCATCAGATCTAAGAGATTGGATCCATTTTACAGCTGGGAAAAGAATGTAAATTGATTGCCCAAAGCTCAAGAGTAAGGAATTAGCAAAACTGGGACTAGAACTCCAGCATTGCTAGCTTCCAGTTTTGGGCTTTGGATCACACTGCCTCACAAAAGCAAGTACGGTTACCGAGGTACAAATCAGGTCCAGTTTAAAATTATGCGGCTAGAGACTTTAAGATGAAAACAATACAGAGCCCCAAACCATTTAGATTTTCCATTCAAGACAGAAATGGAGGAGCAAGCGAAACACCAAAAGCATCTAACAGAAGCCAGGGCCAGTACCTGTACCTGGTACCGGATTTGGGACAGTATTGTAGCCTGCTCAGAGACAGATGAAAATTGGTTTAAGGAAAAACAGTAACATGCTTTAGTTCACTCTCTTAAAAGTAACATACTTGCACATGTATTTGACAAAGACAAAACTACCAAAAACCTATGGAGGTCATGCCATAAAAACCCTCATACCTGAAGGCACATTGCAGGCATACTTCTGCTAGCAAATGGAAATGAAGCCCTCAAAGCTATAGTAAACATTTGTAAAGACCTCAGGTTTTGTGCCAAGACTTCTCTGAATAAGCCTTATTGCTTCACAAATATGAAAATTCCAAGTCACAGTCTAACCATAAGTTATCTGTTTTCTTTTGATTTACCTGGCAGCATCATGAACATCCCTAATTTTTTCTGAAAAGTTGAGAAGGGCAGCATCTTTCTTTTGGGCTTCCTGAAACAAACAGAACAAAAAACAAAACACACACAATCCATTAACATTCCACCACCATGCCAAAGTCCCTAAGTCCAGCAGTTCTAAAGCCTCTGAGAGGGCACTTAAAGGTTTCTCTCCTGCACTGTTTTTCTTCCTGTTCAATCCTAACACAACTGAGCAGAGGATACCCCTTAACGAAAGGCAGGGATCAGAACTGGGAACTCTAAACAACAGCTTCAGTTTTGCAATGCACAATAATAGCTGCTTCTGCCAGTGAACACAAGCCACATGTATTAATAGTGAATGTCAGGGAAAGAAAAATTTACTGATGCCCATTGTTTGAGTAGATATGATGGTTCCTGCACAAACATCAGTTAATACCCCATTGTTAGCTGACTGGAATTCTGTTAAGCCAGTTTGTACACAGATAACCAAAGTCACATATGGAAACACTGAAATTCTCTCCCTTCTGAAATAAAGAAGTTCGAAAGGAAGAAAAAATAACTTGAAAAGAATCTGCAGCAGCTTTAAAAATACATGTCAGTCACCAAGGGAGGAAAAAAACAACTCTCTACCAAAAATGATGCTCAAAAGATTCAAGAGGAAGACTGAAAGAATATTTATCAAAATAAGCCACTTTCACAGTGTAAGAATTCAAGACGATAAGAAAAAAGCTACAATGAGGAAGTTAGATGAAGGCAAGATTTTACATGATATAAAAAACTTAAGTTTTCCATGCA
The DNA here is from genome assembly GCA_008921705.1 of Burhinus oedicnemus. Classification (NCBI taxonomy): domain Eukaryota; kingdom Metazoa; phylum Chordata; class Aves; order Charadriiformes; family Burhinidae; genus Burhinus; species Burhinus oedicnemus. Next base: position 851,756 of record VFFE01006484.1, on the reverse strand, counting down.
TTTCTGGATAGGATGACCAGACACAGGTAAATTGGTGAATTTTATGGCAGCAGAAGAAAGGTGAAGATTAGGATCAAAGCTGTAAAAAGTTACTTCTTCTGAGGCACATAGCCCCTTCTATATCTATGGCCCTACATTTGTAGCAGTTGCTTATACCAGCAAAATAGTTTTTCTATACCAGAGCAACAAAATGCAGCAGACTCATCCCAGGTTTGTTTGCTTTTGTGTCCGCCAGCTTGAGCAGTGACGACAGTTTAAATCCAACAGCATTGCCAGCATAACCTCCCTGAAAAGAAGAGCAAATAGCTGAGGCATGACATCAATGGACTGCAATACTAACAAGGAAGTTTGGTCAATCAGCCATCTCCGTTTTGGATGTCACTTACCGCATTCATAATATTGCCAGCCTGAAGGACCAAGTGCAATATGGAATGCAGCTCCTCACAAGTCATTAACTCTGTAAGGAACAAGAAAATTGCAGTCTAACAATTGGTTGTTTAGAAGTATACACTGTCGGTTACCGAACTCCTCTTCATCTCAAGCTTTTAAAGGTGAAAATTTTTATTTTAACAGGAAACTACAACAAACTGAAAAGGTCATGGGGAAAAAAATGGCACTATATAACTCAAATTCACAACCACAGTTGACAAACCTCAAGTATATGTTCAGGCTTTAGCTTCGCAAGTGTAGTATTTGCAAGGCAACCCCCAGCAGCTAACAAAACATTTGGGGCCTAATCCTGCAATGTGCAGAGTGTCTCATGCAAGTGATTAAGTATCCTCACCACCTACTGATTCTAGTGTGAGGCAAGTGTTCTGCACCCCACAGGATTCATTTGCCATCTGCCAGGATTGGGCTTTTGAACAATTACTCTTTTTCAGGAGACTTAGCCATCAGGCCTGAAAAGATAACAGGCAATGTTTAAATTTTCCTTGCTTATCCCACTCCCACTATGAATCATCATTTTATTTCTGTATGATCACCAACTCCGAGCAGCATTTATTTTAATTCAGTCACATCAAACATGATTTAGCACAAAGTTATATTCAGTGAGATGCAAAGACTCAAATGGAATAAAACTGCCTTTTAAAGCTTTCCCATGACAGAAGTCTGTTTTGTATGTATTGACATTTTTTGCAAAATGCACAGTAGTGCTTTATCTGAATTCATACACCTTTTCACCCAACCACATGTGAACACAAAACAATACCTGTGCTTAAAAGTCACCAGAGGGATTGCCTTAGAAATAAGATACAGAAATTCAGAACAGTAAAGAGTTAATAAATTAGCATCACACAAGTGGCACAGCAAACCACACAACCCCAAATTTGCAAGTGCCCATATGGCAAGAAAAATAACATGAGCCTGTTTTAATGTAAGGTACTATATTTTACACTGATGAACATACTAAATAGTGGACTCCTTTTGATTGCAGTGTAAATACTTTTAAAAAATATTTTGCTTTAAAGTGCACATTCTATAATTTACCCTGCATTTAACTGCTCAACACAATACACTAATCTATCATTTTGGAAGCAGACAGCCCTTGTATCTTTGATTTTAGTATTAGCAGCCTAAAAGCATAGAACTAATTAAATAACCTTTGATCTAACAAGCTATAGGTGAGAAAGCATGGAGGAAGAAAGAGGAGAGAATACAAAAGAGAACACCAAATTTCATAAGGCCAAGAGGAGAATGCAACTTCTAAAGATTTTGCATAGTAAGAGCCTGCTCCGCATCACTATGAGATACATCCATTTGCAGTTGCAGGCTAGATGAGAATCCATCAGGCTATTTAGACCATCCTAACCCTTAGTGATTATCAGTGTTAGAATTTAAGTAAATATTCTCTCATCTTAATTACAAGGAAAGAAACGTAGGAGATAGGAATAGAAAAGTATACATAATACCCAAACAACTTCGGGCTATCAACAAACCCTGAAGTGAAAAGACCAAATGGAGAAGAGCACATGACAGAAGTGGACTGAAAACAGGGAAGCTCAGTCAGTCTGATTTGCATGACTGGCCTGATGCAGGAGCTGGAGACCAAAGCATCTCCTCTGGAGGGAATGAATTCATCAGTTCACAGATGTCCTGGGTGAAGGACATGAAGGACAATAGGGCACAGCTGCTTTTATACATAACATATTCCCTCACATACGTCTGTTGCTCAAAACACAAAGAACAATGATTTGAAAGAGATCCCAATAAAAGGCCAAACTCAAACCTCAGCCTAAGCTAAGGTACATTTTGCTCAGTCAAGAAGGACTAGTTCAATCCCCAGTGGTGGGAAAAACACACCAGGCTTTTCTCCCTTTCCTTTCACTAAAAATGACTGTCCTAAGCACTGGTGCCTTTTTATACCACTAGAAGCAGTCTAAACCAGTGCTCTTGTAGCCTGTCAAAAAATTTGCCAGCATGAAATAGGAATTTCATATTGAGGAACAGGACAAATCGGCACTCAAGGCATTTGACAAGGTCAGCATTAATGTTTAACTGAAACCAGGAAATGAACTATTTTCCTGCAGAGTAGAAGACACCAGATTACCTTACGAATAATCAGCTGCAGTATTTCAAGACTTGTGAAATGCAGAGAAACATGGAGAACAAAAACAGAAAACAGAGAAACAGCAACAGTATTAAGTCTCTTCAATAAAGATTTTAGGCCATCAATACTGCCACCTCAAAAGGCAACGGCACATAGAGAAATTTGGAAACTATACAGTGATTTTCTCTATGGATCTCTGAACAAGTGAGCAGAGAGGTGTAACAACTGCATTCAGAGAGACGGTGATGCACGAATGAGCAAACTGTAATCAAAAGACGATTTATCCTAACTTGGCCATGGACACCTTTGCTTCTGTCAGTTTCGGATACACTGCTTGTTGGCTCTGGTCATGAACTCATTTCTAGTGTGTCCAAAGTCTCCAGATTTTTGATTTTGGAAGCAAAGATTCACGAGGCACACCTTGATGGCATTTGTCAGAGGGGAGTTAGCTTCCTTTTAATAGCTAAGGTACCTGAAATTCAAGCTCTAGTCTTCATAATGCAGACTAATTAACATGCTAACAAAACCAAGAGTATTATACATGTCCCAACATGCTTAATTACCTTTTGTTGCCCGTCTTATAATTTTCATGTCATCCTGTAGCGAAGCACAGGAGGGTGAGAACTCCCTCTCTAACACCATGGCTTCAATCCTAAGAGCATAGCTGGAGCACACAAACAAACAGGTTTAGAACTGACAGCCGAAAGAGAACATTTATCGTGAAGAGCACAAACCTACTATCTCCTTACTTTGGCACCTGGATTAGTAAATACATGAAGGAATCAGCTTGAGACAGTTTTGATACATCTCCATCAAAGGCTTTTAATTTCTTTACCTAGAAAAGAGAAAAAAACACTAGCAAAGAATTTTATCAAAGATCAAGATTAACTTGACTTCGGAAGGAAACAACTTGAAAAGCAATAAATTTAAGAGGAGTCATTAGAGAGTCCACTTAGTGACTGACTGAATGGCTTCACTGTCCAAGCTCCCAGAAATTTGCACACCCCCAATCACAAAATAATAAAGCCAGTAACATCACTCTTCTCTCAGAAGCCTAGCTACGCAGTTCAGCGGAACAAATACAATGCCATCGTTCTGATCAGAGATTTTGATTTCTGATCGATGATTTCTGATCGATGATTGCTCTCATCACTATGTTTAGGACACTGCTGTTGCAGTTTCTGCAGGAGAACTGGCTCTTTTCTTTCCAGCTTGTCTGTTTGCTGTTCTCTAGCTGTTTGCCCAGGAAATAGCTGCTTAAGTGATGATCTGAAAATGATCCTCGACTCTTCAACAACCGTGATATACATTTGGGAATAGCTTAAAGTTAACTGCGTTCAGCATTCCCAGCATAGGACTGCCTAGATCTCTTTGGCACAATGCAGTTAGAGTTACGGGGTTTTTTCCAGATACTTGCTTCAACCATTTCCTCTAAAACTCTCTTAAGGGATAAACTTCATGCTCTTGAATTTGTATTTTTTTCATCCACACAAAATATTTTAAAGATAAATGCAATCTTGCATTTTAAGTTTTTTGTTGTCAGTACTTTGAGAACACAATTTACATGCCAAGGAAATATCACTGCATTAATTTTGTCGATCTTCCTTCCCAGCTCCACCAAAATCCATATATTTGCATGATCTGGAAGCCACTGATCTGCCCACATACTTACTATTTGTTTATATAGAAGAACTGGAAAATACACACACATATGTTTAAGTGTAACTGGAATTTCTTCCACATCTTCCAACACAGCAACGGTGTCCAAAAGCAGAGCTTACTCTCAATTACACTATTTCTTCATTCAGCCAACAAATTCACACCCAGTATCAGTTGTATGTTTCCACTGATTTACACACCAGCCCATCATCCCTCCTTTTTATAACTTTACACATAAAGCCCATTCACAACCACATTTACACTGATGGTCTTCAGATTTAGAAAGCATATTAAGCTATCCTGGAGAGAGGCGCACTACATTAGGGCATCAACAATTATAAGGTTGCCATGATTTAGCAAGATATGCACAGGTTTTTTAAAGCATCAGGCTCCAAATTAATCACTTAAGTTATTTTTCTGCTTTCACAGTAAAAAAGTAACTGTTTTGTAGTGGAAGACAACAAACACTATGCTAAACCAGGGATTTAAAATAAATTCTAGACTAGCAGAAGAAAAGGATTCCTTTACAGCTTTGTTCTGCTTTATTCCCATTCTTTTTCCACATCATAAAAAAATAGAAATGTTGAGAGCACATTAAGAATGAGAAAACAAAAAGTACAAGTTAAAACCAGAATAGAAAAAAACTTAATTTTCAAATAAAAAAACCAAAACAAAACAAAAAAAAAACACCAAAAAAACCAAACCCAAACAACAGAAAAAAACAATCAAACAAACAAAAACCCCAAACCAACAAAAACTTATGCTTGAGAAAGAGAACTCTAATCAAAGAGCAATTTTTATTCAGGCTATCTAACTCCATTTCCTAACACCCCCACCACCATTTAACTCAAGACACTCAGACAGAGCTCCTTCTAAAGATAAACAGCATACCCTTTTTTTTTTTTTTAAGGCCTGAGAAAACTCCGAATTTACAGAGTCATTCAAGAAGTCTGCCAACAAAAAACAGGAAAGACCAGACTTGACACTCCTGATATTTCTAAGGTGTTAAATGAGCAAGAAACAAAACCAAAATAAACACTTTTTCCTACATCATGAAGTGGGGAGTGGGAGACATCTACTATCTCAGTTAGTCTTTGCAGGTGTTCTTTAACCTAGCTTCCAGAAAATAGTGGTCTGCAACTGAAACAACAAAAATTGAAAATTCTCCAACCTCATTTTAGTATGTTGCAAATATCAAAGTTTGCCTGAAAAGGATACAGGCATTCAGATTGGGGTGGAGGGGAGAAAAAGAGAAAAGCAGCCCACCAAAACAACCACCCCAAATCATGAAAATTAAGATCATATAAACCACTGGCAATTATAAGAAGATGCAATTATAAGA
>VFFE01006484.1:835312-846187 GCA_008921705.1 Burhinus oedicnemus | reverse complement strand
GGGTGTTGAAAAAAAAAAAAAAAAAAAAAAAAAAAAAAAAAAGTGACAGTCCGGAGTTGCCCTTTCTACAGCTATGACCAGGAATGGTGTCCCTGTCTCCCTCCTTTCACTTTTACAGACTAAGGATTTATGGTACCATATAAAAGAAAAAGTACAAGACATCTCCAAATACAGTTATTGGGGCAGAGCACATGCCTGGCAGGGGGTACTTGGCTCTCAGTCCAACCTGCAAGACAAGTGTGCTCCTGGGAATGTGACTGTAAATAGCTGACCTGCTGAAAAGAGGAGTATACAAAGCGGAACTGCAGAAGCCCACCCATGGTTACACCAGGACGGTTAGCACTGGTAACTGAATAACAACTAACCTTTTAGGATCTGACTGCTTAAGTATCTGTTCAGGGTAATTCTCAACCCCTACAACAACAAAGCACGTCTTTAGAAGAATGGGAAGTATCTAAGGGTAATCCCAGGGAATTCTTGCTGAGAACGGGTGTAACATTCTGCAGGGACAGGCTAATGTGATGACACCTTGCCAAAGCTACCTCATGTGATACGACCACCAGATCAAAAAGAAATTAGGGACAATTAAACAGAATAGGGAACAGCAGAACAAATAACACCACTTCATCTGATATATCCAGTGATTTTGGATTATTTGTATGTGAGCAGGGACTGTATAGTTCCAATGGCTTCCCCTTAGCAAACAGCAAAGCAGTATTCCAGGAGATGGGTATTCAGACTAGCATGAAGACCATAAACTAACAAAAAAGATGGAGACATGCAAGGAGAACAATGAACATACATTTAGGAAAAAAAAAAACAAATGCTGAGAAAGACAAACAATAAAAGCTCTGAGGCTCCTAAAGAGAATGGATTTTTTAACTGACTACACTAAAATTTTAGGAGCCGCAGTAGTAAAGGAGTTATTGGACCCACCTATTCTTTGAACACTTGAAGCATGAGAACATGAAGGCACTGAAACACTTTTTCATACCAGCAGAAGCATCCATCCCTCACACTCAGGATCTTCTCCCTGCCATGCACCCCCACCCCAGCTCTTGCTGTGGTACTTCCCAGGAAGCAAGGAAACCTCCCAAGAAGTGGAACAATTACGGGGAGAACAACAAAGGGAAAGGGGGTCCTTCCTTTTCCTGATGGTGAGCAATGAGATCTCTGAAGCGTGGAACTAATTAAATACATACAAACACCTGCATGCTGGGAACAAGCCTCTTTCCAGCTTTCCCTTGGGAATAGCAACAAATCTAACACCTAATGCCCCTTATTTTCTAATACTCCTCTGTATCATAAAATATCTTCTATTAATTTCTCAAGTGCCCCCTTAAAAGCACTTCTTAAGTGCTATGCACCCACTATCTTGAGGGGCAGGCCTGTTGTCAAACCATCTACTAGGAAATAAATATACCCCTTCACTCTTAACAGCACCTACTGGCTATCCAAAGGGTGTAGCGGAGTATTGCAGACAATCTCCTGTGGATGCAGAACCCATGCACTACCTACCAATAGTTCGCAGAAGGGCACGTTTTCACTACTGTCATGCGCCGAAAGATAAAATTCAACAACTTAGATTACAATTCAAGCTGAATTACAACATTTATATCACATAGGAGTATACTACTTGAAAGATTTTCTACTTGTGGTAAAATAACAACCAAGATCTAAATCAGAAAGAGGAAAAGAAGAAAAAATACCTTTCTTTCAGTCTAATCTGTGGAATATATACAAAGTTAACTAGGAGTCACTTTAAGTTAGTATGTCACTGTCCTCCTCTGCCTGACCCTTTCCGAGGAAGGAGATAAATTCTGTTTAAACACAGGAATATGTACTGAAATTCAAACAAAGAGGGAAGGGGGAATAGTTTTATGCTCCCAGAACTACTGTCACCTCTTTTTTCAGGTTAGTTATGTTTCAACTTGTTGATATCCCCCAACTCTAAAAAACGTATTAATCAAATATAATAACGTAACACAGTTTTTAAAAGATTCCATGCAAAAGCAGCGCAATTTAGGGTTATATATTTGACAGCAAAACAATACAAAGCATTTTGCTGTTGACTGGATCCGAGATTTGCTGCTGCACAGAGGAAACAGAGTGCTTTGACAGTATGACCTTGAAGCGGTAAAGCATGTGAGTTGAGGTTGATCTATATGTGGACGTTAACTAGCAATTTCCCAGGTTTCAGCCATGGCTTTGAAGTGAAGCACTCAAGCAATTCTAATGGTAATTTTGTCAAGTTTGTCGTATACATTTCTCTCAAGTACATACAAATGGGTCAGTGCAAATACATGAGCCGACAAGGAACTGTGCATCATTAAGCAGGGCTCCCAGGTCAGGCAATGAAGCTTCACCCCTTTAATCATGTGAATGGACTTGAAGGTTAGCAGTGGGAGGGGAGAAATCAGCACTTACATGTTGGTCATATGGTGAACACAGGGACATTGCAGAAGGTGCTGTTGGTAATTCAGCACCTTCCAACATGTCTCCTCTGGAGCACTAAGCCATGTTAGCAAATTCTATGGGTGCTGCACAGCAGAGCAGCCTTTCTGCCCTGTTGGAACCCAATGACCTGGGCCCAAAAGCAGGTAGATCCCAGATGCACCAAGCAGGTAGCAAATGAGAAGGGAGAAGAGACAGTAGCATAGGGCTATGAATATTCAGTTTGCGGACACTACAACAGGAAAGCATGAGGCTGGTGCCAAAGAAGTGAAACTTAATTTTTTTGCATTAGGATATACTTTGATTCTGAGTTTTCTGAACCCCAGAGAAGAGTTATCTACACTGCACACAGAAGGATTCCAGCTCCTGGTAAAATGTTTATGGGACAAAAGAGACATCATAATGGACATCAGAGAAACAAAAATACCTTATCACTATCTTCATTAAGAAGCACCTTAAAAGTAGGTGAAATTACTTGATGTGAAGGGAACAACTACACTGCAACCTCAATACCGCAAGTCAAATGAAGATTAAAACTTTGCACTCAGTGGTTTCCCGTGCCCTGACCTCAGGAAGGCTTTGGGATTCCTCTTTTACAATCCATCATGTTGGAATCCCAGGTAGCAGAACTCTACAAAACGGTAAGTTCCATGTAAAACCATTATTTACCTCCTCTGCTTCTGGTAATAATTTAAGAAATTCATGCAGCAGTTCAGAACCATAGGGCTCACTTCTTCCATGATAAATATCTTCAATGATGGACTCAGCAGACCTTGAAAAAACAATTGAGCATACACATTTCTAACACTTGCAGGGTGAGTAGTTACACAAATTGAAAAATAACATGCCTGGGCTACTCAAAGGAATTATAATAAGGTTATGTATCAGTGTTCACAGCACTGTTCTAACACCACTTTCAGTGATGCCTTTACTAAAGGGCAACATTATCAGTGAATAAAGACGGCATTGAATCAGCTTGCTGTTAAAAAAAAATCCTCACCTCACTCCTTTCTATTAATTCTTTATGAAGACAGACAGACAATGAAAAGCAGCTCTCATGCAGTATTACATAAGCTATAAGAGTTTCCCTTAACTATATCTGAAAACTCACTTCAACTGGTTTAACAGTACCAAACTCTGAATGTTTAGTGCTAAGTCACAATGGCACTCAAAACTAAACATATTATAAAACAAATTATGAAATGTAGCTACTTACTACAAACTTGTATAGAAATGTAAACTCCACAAGGAACAGAGCACAATATACACTACATTTGATGAGAACTACAAAGAATTTCACACATCTGTAGCTTACACTAGCTGCATGGGAAAAAATCAAATCTTACTTTTTGAATTGTTTAAGAAATATCCCAATGTTCATACTTCTTTTTGCATCCAGAATGGAAACCTGAGAGAGAAAACAAGAGAGATTAATCTACTAATGCCTAAGAAAATAGCATATAATGCAGATATCATTCCTTAAATTGCTACAGATAATTGTTTGCAGTTGCCATCAAATCATGAGCCAAATGAATAGAGTCGCTTCTTATCAACAAAGATCACGTACTACAGAACTAGTTTTAACCAAGGAAATACACAGCACACCCACAATACCTTTTTTTGAAGTGAAACAAAAAACCCCATAGCAACTTACAGAAGGCAAGTTCTATTTCATTAACAAAGCAAAAACATTCTTGTTACTTATTTCATAACACTGCATCTGCAAAATGTTGCTTATCAAGTAATACGTTGTATCACATTTGGAGGCCCATGGTTAGTGAACACCACACTTCAAAATCCATATATATCACAGGTTTTGTAACAAATGTGACGATGGGCTTTCTAAGGAGAGGTCAGTATGCACTACTGATTTCATTTACGCGACCTAACAGCCACACTGATCCATGGAAAGATAAGTAAGTCGATCTTGAATCAAAACCTGAGACAGATAATGCTCAAATCTGTTTGCTTTATCTAGAAGCAAATAGAAACCCACAATAAACTAATAGTCTTCTCCCGATTTATATTTTAAAGCTGATTTGCTGTATCATCTTACGTGTACAATTCTGGAGATTAAGCAGAGGGAAAAAAAAATAATCACTTTCCCCCCCCTAATTAATTTTAAAAAAATTTTAAATAAAAGTGTCAATTCTTTTTATACTAGTTTTTCTTGCTGTAGCTGCATACAACTTCAAATCCAAGACGTTTGAGCTGTTTTAGTGAATCGCGTTCTTAAGGTTAAAATTTTACCACCACTATTTTGGTGATAACAGCTACAAAAGTCATGAGTTTTACAAGGACAAGAGAATTGTTTCACGTTAACACTGTCATCCGACTGCTACAATAAAACAACTCAGTACACACAGATGTTCAAGACTGTTGTTGGACTCACATGATGTTTGAGGTTTTGACAACTGGAAAGGTGTCCTGACCTCTGTGACAGTGCACAAACTAGAAATACATATATAAATGCAATGTTGGCATCATCACAAAATTGAATTAGTATGCAGCCAGCTGGTGACAGTGAAAATACAGGTATGATTAATGTGCTATCCTCAACATACACCTGGGAGAGACAGCCTCCTCATCTGCTGAAAAGAGTGAATCAAATTAAAAAGTTTTCTGAAATTTTGGAATTTTCTCTCTTCTGAAACCAGCAAAGACTGGAAAGTGCAGGATATCAGCATATTAGTTTTAATTAGATGACTGCTAGCCTGAAGTCCTTCAGTTTTAACATATGCAAAGATAAGAGGACAGATTGTGGTTTATTCTCCTGTTATCTTAGGAGTTCAGAGGCCCCCAACAGATCATTAAGGGAAAGCCCCTTAGAATAGGACAGGTTCAACTATCTCTCCCTCTGCAGTATCTAATCTTTTTCAAATGTTTTACTGCAGGGACCTCTCAATGACCTCTCAAACTGCAGCTCCAGTCTCCAGTTGCTCTGCTCACTCCTAATTCTCTGATTTCTCTGTAATAGTTTAAGCCTGTAAGTTTTGCCATCATGATTTGGCTTTTGGTTTGTTGGTTTTTTTAAAGCATATTCACAGTTAACCTTCTGTACATATTATTTACAGTCACAGTTGGTAACTGTTACAATAAGACTGACCATCAGCTGGGTAAACCTTTGGTTTCCATGGCACAACTTGGATTTACAGTACAACCTCAAACAAAACTAGAGTTGTGTTTTTTTTTAACATCTTCCCTTGAAGAAAAACAACAGACGGCAACATATACAGCTGCATTTGTCTTATCAGCACAACATAAAACAAATGTCATAACTGTTTTTCTCTTTTAAGTACAAGGATCTTACATATCTCTTGCTCTGTATATGATTTTGCTCTGTTTTTTCCCCATTTTCTTTTTCAAGCACACAATCAAAACACATGGCTCAGTTTTTAGTCATTTTTTGCTTGGTATCCACTTCAAGATTATCAGAAGTGATTGAAAAAAGCTGTCATTACTTAACTACCTTCAAGGAGCTTCCAGATGGGAGCATGAGGAGGAAAAAAGGGGAACCTGGCAGATACTCCATAAATACAAGTTCCTACTCCTTGTGTACAAATATGGTATCTTCCATCTCGCATTCAGTCCCATGTTGCATATTAGATTCACAATCTTAGCCTTAACATCTGTTCCTAATGTCTACTCTTCTTCCCAGCTAAGCTTTCATTCAATTTTGTCCTTGCAGAAAACTGCATGTGGCTTCCTAGCAAACTGTTGCTTTTTACCCTTTAAACGTTACCCCAGCTTTTTATAAAGTCTGCTCCTATCTTCTATTCACACACACCTTCAGCACTGGTGCCAGCACATCATGTTCCAAATCTCTGTTCAACACCTAAAGAGATTTTAAAGTGCTGTCCACCAGTGACATCCTTTGACTTCTTGACTCAAGAAGTTACACTGGACTATAAGAATTGAGAAGAGACTTTTCTAGTCTCACTGGGATCCTCTATACTGAAGAAAACCCTTAGTTTCTTACAATTTACTTTAGATAAATTCAGGAGACCTTTCTCCATTCTCATCTTCTTCAACTCTCCTGCTAGAGAAAACTATTAAATTTTTGTTTGTCCTACTCTTGAAATACTACACTTCCCTCAGATACTTTGCACCATCTCAACACCTGCACTTTGCCAGCCTATGCAAGTGTCACTGCCTCGCACAATTGCTACCTCTCCTTCATAAACAGTGAAATCTTGGAAGCAAGAACAGCTGATTCACTCATGAATCTGCTTTTCATCATCATAGTACTCAACTCAGCCTATTTCTGAAAACAGCAGCAGGCACAGATCATGTGGGGTAATAACAGCATCAGTCCAACAAATGTTAATCCACCACTGAAACATTCACTGTTCTAGATGTATTAAGGTGTCCGTGGTTTGGTCCTGTTTTACCTCAAACCAGGACATAAGGGAATGGGAAATTTAGCTAGAGTACTATGGTGAAGTTGTGATGATGGTAAGAAGAAATCTACTCCTGAACTCTGACAAAAATTTGCAATCAAGAGGAAAGATTCAGAGTGTTCTGGGAGACACAAAAAGTCCAACTTCAATACTGACTTTGTAGAGGCTGCAGAAATGCAACAGGAGTTTCTTGCCATGAGATTGTCAATAAGGAACAAGAACAAGACAAAGTGGATTTATAACAGATTAGTGAAAGCAAAACATTATTCTTTGGATATGAACAATGGGGTTTCACATGGTGAGATACAGTTTACAAATTACAGCAAGCATGGAACAGCCTGGCGGCACAGGCTCAGTGCTGGAGGTTAGGAAGGATATAAAGAGCTTCCTGCTTCAGCTTCCACTTTGCTTTACAAGGCACTAACCATCACTGTTGAGTTTAATATTTTGGCCTCTATTCTCCGAGCCACACGCACTGCCTGGAGTAGTTGAGGAAAGGTGCACTTCCACAGTGCAGCAGAGTGAACCTAACAGCTTACTACAAGGCTGTCTCGCTCCATGTCATCCTCCTTGTCACATTCCTAGCCTGCTTCTTCCCTTAGGCAGGCACTGGTACTCATCTCATTGGTTTTTCGCTGTGTTAGTCCTCTGCTGGATTAACAGGTTGAATCAGCTCTCAAGAAGGTGGAATGAGCATCAGAGCCAGTACAGGGAAAACAGAGTGAGGGCATGGCCAGGAGAAAGGAGAAGAGACATCCTGTTCTCCCCTTCCATCTTCCCTCTCTCCTCCTCTCACTAGCCCGTTGTACAGGCTCTGGAGTTCACTGCACCCTTTCGCAAGCCATTAAAACTCACTAAGATAGCAGAAAACTACTCCAGTAGAAACCAAACAAAAAACCCAAACAGCATTCTGCTAAGCTACTGACTTAAATCTGTTTACAGAGGGTCCAATGTCTGCCAGAGCCAGCAGACAGATGGGGTGAGGTGAGGGACAGTTCGAAGGAGAAAGCAAGACCAGCTCCCTTGGCTGGCAACAAGCTGTTCTGCCCGCTCCACTGCCAGGCTAGCTCTAGCCTAGGTGAGCGTATGTTGTGCCATACTGTGACACCACTAAAGGATAGGGAAAGTAAATTGGCATGTAAACTTTACTCTACACCCCCTATTTTTCAGAGGCTCAAATTACATGAAACCATAGGGCAAATTAAGCCTTTAGTCAAGGAAACACGTTAATTAATCTCCTAAGGGTTCGCTGAGGGATTGTTTACGAAAAGGAAAGCATTTGTTGTAGGAGTTTGACTCAAATCTCAAAAGGGACTTCTGTTATAATGATGATGTTTAGTGCTGAGCCATCAGAATCTGGATTCAATAACCTGAGTTGGCATCTAAATTCCCTGTATAAAACACTGGCGAGTGAGGAATTAAAAGGACGTACAGTTCTGTAAGACAGAACTTTTTCCAAAACTGCTCACGATTTCATAATTAACAGCAGTCTCTGGAGAAGGTATGAAAACTGTATCTCCACCGCAGTCTCTGGAGGAGTGCCCCCAACTCTGGCTGAAAAGTCACTCTTCAGTGCTCCCACTGAAGCTATGCCACTGCACCAAAAAGAGCCCCACTGAGCCAAAAGAGCAGACTCTCTGGCCATGCGCTTTTGTACAGCACTTTGGACATATGCTGGGTTTTTTTGGGTTTGGATCAAAGCAATACTTGAATTTAGGCACTTGAGTTTTTCTTGAAATTTCACTGTTAACATACTATGGCAATTAGACTAATTCCACTATTTAATCTCCAAAGAACATTTTTCACTGTTAGACCATAAAGCACTTCTAAAATCAATTGTGTTTTACTTAGACAGAAGGAATAGAGATACTGAAACACAAAATGTCTTGTCCACCTTCCCCTGTCAGGCCAACGACCCAGCCAGGAACAGAACTACAGCTTCCTCAGCCCCATGCTAAAGCGTTCTCCACAAGGTCACCCAGATGCTGTGTACCTGAGCCTGCCCCCAACTCCCTTCAACCTCCTTAGATTTTACTGCAGTGAACTGGGAATAACCATCATACCATTAAAGTAATTGAGCAGCAGCTGACAGCACTGATGACAGAAATCACAAACATTGCCTATGCCTCAAATCTCCATCCTCTTGCTGAATGATGCCCGTAGTAATGTTAAGCATGTGAGCTGTTGCGTATCTCTGCTTCCGCACTTCCAATACCACATAGCTTTTCAGGATTATCTCCTTCCCTCCTTACTAAGCAGCTGGTACTGCAAAGTCCATTAACACACAAGAAATTGCTCATCACTGTCTGACACACTGCTGCAGCATGCTTGGCAAAGCTTAGCAACGGAGTTGAACATTTTGTCACTTAAGTAGCGTAACTCAGAGGCAAATCCTGTTGCCTCACCACCTGCCATGTGCAAAGGCACTGTGTGAGCCCTGAACCAGGGTGGACAGGCATCAAGCAGTAGAGATGCATTGGACCACTGTATCAGCTCCAGATGGACGCACAAAAATATTAGCTTGTAGCAAGGCAGGTTTTTGTTTCCAAGACACTGTATCTTGGAGAAACCCTTGTTTTGCAGGCCTGTATTTTTAATTTCTAAACACTACTCTTAACCTCCCCAGGATGCCCCAAGTTTCAAGCTGTACATGAAAACTTGTGAGTTCTGGAGCATGCTGGGGTTTCCTCTGCCCCAGATACCGTACGCTAGGGGCCACATTCAGTTTATGAAACTCATCATCATTTTTACTATAACCAGTTCTTCACCACACAGCAGTCCTGATAGGGGGAGCTTCTAAGCAAACACATGAGGCCAGAGCTGTGTACATCTGTATGCACAGGAAGTCCACTCACTGCAATCCTGATTCAAAGATGAACATCGCCTGAAAACAGCGCAGAGGTTAATCACTACCTCTGACGACGGCCCCAATTACTCCTTCACGATGTCAGGGTTTCAGAGTCTGCAATACACATGCCTGTTTTAAATGCTTTATTTTAGTCTATGTACAACATGCACACTATCAGTACATTGGTTTCTCACCTTGTCCCTGCTGATCTTATTTTGACATCTTCTGAATCCTGCAAGATTCCACCAACTTCAAGTCCCTACCTTCTCACTAAAAACTGATACGTTGTTACATCTCTTAAGCCTGTGCCCTCTGTATTTTGTTTACAAGCTAATACATATATAGACACACACTGGTGATTAAGTCTGCATTTCAACCCTCCAATTACTTCACAGAAAGATCACTTGAGACAATTCAGCTCAGGCTTCACAAAGACGCTGTCTATAAATCAGGATCTAAGAACTAGAAAAGCTACTTATCAGTTCACTGGGGAATGTCTGAACCTGAAAGTGCTTGGCATATACCTTACCACCACCAGAAAAGAAATCAGTAACAACCTTCAGACCTTCTTGGAAGGTTATTTTAGTGTTCTGAAAAAGCAGGGTAGATGCAATGAAGTTTTAATTAGCAGGAAAGCAATGTTTATGAAAGCTGAAACTTTAAAATTATCTCAACTACATAACAAATTCTCTTAATCACTATATCATATTTTATTTCCTTGCTGTCATATTAGGACTTCCCTTTATGATGTCTCTAGGACATTGAGAGTACATACAGCATTAACCCTTGCAATATGATTCTGTTGCCTCCTTCCTGGTGCATGTTTGCATGTAGAACATTTTGTTTGCGCAGCAGACAGTGGAAGAGCTGAAAAGTTGTAATACACCTATGTTTCACACTGAAAACTAAAGGGCTATCCAACATGAGTAAATACAGATGCCTTCAGCTCCCTCCACTTATATTTATTTTAACAGGTGACCAAATCACAGCACTTACCAAGTTAAAATAATAAAACACTGTTAGCTCTTTGAAAAACAAGTGTGTCGCCATGAACAAAGAGCTTATCCTCCCCATCGTTCCCCTCCCCTTCAAATCAAGAAAAATTTGCCATAAGGATGTAACATGACAGAGAAAGAGATTAAGGCGAGTGAGAATTCATGCCAATTCCTACAT
>VFFE01006484.1:741490-835204 GCA_008921705.1 Burhinus oedicnemus | reverse complement strand
GTGTGGCGCCGCACCCCAGGGTCCCGCGGGGAAGGGAGCCCGTTTCCCCGGGAGCGCTCTCCCCTCCGCCGTCTCGGGGAGGCGGAGAAAGACCCACGCGGGCGGCGGCGATCCCCCTCCGCTCCCCGGCCGCGCGGAGCCCCCGCCCAGCCGGGGGGGAGACCCACGGGGAGACCCGGGGGGAGACCCCCCCCACCCCGCTTCCTCGCCGCGCCCCTCCCGCCGCCGCCGCTCCTCACCTCCGCGCCCGCGGGAGCTGGCGGCGCCGCGCGCAGCAGGGCCCGGTGCCACCGCCACCGCCGCCTCCTCCCATCGCGCCGCGGCCGCGCCGGCGGAGCGGGCGGGGGCGGGGCAGCGCGCAGGCGCGGCGCGGGCGGGGCCGCGGCAGGTGACAGGGGCGGCGGCGGCGGCACCCGGGAGCGCCCCGGCCCCGGGCCCGTGCTACCGAAGGGCCTGGGCGGCGGGAGGGTGGCCCGCTCCCCAGCGCCGGGCGCTGCCGCCGCGGCGTGCGGAGGTGTGCATTGGCGTCCGCGGTGGGTCTTGGTCTAAGCAAGTTCCTGATAAGCTGTCCGATTGGTATATAAACAAACCCACACACACACACATATATATATATAATTTACCACATGCTGTCACCGAAATCACAGCAACTATTTCTACAGAAACAGGACAGCAGCACTATCGGCCATGCTCCCGGTTAGAAGGAACTTTCCATGGCTGAAGCCTTTCGCCCTCTGTGCTTGCTCCCTGGCACGCATCCCCTTTTCCGTCCCGCTCCCAGGCACACATCCCCTTTTCCGTCCCGCTCCCAGGCACACATCCCCTTTTCCGTCCCCTTCTTGCGCCACCTTCTCACCCAGGCGCTACCCACCAGCTCAGCCGAGCAGGTAGGCAAGATGGGGGTGCAAACTCGCCTTCAGAGCCCCTTGTGTCAGCAGCAGGCTGAGAGTCAGTGTCCAAAGGGAGCAGCGTGAGAGAACTTCAGGCAAATTCAGGATGTGAGGGCAGCCCTGGGTTATGTCGCACAAGGCAGCTCACATGACTTGTGGACACCTGAAAGCCAAAGTACCATCCGCAGATGAGACAGCAAACAAATGCATTGTTCTAAAATATTTTTGCCAAGAGATTCGATCACATTTCAAAAATAAAACCATTTTCCCCAAAAAGAGGAAAGGTGAAGAACTTCACCCAAGTAAATAAATAGTCACCGCTGTAAGGAACAACCACAGCCCCCACAGCCCAACACTACTTTTTACAGGAGGTCAATTCCGAGGCAGAATCAGAAACGCTTCCTTGCCTGAGAAAGGAGGGAGGGAGGAAAAACCTCACCTCCAGCCTTGCACAATCAGCTACCAGAGCTTCTGAGCCGAGCACGTTAGAGAGAAAACACGTTGGCACGGCCGGCTGGGGCTGGGAAGGCAGGAGCAGGAGGACAAACGCGTGTCTCATCTCGGCGTGGAGTGCCTAACCTGCACCTTGCTGCCTCCGCCCGGGGTCGGGAGGCAGGAGCGGGAGGAAGAGCAGGAAGCCAGGCGGCCTCCCCCAGCCCCAGACCTGGAGCCCAGGCCTGTGGTGGCTGGGGTTACACCATCCCAGCTTACAGTTCTGCAGCCAGAGATCTGACCTACTGGTCTGGCAAGAGCCTGTTTGAGTCACTTGATTTAAAAAAAAAAAAATTAGAACAAAAGGAAAATTTATGGAATGCGATGTCAGAACCTGGTTGTTTAAGCTCAAAATTCACTGAGTGAAAACAGTTCAGCTGCAGTAAATGGCAATTCATATCACGCCACACAACATCTCTGCTTGGCAGGGTTCATGGCAGCTGGGGAGGACACGCTCAGCTTTGAGCCAGCACGGACATTCCTCGAGAGTGTCGGGTCACCCCTGAGGTCGTCAGCGAGGAAGCGCATCGCCACTTGGACTGTAGCTGCTTGTGTTGGAACCAAAGAGGCTTGTTTTCATTGCTGCCAGTCATGAGCACAAATGTTCACTCGAAAAGACGGAAAGAGCAAGCCAAACAGGAGACTTGCATAATGGCATTGTATTAAAAAAAACCCCAAAACCGAACAGGGCAGCAGAGGACCTGGGAGCCAGTCCGGATGTGAAGTTAAACTCTTAACTTTTCCTCACCCTGTGGTTTTGGTTTTGTTTTGTTTTGTTTTTTTCCCCAGAACTTTTCCAAAACACAATGTTAGCAAATTAATTTTAAGTTTTAGCTGATTTTTTTTTTTCCCCTAAAATGTGAACACTCAGCAGGCAAATATTTTGCCCACATGGCTAAAATTCATCTGAGTTACAAACAACTGAAAACAGGTCTTTACAGTAGGAAGTGTTAAGCAACTTTAATAATAGGTAGATCGAGCAGCCCCACCTATAATAAGCAACAAATGCACCTCCCTAGAATAGATAGCATTTAGATGGGTTGGTATACTACAAAAACAAATCCTGTTATTAATATTTTAAGATTTCTAGTTAATGAAATGTTCAAGACAGTTTTCAAGATGACTACTTCTTTTAAGGCATTACCTTTTTTTCTTATGAGAGGAAAAAAATGTCTTGTAAATCTGCTTTTTTTTAGAGCACAAAGAGCTTCTAATGCTTCAGACTGAACAGATCTAATAGGAACAAAGCACTTTATACCACCTGAATAAAAGGCATCGTCATCTTCATTACAAGGCCTCATTTCTACAGTGTTCGGACAAAGACAGGAGAGAAAGTTAATTGTGACACTTCAGACACATTAAAACCAAGTTCTATTTGGTTTCAAAATTAAGCACTGTGGTAGTTAACCTCTTGAAACAAAACCTCACAATTAATTACCACTATCACATAAAACTAGCATGATGCATACACATATGTAAGAAAGGCAAATCAAGACTGAACAGGCAACACTAGTTTTTAGCATTATTTATCTCTTAAGTGCTTGAATTTACAGCCTTCAGTATTCTTTAAAAGGTAGCAAGGTATATAATTATTTTTTTTAATTAGCACAGTAAGACATACCATTTGTTAAGTACCATTTACTAGGAACACATTGCTGATAGCTGAACTGTTCCTGACTGAACCAATGGATTTATGCTGGCATAAACAGTAATAACAGGGCAAACCTGAACTAAAAATTTGTTTTGGGTTTACTCTGTTCTATATCTGATCTCTGCACTTAATTAAGAAATGTTATCATAGAGCCACACTGGTACCTAAGTTCTACCACCCGGTGGTGCAAGGGAACTCTGGAAAGATATTGTTGATCTCTTTTTCTGCTTCTCCTGGAATATCAAATAGTTCCATTCCTCCAGTAGCTATTTTCTTTAAAATGGGTTCTCATAAAGAGATGACACAGAGTGTATTTGCTCAGAAAACAAAGTTTTTCTCACCCACAGTGATTAAAAAAAAAGTTGAACATACATTTTGCTGAGCTAAGTACTTAACAGAAATATACTACCAATAGCAGACAACATAAAATTGTTGCTGCTGCTGCCCCCTTAGTTCTTTTTTTCGAAAGGCAGCTGAAGTGTAAGAAGTAATGCTTTTGTGCCAGCACCCTCAGCCATAGGAAACAAAAGATTTGCGAAGCATAGATTGAGCTCCTATGTCCAAGGCTGCTGCTCTGCAAGGTTCATACGCTTCTCTGCATTTCAGTATAGGGACTCTGATGAAACAGCAACGCATCACTTTTCCCTTCCAGTGCTGCTCTATCAATTTATGCCATCCTTCTCCAAGGCAGGCACAAGCCATCCCACTTGCTACTCTTACGCTACAGGGTAATGTACTTCCTTAATTCACTTCAGACTATTGCCATGCTGACACACCCCATCTACCTGGCCACTTGATTCCCACATAAGACTGACAAAAATTAAGAGAAAGGACCTTGGTGAGAATAGGTACAGTGAGGTGAATGAGACCGCCGTCACAGACACAGAAATGTGCTTTCTATGCACCACTAGCTTTAACACCACAACACCTGAAAGAACACAAAGATGTCAAAGAGCTACTAACAGCGACAAGTAACAAGGAGAACAAAGAAATATAAACCAAGAAACAGTCAACTCCTCTGTGGATCTTCTCACCCCCCCCAAAAAAAAATAAAAAATCAGCTTTCAATTTGACACAACTTAGCTGCTAATAGTTGGTTAAGTTTGGGGTGGGGGCAATCAGAAAATATGAAAAGATTAATGACTAATTAAAAAAATCCATGACTAGTACAACCTCCACATCAAGCATGCAGCATGGGAAAGATAACCAGACTAAAAAAAACCCTAAAGATAATTGCAGATGAGGAATGCTAAATAATTATAATACCTTATTATTCTTGTAACACCACAATAAGGAACAAGAGCAGATAAGCAGAGAATACAAACTGAACATGCCCCCAGTTCAGTTCAAAACAGAGCTGAGGGGAACGTTTAGCTTTCCTTTTATATTACTTTGATCATTTTTCGAAGCAGAGACAGAACAGAGATAAGGTTGCTGGGAAAACCAATTGACAGAAGATTGAAATCAAGCTGTTACTTTAATAATACTGGTGTGTTACTGTACTCTACTTGCACAGACCTCTCTTCAAATGTAACTATAGATACATTTTATAACCAGAAAGGTTCTTTGCAAGGGCTTGACAAAGCATGAAGTATGCCAAAGAGCATTTTTAGAGCAGAAAACCTGTTTGTAGAATTCATACAAACAAAATAACAGGAGCTACAAGTTTCAAACAAGCCAGGAGTGCAGATAATTTCCAGTATGGTCACCGAGAAATGAAACAGCTCCCTGGATCTCCATTTGGTAGAGCAGCTACAACAGCATATCTGAAATACTATTTACTGCTTTAAATTCTTCTTCCTGAGAAACCTCACACACCACTAGAAGCACTAATGTGGTAACTTGTAACAGAGATGAAGTCTTTCATAGACGAGACACTACTAGCTGGGTACAGCCCCCTTGTCAAACAAACAAACCAACCAACCCACCCTGACAACTGTCTATCCAGATAAATACCAGCATTACAATCTTAAGATATTTATACAGCTTTTTTGATAGTATCAAAAAAAAGCTGACAATCATAATTGTTTCCCATTTGAAACTTCAGAAGTGTCTTCCTCATATGATCTCCAGAACCAAAAGTTTCTAAATTTGGTTAGATCTGAAGAGTTAACTTTGAATACAAGACATGAGCTTGACTTATTTCATAAGCACATATATTTGAATGGGGCAAAGAAAGACAGTTTAAGTACTACAAAAGGCAATCAGTTTAATATCCTATTGATCAGCTGAACACAGAACCCTCCTCACTGAGACTATCCATTAGAACAATTGTTTTGGTGAGCATACTCCTCCCTGGTATTAAACAATACACAGATTTTAGCAACTAATCTCTTTCGTCCAACCTTTTCTTCCAGGTGAAGAGATTCTAGCAGTTTTAAGCCATTGCAAAAGTTTGAGGGTTACACAATGCCACATGGGCCATTCCTGCATAAGGCAGTTTCAGATTCAAGTTCACTCTTACCATTTCTAACAGATCAGTTCCTTCTGGGCAGGGACTATCCTCAGCAGGGGATGCGTGAATCTGAGATGGAAACCAATGGCATGTGTTCCCTACGTATCCTTTTCCTATAGTGGTCTGAAAACTAGTATTTCAATTGTAGTCATTAGGTTTGCATTCTTCACGCCTGCTATAATGCTATCTGCATTTCCTAGCTCAACTGTAGTTATACAGCTAAATTCTACCTTACACCCTCATACCAAAGGCATGCCAAGATTCAGAGACAGTGGAAGTCAATGGCTTCATAAAAGTTGTAAACGTAAACTTCCTTTAAAACTTTAAGTCAAGAAATACATATACTGAAAGATTTGCTTCACTCTGAGTTTACATTCAAGTTGAACTTCCACAGTATTAAATCATCTTGAAATAAAACAGCAGTGTTACCACCTAGTATTGCTTTACCAGAAATTCTTGGGCAGGGGTGGCAACTTGGAAAAACAGGACTAAGCTTTCAGTGCAGAAGCTGGGTCCTACTCTTAACCATCACAAGTCAAGGAAGTTTGACTGCAAACACCTTTAATATGAATACAAAATTTACATAGGATATACATTCTGGGGAACATAAATGAACTATCGCAAGAGATTCTGACAGAACAAAAACATAAAGGCGGCTCTGTCAGGCCAAGAATTTAATGAGGAATGATTAAAAAGTTTGATTTACAGTTACATTACAGTTGTGTTAAGCACTGAAAACTTTAAGAACGTCAGCTGAAAGGCATTTGAACATACAGTACATAAATCATACAATCCACACAGTTGTAAATAACACATTTGAAGTATTTCATTTTACTTAATAGAACACAAAGCAACATAACATGTGCAAATGAGGACTCCGATATATTGAATTTAAAATGTCTATGATAAAATTGACATAGAACTTTACATTTAAGGACTACATGATTGATGGAGGAATTTAAAAAGTATCCTCCATGTTACTCCCATTACCGAAGTATGTTTTTCAATTAAATAGAAAAACCATACTGGCCTGATTTCCTCTCTCAAAACCATACCTGTCCATGAGGGTTAACTAAAGCTTTAATTTGCTCTAGGTGTAAGACAAAAAAGCATTTACACAGTCTCCTTCCCCTTGTTGGGAACTGACAAACCATTATGTAAAAGGGTTCTCGGATTATGTACATTGGTGGAAAATATTATCTTATAAAAAGGCACATACCTGTGATTTAAGGCTAGTACGGTATTTGTTTCATAGCGAAAGTAAAATTTTAAATGAAATTAGTACATTGCATGGTTGGCCTCACTCAGCAAACCACTTGGTGCAAAGCAAAAATGTGTGCTTAGAAGCCTCAGACTGACAGTGATTCTCGCTTTAGTGTTTTTCCTTTTTTTTTTTTTTTTAACCTGTGATGGAAAGGTACATCTTTTAAAAAGGCATTTGCTGCAATTCCACTAGTCAATGAGCCATCTGCTACTGTTGCCTTATATGCAGATATCGCATACAGGCCTTATATTATTAATCTGCAAAATATTCTTTTAACTCTCTCCTTTTCAAAAGTCATATGAAAATTACTAAAGATGTTTTCTATATTCATCTATAAAATACCAGATGTTGGTACAAATCATGTAAACCTCCATTTGGAAATATTTTGACTAGCCACCAAAATGACCAGAAATCACAAACATCATTTGTCAGTGCAAATCTATAATAGTTTTCTTTCCCCTCCCTCCCTCCCGCATCCCAGTTACAGAAATAACCACCAACCTTCACATACAAAACGAGTGCTCTATATGTCTGAAATGACAGAAATTATGTTTGGTTACCTTAAAGTCACCCACTTTCCCATCAAATTCAGTTTTACAGTATTATAAAAGGGGAGAAAAAAATTAAAGCTGTCTGTGCAAGAATCACTACAACAGTCCTCCAACCCCAACCTTTAATTATCATCAGATTTAAAGATTTTAGGTTAACATTGGGTCCTCTTCTATGATCCAATTACTGTTCTTCAAGCCAGGATGGGGCATCTGCTCCAGGAGTTTTCAATTTGATGTGGAACTGTTTAAGTGTCTGTTCAAGCTGCTTTTGATTCCCAGCGAAGTATGCCGCAATGGCATTGTGGAACAGAACAAGCTGATTGTGCAATACCTTAACCTGCAGGCAAGGATACAGATAGGTTAAGAGGAGGCGGCAGATGTTAACAACATCACAGGCCAGTTATAAAGAAATAGGTGTATTGGAGATGCTCAGACTTCATCCAGGTTTATTTAATAAAAATTTAAATATACAAATACAAAATGCACATACAAAATTCTTTACTATTAATGTGATTTAGAGTTTTCATAAAGTATGTTTAACAGTCAATACCAACTCAGTATGCATGGATCAAAAGCAATTCACTAAACAGCATAATGTTATTAAATATCAAACACTTGGTTACAAGTACTTGATATTCCTTGAAATTACATGCTAAACCTCTGTTTAAGATACCTACCTGCAGGCCAAATGGACTTCCCTGAGACAGTACATGACAAATGCATTATCTAAGTATACAGTTCATTTATTTGCCCCCCAGCCCCCCCGCAGAGAGTTGCTGTTTTCCACCTCACAGATACCCAAGTCAAATGAAACTGATGTTCTTTTCCCAGCAACATTTCTTGCCCATCTCCTGTAACACAGGTTTATTTACAGCACTCGGTCAATATCTTGACTGTAACATTTGTGCAAAGTAGTCATGAAACACACAGGTCACAGCAGTAATCAAAACTCGGGGAGAAAAGCACAAGAGCAGCTGCAAAGCATCACTGTTTGTCTCTTCCAGTCTAGTCTATGATGACAAGCTATAGCATTGATGAAGTCGCAGTTAAACAAGCGTAACATTTTCATCCTGGCACACCAGTAAACCTGAAGTTGTGAATGATGAACAGTAGTATGCTGGAAAAGGTATCTGTCAAGTTTCTCCTGCAGGCAAAACCTGTCCTTTTTGTTCTTGAGTGTACTCTCGGCCCAGCACAACCTTACTCTTGTGTCAGAGCCTGGATCCCTCAGGTGGTGGCCCTGTGCCCATTTTCAGCCTACAAGACCTTGAGCCCAAGAGCATTTACCCAACATAGAAGACAACAGAGGAACAGGATGGCTGACTGAGCCCAAAGGGAGGATGTGGTAGGCAGCAGATTTAGCTTTCCTCTACTCAAATTTTGGATCACCACCCCGTCTGTCAGCACAATCCACAAGGGAAAGTTTACTCCCGTCATGCTAGGAAGCAAAACTGTCCTTGGACCAGGTTTGGCCTATGTCTACCAGTTGGCCATGCCTATTTCAACACGTTGTTTGGCTAACATACTTTTCTGAAATGCATGCAACTCCATACAGAGATACTTTATTGCCTTCATTTAAGAAAGGATCTCAAATAAAAAAACCAATGCGTATTAGATGTGCTATTACATCAGAAGAGTGTAACATTTACACTATTACACAGAAATGTAATAATATACATTTACAATAAAGTACTTTGAGAAACAAAGATCTGAGCATGTGTGCATGCATGCACACAGGTGTATATAAAAGTTTCAGCACTAAAAGTTGAAATTTCTTTTGAGTATACAACAATTCATTTTTTCTACTGAACAGTTTCATTTCACTAATTAAGTTTTGCCCATAAACTAATGGCTGTACAGACCTTAGTATCCTACTGTTGTGGTTTAACCCCAGCCTGTAAATAGAATCACACAGCTGCTTGCTCACTTCTCCCCCTCTCCAGTGGGATGGGAAGAAGAATCAGAAAAATACGGAAAACTTGTGGGTTGAAATACAGACAGTTTAATAAATAAAGCAAAACAAGGAATTCACTCACTAATTCCCATCAGCAGGCAGGTGTTCAGCCATCTCCACGAAAGCAGGGCTCCATCACATGTAACCATTACTTGGGAAGACAAACGTTATCACTCCAAATGTGTCCCCCGCCCCCCCTTCCTTCTTCTTCCCCCAGCTTTACATGCCGAGCATGGCACCACATAGCATGGAATATCACTTTGGTGAGTTGGGGTCAGCTATCCCGGCTCTGTCTCCTCCCAACTTCCATGCACTCCCAGCCTACTCGCTGGCAGGGCGGTGTGAGGAGCAGAAAAGGCCTTGAGTGCTTTGCAACAACTAAAAACACCAGTGCGCTATCAACACTATTCTCATCCCAAATCCAAAACACAGCACTATACCAGCTGCCAGCAAGAAAGTCAAGTACATCCCAGCCAAAACCATGGTACCTACTTAAGTGATAACCTCTCTTTGGTGATACAAATTTTGGTCTAAGTTGCTGTAACAATTTGAAAACTGTTTTTTCTCTCCTAATAATTCAGGCTAATTTAAACTTAATACATGTGAAATAATAGGCTTTTTCCCCCCTCATTAACAGTGTAAAATGGTAGGTTCTTCCATCAATAGGCTTTCCAAGAAGTAACAGGAGAGAGGCAGGTATGGTTAGAAAGGAGTCTGCAGTGCACATCATATCTTGGGACAATGTTTTTTTTATTTACAATAGACAACTTCACTAAATTCATGAGGTACAGACATTTTAATATTTAGAAGATGTAGAATATAGCTAACTACACCTGTTCAACAAACAGAGTTCAGCTTTTCAGAGTTACAAAAATGGCCTCTTTCAGTTTGTGTGGGAATAGAAGTATATAAATACATGTATTTTTTGCATCTATAAAAATCTGTATTTTCATCCCAAAAATATTAAGTCATACAAGTGGAAAACGTCACAACATCAAGAGTTTGCTTTTAAAAGAGCAAAAAATTTAGCTAGTACAGTTTTTTTTTGAGCAGATTCTTTCATCATTGACATGCAAGGTTGCACACAGTCCAAGCTAGTTCTAGCACATTATTAAAATGCTACAAGAGTTTTATTCTAACTGTTTATAGGAACTCATATAAAACAAGGGTAATTAATCCACCCTCCCAGTCTACGTTCATCAATTTGAGGTCAAATTTGTTACTTTGTTAAGGTAGCTTTTAACACAAAGCTTTTGTGAACTGCCCTGAAGTCTTCTGATAAATTCAGTCAGGCGTAGGCTTAAGTATGTGTGCACACACACAGGCAGGAATTGACAAGGTAGAGGAAGATGATTTTGACTGAAAAAATATGATTTGTTTTGGTGGGGTTTTTTGAACTACCAGAGCTACCTCATTGTAAGAGGTTCTACGCCCAAACCAGAGTTACCTCACTGTGATGTAAATTTTATGATTGTTATCAAACTGGTTGCAGAGGTTCAAGATATTACAACTTCTACTTCTCCTCCTTCAGAAACTAATTGCTAAATGAATCCCAAAGTGATAATAGGATCTTCTTATCCATAGCTTCATTCAGGTAACTTTAAATTTCTAGAAAATGACCGCTTAAACTGTCTGACACTGTATAAAGAAGCTGTACAATGAGCTCTACTATGAAGCAGCAGCCAGCTAAGGGAAGAGAAAAAGCTGTAACGTCTCAAATCACCTGATGTCCACTGCAAAAACACCTGCAATCACAGCTAAGAACCGGATGACAAGTATTCACTTAAAGCCAAGTGCAAACTTAACCAGTTTTCCCATGAAAGAATCTCAGCCTTGCCCATTCCCGTAACCAGCCATTGATTCCTACTTCCACACTATGTTTCACCTTAGCCCTCTGTTGGCAAGAGATTCATGCAGTTATGTAGTCAGTTGGATCAGGGAACAGATCTAGATTAAAACTAACCAGACAACAACATATTTGCTTTAACCTGGATCAGTTCCCCAATCTGATTCTCTGCACAGCTGCAAAAACACTTTTGTAAGCACAACAGAGAAGGCAACGTGGGGGAAGGGGGATAGAGGATGAAGGGACCTTTTTTTTCCCCCCCCCAGCAAAGCCTTGAAGTGACTGTCAGACTACAGCGCTAAAGGCCAACTCTTGAACACTAACCTGTAGTACCTAGTCCAGTAAAGGAGCATTTCAAGATTTACCTTTCAGTCAAAGAATGTTAATGGTATGCTGCTAAAATACAGGTTCCAGTGTATGACTAGCCCGCTTGTCAAAAAGCCATCACGTTTTACAGTTGAACATCATTTAAAATCATTGCTCTTGTTAATTAACTACATACACCTATTTGTTCCTAATTACAAGCAGAGTAAGCACTCCATAACAGACTTGGCAAACTTAAGTCTCAAACTAAAACTGAACTTTGTGTATAACCATAAAAAAAAAAAGGGCATGCCCTAAACAGAACACTTGAGTTTCATATACAGAAGATACTGTAGGTTGGATTTAAGTTGTCACATTTCCTCTGGATGCTCTTAACATTTCCCACACCACATCCTGGTCTCCAAATTGGAAAGACATGGATTTGACTGGTGGACCACTCGGTGGATAAGAAACTGGACCACTTGGTGGATAAGGAACTGGCTGGATGGTCACACTCAAAGAGTTGCAGCCAATGGCCTGACATCCAAGTGGCAAGCAGTGACAAGTGGTCTTCCTCAGGGGTCAGTACTATGACCAGTACTATTTAATATTTTTTTGGCAACATGAATGTTGGGATTGAGTGCACCCTCAGCAAGTTTGCCAGCATCACCAAGCTGTGTGGAGCAGTCGACACACTGGAGGGAAGGGATGTCATCCAGAGGGACCTGGACAGGTGTGGGAGATGGGCCCGTGCCAACCTCATGAAGTTGCAAACATGGCCAAGTGAACGCAGGTCAGGGCAATCCCAAGCACAAATACAGGCTGGGTATGGAATGGATTGAGAACAGCCCTGAGGAGAGGGACTTGGGGGTGTTGGTGGATGAGAAGCTCAACATGAGCTGGCAATGTGCACTCGCAGCCCAGAAGGCCAACCGCATCCTGGGCTGCATCAAAAGAAGCATGGCCAGGAGGTTGAGGGAGGTGATTCTGCCCCTCTACTCTGCTCTTGTGAGACCCCACCTGGAATACTGTGTCCAGCTCTGGAGCCCCCAACATAAGAAGGACATGGACATGTTGGAGCAGGTCCAGAGGAGGGCCACTGTCCTGGTTTGAGGTAAAAGAGAACCAACTTTGTTCAGTAATTTTACTTTTTAGTTAGGCCTCTTCTAACTGCTGACATTAACAGCATGTTGTGCAGAAAACTGTTCGCTCTCAGAGTGATAAGACCCGTGTTTATAGCTGATGCCAAGGAATGGGATGCAGAGAGGCTCTTGCTTATACTTATTGCTATGGCAACCAAGGCCAGCCAACTTTGCTACTTGCCCCGTTGGAGGGTCAAAAGCAGAAAAGCGTAGAGGGGCCACACCTGCGGGGAGGAGCGGACAGGACAAGTGACCCAAAACTGACCAACAGGGTATTCCATCCCATCTGCCTCATGCTCAGTATAGAAGCTGAGGGATCAAAGAGTCAGCCCTTTTTCTTCAGTGGCCGGCGTCTGAGGAGGACTCTGTCTGTTTGTCTACCTTTGATCCTGATCCTGAATCCAGATCCAGAATTCAGTTCCCGTCTGTCACTGAGCCCAGTCTGGGACTTTCCCAGTGCCTGCTGGTGACATGACTGTCATCCTGGGAGCTTGATACGGTTTTGTATATATTTCATTATTTTATTTTTATTATTTTATTATCAATATTTCATTAAAGTAGTTTAGTTCCTTCTAAACTCTTAAGTCTTTTCTCTCTCTCTCTCCTGCCTCCCTTTGGAAGCAGAGCAGGAGAGAGAGAGAGCGCGCATCTGTTGTTCCACCTGATTGGGCCAATCTGGCCCAAACCACAAACAGCCATGAAGATGATCAGAGGGCTGGAGCACCTTTCCTATGAGAACAGACAGAGCATTTGGGTTGTTCAGCCTGGAGAAAAGAAGGCTCCAGGGAGACCTTCTTGCAGCCTTCCAGTACCTAAGGGGGCCTACAAGAAATCTGGAGAGGGACTTTTTACAAGGGCATGTAGTCATAGGACGAGGGGTAATGGCTTCAAACTGGAAGAGGGTAGATTTAGATTAGGTACCAGGAAGAAATTTTTCACTCTGAGGGTGGTGAGGCACTGGAACAGGTTGCCCAGGGAAGCTTTGAAGACGCCATCCCTGGAAGTGTTCAAGGCCAGGTTGGATGGGGCTTTGAGCAACCTGGTCTAGTGGGAGGTGTCCTTGCCCATGGCAGGGGTGTTGGAACTAGATGATCTATAAGGTCCCTGCCAACCTAAACCATTCTATGATTCATTTCTTATTAAATGCTGTCTTCGTCCCCCCACCTCCCTCTGAACACCGTATTTTCTGTGGCACAATAAGTACAGCCTTTACATCCTTCTCATTCAGATTGTTTCCGCCATCTCAACGACCAAAAACACTACCCCCATTCTAATGTTTCTATCAGTTTGTACCTCCTCACAGCTATCATAATCCTTTCCCTAGCTATCTTTATTTGAAGTTATTTGAGGTAAACAGTTATGTCATCTGGGTTTCCATTAGATTACACATTGCTTTCATTTGTAGAAGCAAGCATTTAAACATCAAACTCCTGAAGTACAACTCATAGAAGTGCATTCAATTTCTTTCTTTACACAGAAAGGTTTGACAATTCTCAAGTGCATATATGAAAAACAGGTTTTCCTTTCTCAAAAAGGCAACACCTTTTCAAACATTTTTCAGTGGCAGAAATCTTTAAGCTAAGAACTGGCCACCATCCTTATTTAAAAAAAAAAAAAAGATTAACTATTTGTAAGATACACATTTTGATTGCAGCTATTCTTATACTCATTACCCAATGCCACAAACTTCTACAGAACTCTGCCAGCTGGGGATAGCACCAATATAATTTTGCAGCAACAAAAAAGTCAGTTCTAACCGCAAGATCAAATGCTAGAATGAAAGTGAATAGAAATGTTGTATATCTTGGTTTTACAGACAAACTTGCAATCCCAGCTTTACTGTAATTCAGTTCTCTGAACCTTTGTGGGCTTTAAATTGAAATATTAATAATATGAACCCAGGAGAACAGGCACAAAAAGACTGCAACCATGTTATGCCTTTTTTTCCCCTAAATATAGAGCCAGCTAGATTATGGCTGTTTGGTGACATTTGCAGCAACACATACCAACCAGAGCCCACCAGCCAGTTAAACTGGCTTTATAGTTCCTTTGCAGTGACAGCTTGAATCACCTCCCGGTTTTCCCTGCTCTCCTCATATGTCACGCTTTGCTTAACCAAATACGGGAAAAACCTTTTGAGTGGGAACATAACTGAGTGCATCTACAAAAGAACATCTAGGATTCTGTTTTGACATTAATTTGTCAGGCAAAAAACAAAGAATTTATTGTTTTTAAGTGTTTAATATTGGTTAGACTGTAAAAACACATTTGTTGGGAGATACTCATGAACTGCTTTATCTAATCTAAAATTAAACCCTAAATTGCTTAATTGCTTTGCTACGGCAAGGTTCCATTACACAATTCTGTTTTCAACACACAAGTGATAATAACAACTAAGCTTGAGACTACACTGTACTACATCCTGTATCAATTTATACAAGACTATGCCCGAAGGTTTACCATTTACAATAGAAAAGTTATATGGCTACCATACTATATTCTTACCTAAAAAGGCTTCTCTAATTAGACTCAGAACAAATATTAATCCACATCTAGATTCAGCACCGTGACAATATCTATTAATGAAGTTGTTGATTTGAGATTTGCATGTTCTAGTACACTGTAACACGAGTCTGACAAGGCCGTGCCTTGATATAGCTGCTTAAATACTAACCCTCATTTGCCTTGTATGCAATAAGCCTCCAACAGCACAGGCTTTCTAAAACAGGTTACAAAAAGGCCCTTTGTGAGAGCGAGTAAAAACAGTATTTTGTCCGTCTGATCTTCCTTTATTTTGATTTCCCATTCTACTAAATGGGCACCAACGTTGTCCTGGGGACAGACACATAAAATGGCAAGTTCCTGGTACTAAGGATATAGTATCAGTATAACCAGTATCATTCCTTCCCCAGGACTACTGTAACAGCTTAACAATATCAAAATCACCCTTCCACCTGGGAGTTCAACATCACATAAGGTCTTCAGTTTAAGCCACCTCCTAAGCAGTGTACTATGCCCACAGCTGAAGCTGCCGTCTTACAGACACACTCGTACAGCTGTATCTATTGCATCTATTGTGCTCTTCCTCCCCCCCCTTTTTTTTTTCTCCTTCATGTTAGGCACATACTGTATTTACAGATGTTTAAATTATGATGAATCATAGCAATTGTTATCATGTACCTTTGGAAAAAGTAGGCCATCTGAGATTATTAAATCTAACTGAAATTAAAATCTAGCTCCTATACTTACTGAGTTAATAATGCTTTAAAATATGAAAAGTAATTGACTTAAGAGCAGTCACATACACTTTGTATGCAGCTAAAAATTAAAAGTAATGTTTATAGTGTTTATACAGTCATCTGGCAAGTCAACTGCACATTCTAATTTCTTAATATTAGCTGCAGGACAAGTACGAGGTCTAACAGGAGCTTCCCTCCATTGACATTAATTAAAAAAAAAAAAATGGTCAACACCACAAAAAGGAATAAAGATGTCAGATTGGTAAGAACAATCTCTCAGATAACCACTGCCTCCCACTACACCCCAGGAAGTATCCTGGGTAACAGAAGAACAAAAACTATCAGAGACAGATGCACGATGGGAAAACAAAGGTGCTCCTGAAACAAAACTTTAGGATTAGAGATTACATATTGTTTACGATGGAGAACCCTATACAATAAATAGAAAACACCAAAGTAAATCTTACTTGAGTAAAGCTCTCAGTAGATAATTATTTTTAAGACAATATTTGACTGTAAAGGAAGTCCTTTCTATGACTTTTGGGAACAAAATGACATACACCCTTTAGTAAGTATTTTGACATCTCTAGTGTCAAAACTGAGAAATGTCAACCACTGATAAAAAGGCTTAACCATGTGAAAGTCTCCTCTGTGTTAATTTAAAAGAAAAGGCAGGAAGGAAAAAACAATCTCTTTCAAAAACAAAATTTGTAGGCTGTGACTGCTGACAGGATGCCTGATCTAATACAAGACTGTCACTAGGAAGACAACTTCATTAGTGTTCCATAAATTACCAATTTTTTAAAAAATATGGAAACTTTTTTCTACACGATGGAAATAAAATGCTTTCACTCTGAAGCTTTCCTATCTGTATAAACATAAATTGATCAGGCTGCTATATAGTTAATGCAAACCAAGAGGAAGCAGGGTAGGTGCTATTTTCAACCCATTTGAACTTAAGCATCAGAATTCCTGTACAGATGAGAGCTGGAAGGATCAAACAATTTCAACAGAAGTACATTATATTAGTAGCAAACAAGTTACTAGAAGATGAAAACAAAGGGGGGGGGGGCGAGAGGGTGGAGGAGACACCTTCAGTAGACCCGTTTTCAATCTAGCATAGTTTTACAACTCAGTTCTTATGAGCATTTTCTAATTGAAGACTAAGTATCAGCATTTAGATTAGACTTAGCTTGTTCAAGAAAATTAATTTCAATATGGATTTTTTCCATTTGAAAGTTAATGGACTACAAGTTCAGCAAGAATAAGAAATTAAAGTCAGGGCAATACCAGTTTTTAATCATCTGATGATCTGGTTCATTAGCTCTTAATGGCTATGTGATTCCAGACCCTTGGTCCTAATTCAAATGCCTATATGAAGTAAGAGAGCTACATTTTTAGCATATACTGTTTTGGAAACCAAAAGGTTTGTTTATTTTCTCCACTTTTTTTTCTTCTCATCTGTTGATGGTTCATGTTTCTTCCCTGTCTTCCATCTTTACTCTAAGTAGCTGATGCAACTGCATATGTGATAATATATTCAAGAATTCAGAATAATAATAATTTTTAATTTGTTTAGCTTGTCCCCATGATTTTCCTTTAAAGTTTTCTCCTTCCATGCAAGGAGCCTGGTTTGCTACTGTTAGTTATCATTTGGGGCCACTCCTGTGTTCTCTGACAGGCAGCTGTTACCTACCTTCAGATCGTTAAAATATATGAATTAACCCATATGGAAAATGTTAGTCCCCTGCCAGACACGGACAAACTGACAAGCTACTATCTTTTATGTAAGTTTTGATCATATCTTCCTCCCTCTGAAGACAGGAAATATAGTCATAGATGATTATAACCATTTCATTTACTAGGTGTATGAACAAAAAATCAGATCTGGAAAGACCATCATTTTTACATCTAATTACAAACAATTTAGAAGAACTTGTTTATCAGAAAAGCACAGTTTAAGAGTGTTCTGTATGGCAATTCTATTTTCGTCTGGTAGACAAAATAAGAGGGGTAAGAATCCCACCATTAGAGGGTATAGATGAAATCGTATGGTTGGAATAAACACATATGGGAAAAAAAAAATCCTTCAAACCAACAGTTCAAGAGGTCTATTTAGAATTAAGAAACTATAAGGGTATTAACTATAAAAAGCTGTATTTCTCAGTTCCAGTTATTAGTTTAAACAAAGCTTAATTTTGAAGAAGTCTCTTCACAGTTCTCTCACTTTCTTTGTGCACATCCTCCATGACAGTGTTGTCAAATGTAAGTTTTACTTTGAATCTTAATTCAGTAGTTATATGACTCGTTTAATCATTAAATGCAATAAACTGGAAAAGTAATGCTTTTCCAAACTTGAAACCTCTCGTATCAACAAGAAACTTACTGCCGTAGTATTTGTCATTTGTAACTGGAGCAGCTTTAAAAGGAACTTTTAAGGCTGCCTGCTCTAAATGTCTGTCCTCCAGTGATACAGCATGTACTCAAAAAATTCAACTTATTTTCTTGGCTTGTTCTACTTCTAAATTAAGATATATTTTAAGATCTAACAACTAAAGTATTTCTAGCAAAGCAGAAACTTACAGGACAAAAAACTCCTAAACGTAACACCAGAAGTTGTAGCTTACCTTATTTTCTTCCAAAAATTTCAATTTGATAGATACATCATTACGCATTTTGTCATATTTCTCTTTATGCACTTGAAACAGTTGTTGTGATTGCTCAATCTTTGGCAAAGTGTTTGCATCACGAGGGCCAAGATTCAGCTCTTCTAGGTCCGTTCGATAGGCATCATATTCAATCCTGAGAAGAAAGAGGAGGAGGAAAAAAAAAAAATCTAAAGGCAAAGTGTCTCAAAACAGACCTCACATATAGGGCCAAGTACAATAGAAGATGAACAAAACAGTCAAGTACGGAAAAAATAAAAAACCCTGGCAAGTTTTTTTTCCCCCTCCTCCTATTCACCAAGCAAAACCTCCCTTAAGTACACTGTATAAAGCTGCCTCAACAAGGACCCTCCCTCTTCTGTTCCTGTCTCAGCCACATGCTCCCAGCCCTCTGTTTTGTGCTGGCTTCAGTAGTCAGAGCCCTTCCTGGGACATCTCAGCTTACTAACCCACATAAAGCTAGTAAATTTTTTTTCAGGTTATTCTTCTGTTGTTGAATCAGTTCAGTGAAGAGTTCGTGTTAAGCACAAGAGAAGCACCAAGAGCAGGACATCCTCTTTAAGCAGATGTTTGAGCAATGGCTCACTTCTACCAAACTCTGTCCCAAGGCTTTTTCAGCATGCTCTAGGCTTCTCTCTGCATTAATTGGAACAGTTTTACAGTTCTTCCACAAATAGTTTTGCGAGAACTTGTCTGTCCTATGGATAAACAGGCTGCAAAAAGATGATGCGTTATTTGAAGTCTGCTGAGGGCCTATCTTACTTTCCTGGGGAAGTCAGACTCTCTGTATCAATAGCACCACTGAAGGAGAAAAGCGAAAAGAAAGGCAGAAGGTTAAGACTAACAGATGGATAAGTATTTAAGCTAACTCTGCACCAAAGATATATATCCCACTTCTAGGTAAGACAGATGAAAAGTATTTTCAGTTTACTCTTGTTCTCTCCAAATCACATATCATCGATACTGCTAGCAAAAATAGAATTTATGTTATGGTATAAGCTCTTGCCTACAGATATGTGACAACATTTTAATTGAACCAGCTAGTCTTCATATACCACTATTTATTTAAAAAGTTATAAGCCTCCCTGATATCCTTCCATATTAGACTGTACCATATTACATGAACAGACATGACCCAGTCATACCTTCTTACTCATTTTAATGGAACAAATCAAAACGTCTTAAAATTATTTTTAACACAGAAGGTTGAATATTCAGTTTTGTCTTCAAAAACATTCTTAGGGTTTTCTTTTTTTCTTCAAGAAGGTTTAAGTTTCTATTCATCAACATGTAACATTTATAAGTGGGAAAAGCACCTATGGAATGTTAGTAATTTAAAGATTGTATCACTAAGTTAATCTGCTTTCCAGTGTTACATACAAGTCTACTGAACATTGGACCCTTGCCAGATAAACTATTTTTATATTTAAAAACATTATTGCAAGTGGATGAGACAAATGTAGTAACAACCTCTAACTTTCTTCTTCCTCTTCTTACACAAGGTGTGCTCCTTTGTTCACAGCCATCTAGCACTTGACCAGGTAAAGCAACAGGCAATAGCCAAAAATCAGTCCAGGGCTATGGGCAGACCCGCCCAAAGCCTCACTCTTCCTTCCACAGCTCTTTGTAGTTTTCAAATAATGGAACCTAGCATATCAGCGTGTGACAGATGCTAATTTTAATGGAACAAACCAACCTATTCCTGGCTTTTCAAATATACTGTCTCAAACAGACATTTCTAAAACTGGGGAGAAAAAAAAAATCATTATAAACACAACTTTTCAGTTGGTGGTATAACTGCTCCAAAATAAACTATAACGTTTTCAGAAGTAAAGGGAATTATAATATTCACAGGGCTCTTCCTGATTCTCATTGCCACCACAATTCAGGTTTTATTTAAATAATTTATGACTTAATCCCAAAAATGAAACAAACCAATACAGAGTTGATAGAAGACGGGAACAGATGAACGCTGCAGTGCAACTGGGGACAGGGAAGAAGAAGCATGGAAATGTGACCTACTTTCACGTTGTAAAATGATAGACTGGTTATTTAAGTGACGAACCTTTAATTTATTTGCCTTATTGAAATGGCAAAATACTCAATGTCTTTAAAGAACAGAGAGGGAAAGTAATGAAGGTATTTCAGGAGAGAAGCGCCATATATTGAAAATGACTGGCAAGAACAGTCTTAGCAGATGTATTTTGTACAAATTCTCAAGGGATATCTGGAAAATGCGTGAACCAATTGTTGGGGTTTTTTTTAATACGTTGTAGAAAATAAAGCAATACTTCACATTCAGATTAATTCTGCCTTTCATGCCTTTTGAAAGTTTACCTAAATATCAAAACAATAACTTACTATTTTGCTTATAGATAAAGCATTAGAACAGAACAATGAAAAGGAGGGGAAACAACTTCAAAATTCAAGCAGTTTGCAGTTTTTGATCTAAAAAAAAATTACAAAAAATAACATGCATAAACTACATCCTTTGGCAAATAAAAGAAACACACTTTATCCTATTAAGTGAAAGAAAGTCAGAAAGGACCACAAGCATCAGAAAGGACCACAAGTCCAAACCCTGGTAGGAGAAGGGAACCTGGCTTTAGCATACTATGCCATATCCAAAAGTAACCTTCTCCAGGGCAGGAAATCCTTTATCTACTGCTAGATATAATTCATTCACTAAGAAATTTCTTTACTTTCCCCATTCTGACCAAGCCTGCAACTTCCGCTTAAAAACTGAAGTGTGAATTACACATATCATGCATCAACAGCAGCACAGGATTAAGCGTTTTTCAGTCAAATATATTATTTCACCTATTACAATGCAGCTAAACGAAAGGGTTAATCTTGCACTGTCACGCTGCTTAGAAAGCCAACTTAATCTAGCAGACAGGAAAAAATAGCTATAATTACTCTTAAATACAGAGCTAACAAGTAAAATTAAGTCTACAACAGAACATTTACAAAACATTTGAAGATATGTGCAATGAGGCAGTTAACTGTAAATCCTAATTATACGAGAGTTGTGTTACAAGGTTTTTATCTGACAGGTTAGTCACTCAAACATAAGGACTAAACTGATACAAAGTCTGTTTCCTGAAAATTCGTTTATAATTAAAACAGCTAGACATAGAATAGCTACCTGGCACTTTCATACTGTTTCACAGTCAATAGTGTATCCTCAATTGTTTTATTCACCAGTGTATTCACACTGGCAATAAAAAAGTTAATAGCCCCAAGAAGAGTTTCTCCATTTTTAGCTAGAAGTTTCTGCGTATCTGCATTGTAGCCAAACTCCTCCTATAAAGAAAAAGCAGAGAAAACAAAACTGTAGATCATTTAAAATCATAACATTCATCAGCAACTGTATAAAAAAAAAATACAAACACACAGATGTGGAAGTTCTGTCACTTCTGTTTGGGTATGGTTACGATTAAACAGATATGATTTCAATACAATATTCAGTTCAGTTTTTATGAAACGTCTCTAACATCAGTAAAACATGGTTCACAATTGTTACCACACATGTTAAATCCTACTTTATAATGTGATTTTTCTGCACTTGGAAGTTTTGAATGTTACTTAGAAGTAAGTGCTAATGTAATCTTTACATTGTCATTCAGCAGGGTTTTAATCCAGCATCTCTCATGTGGTTGTCTAGGTAATGCTTTAATACCAACAGACACCACTACATTAAATACAGTAATATAACTAGATTCACAAGGGCATACAGCATTAATTATCTATTAAGTTTTATTCGTACATTCTGGAAAAGAGCACTGCAAAAAACCCGCCAACATTTATCACAGTTTAATAGGCTGTAAATAATTGAAGAGCAGAACACTGTAATGGATAACAAATAAAATGACAATGTAGCTCAGCCATAAATTTTAAAGGGACAATAGCAAAATTATTTCCAAGGCATTTCAGTCACATTTGGATGTAAGTTTGTTCATGTCTTTGTTAAGAACAGTGTAAGCCCTGACCAAGGCTGCAAAGATTTTCCTAATGCATGGATGCCAAAGAAGTCCACTTATTGTATTTATGTCATCCATATGGCATCTTCATATTCTGCAGATGGGAGTTCTCACAAAAGACTACAATCTCTGGTTGTAATGGCTGTAAAACACACTAGGTTCATATTTGGAACTTGGTCTTTTTAGGCCTGCGCACTGCCAACAACTGACTCAGAAGTGCTATATTCTCCCAGTTTCCTTTCATCTGTCTGGAACACAAACACCAAAGCCAAATGATACTTCATGTTAACACTAATGACTTCATGAGGGTAAGGGTAGTGGGCAATGGTAAGGAAAGAAGCCTCTAGAAAAGGAAGTGCAGTGGAAGTAAGCAATTTGAGGGAGAGGCAAAAAGGAAGAGAACTTAGGGCAAGTTTTCATGAGCTAAACCCTCTAAACACCACGAAAAGACCTGTCGCCTTTGCTTTGCACAGCTGCTTGCGTGGCAAAAGCAGCCAGCCAAATCCCTACAGATCTTGCCGAAATCAAAAAAATAAAGTCTTTCTCGGCTGGCTTTGCTCTAACATGGCCAGCTACACAATAACACAAGCACCAGCACAGGGAAGAAGTAGGAGCATACAGGCAGAGACAACAGCAGTAGGACTGCCTCTTCCAGCAGCGTTTAGTCTCATCTCTTTTCCCTCCTGCAGGCAAGACTGCAATTAGTTTTCCAGCTGGTGCTCCGACCCAGATCATCACAGACCCAAGTGAGCAACACTACCAGTTCGAAGGAGGAGGGTAAGAAGGATGGGACTGCAGTAGCCAGCAGTACTAAGAAACATGCTAGCCACCAAAACTGTCCTACTGATTCATGCAGTTTCATATAAAAACTTCTGAGCTTCGTCCATGACCTCTGCAGATACCTCTTATGAAACAGACAGGAAATCCTTCCTCTATCAAGAGTTTACGCTCAGTTCATACTCTATGCACAGGTCAATTAAAATTGGAATTCATCTGTCTATATAATTAGAGGCACATGAGCCTGGAACCAGGAGTTATCTTT
The DNA here is from genome assembly GCA_008921705.1 of Burhinus oedicnemus. Classification (NCBI taxonomy): domain Eukaryota; kingdom Metazoa; phylum Chordata; class Aves; order Charadriiformes; family Burhinidae; genus Burhinus; species Burhinus oedicnemus. The sequence continues at coordinate 811,726 of VFFE01006484.1, read as the reverse complement.
GTATCCAAAGAGAAACAGCAGAACATTCACATTAAGTAATACCTCTGCAGATACCACATTAAGATCTCATTTTCTTAACAAGTATAAAATAAGAAATATTACCTTAAGAAGTGGTGTTGGTTTTGGTTTTTTGAAACTTAGATACTACTATCACATTAAAGACTAACCGTTCAGAAATTTTACTTTTAGTCTTGCACAAGTTTTAGAGGCAACAATGCTACCCAAGCATCCAAGAACAGGCCAGGCTACAGATGGTAATACAGCACAGATTAAACAAAGGGGAAACACAAAGAGGAAAGAGACAAACATCAGGCAAGTCTCCAAGAGGCAAAGGTTAGATAACTTTTATTACAGCAGCAGAAACCTTTATTTGATTTGCATCAACAGCCCCATTCAATAATCTACACAAGAGATGAATGACTGAAACAAATTCCAAGACCAGTACAAGATGCTGAAAGAACCTGGAAGAACAGTATTCCCATTAGAAGTTACAAGCTATTCATGGAAAAAAACCAACATTCATTAAACAAGAGCATGACGCCAGATGTAATCCAAGTTTCAGAAGAAACATCCAGCTTCAGCACATACTTCGTAACAATCACTAAGTTCTGACACAAACCACATGCCCATATTTGTATCAAGAGTAAACTGATAAGCAAAACCAACTTCTTTTAGCAGATTACTTAATTTCTTAGCTGCCAGAAGTGCTCTACTTTCACAGATTTTCATCTGTCATGCTGTAATATTAAGAATTCCTGTACTCCAGTGCAGGAGTCTCAAATTTTTTCAGCTAGCTATCAATTAGGGTTCCTCTGTGTAAGCATGCGCTCCACCTCCTCCCTTAAAACTCAATGGGAATAGACAATCATGAAAAGGGAAAAATAAACAGAGGTTTTAAGTTTAATATTCACAAAGGTAATTCAGGCTGTTCAGCAGCTATGTTTTAGGGAATCATTAAGCCCCTTAACACTGTTTTTCCAAAGGAACAGTAGCAGTATTAAATTGTTTTAACTTTGGAAATACAGAACAATGAATGTAGAAACAAGCCAGCTACTGTGTTTGGTACATGACATCTACCTTCTGTCTCTTCACTGCAGGCAGTTCTACTATCAGCAACAAAAATTGTCAGTGTTACATAAACTTCTAAACCAAGGAATCGTAACAACCCACACGCAGGTACCTAAAGATTGCCTCTCTTGCTCAGAAACTCCAAACAATATAAGAATACAGATTAGTCCTATTAGTAGCAAAATTCTGATTAAAAAAGGACTTTGAGATGAAATCTCAATGCTTGAATATGCTACAGAAAAATAATTTACTCACATTGAACGTGCGCAAGTGAAGTAACGTGCCCTATTCTACTTACTCCCAGGCATATCCCCCAAAGACATTCTGTAATTGAAATGACGTAACACTCTGGAACGCTTTGATGACATTTCATTGTAAGCAAAGTGAATAGTAAAATGCATTTTCTATACAAAGGAAAGTTGTCAGTTCTTGAGTCCAACCATTAACTAAATGCAAACATTTAAGAAACAATAAAGAACAACAGTAATTTCAATAATTTCCTATAGTTTTAAGCGAATTACATAAGCTTTTAACACAAAGAGCATGGAATACGTTATTAACTACAGTCTTTAGAAAAATAGCTGCTAACTATTATATACCCTGCATGAGTCAATTCGGCTTATCTTCATCTCTGCCATTTTGTTTTTTAACACTATAAAAGTCTTACATGAAGTTCCAATGATTTCAAACTCAGGTCAGCAAATGCATCTCCAAGTTGCCTTTGGGTATGTACCATCTGGAAGAGTTGTGTGGACAGTGTCTGTGCCAGTTTCAAGATATTTTCATATTTTTTTTTGTTATCTCTCAATATATCTATCTGAGCTTCTAGTTCCAGATCTACTGTTCTTGAGCCACGACCCAATTTTTCAGAGATGATCTGACGCGTACACTGGGGAAAAAAAATTTAAATTATAAAGAATCAAGTATATTCAAGACAACACAGCATACACCCATTTTCAGCTTCAAGGGACATATAATTACATACAATTCTTTCACAATCACCCCTCCCAATATAAGTTTGCACAACAAACTGAAAAAACAACACACTCTTTAGAAGTTTATCAGGACTCAGCAAGAACAGTTGGACAAGTCTCAACTCCTACTAAGATGAATATTCAAGTTAACAAATCAAGAGCATAACTAATTGTTTCTCAAGTAAAAGAACTCTTATCTCTTTTTAGGTTTGGTGATTCTCATTAAGTTAAAAGAAACAATTTAGCCCACTGCATTAAAGTCAGTTAATGGGAGTATCACTAGTTCTGCATAAAAATACCTAGTTAGTGATCTTCTGGGTTTTGTCTACCAACCATCCAATTCCAGATCATCCATGTTATGTTTTCCAAAAATGTTATTTTTGGGGGTTTAGTTGGCTGGGGGAGGAGAGGGCAGAGGTAAGGAGGTAGTAGTTTTCAGCATGATTTTTACAGCTGACTAGGAAACTGGGAACTCCTAGTGAGAAACATGTAAAACTATTAAAATGCGTTTCTCATTATTTACACATCTATGAAATGGAGCCAACTGTCTCAGAAAGACTATTTTTTGTTTGTCACAAGTAAAATTCTTAACAGATTAGCAGTTCATTAACACAGTGAGCAGAAAACATGCTCTTACAAGGCTGCAGACACTGTCACCCAGCCAATGGCTGTGACATCTGAGGCTGCTACAACATTCCGCTTATCTGTGACACCTTGTCTACCAGAGATTTGAGCCCAACTTGGCAGCAAGCCTCCCAAGATGCACATTTGGGTTTCCCTTTACCGAGACATAGGAGAAGCCATTTGTAAAGCACGTGTGGCAAAGCCATACAGTTTCTCTATGGAAAGTAGGAATTATTTACTGTTACAGTGAGTTACTTGAAGTTAATCCATGGTCCCAAGAGGTGAAGGGATAATGAAGTTACACATATGAAGAATTACTGCTAGAAACAGAGCTACAAGGAAACTAAGTTAGTAGTCAAGGCCACAACTAATCTGAAGGGACTTAAACCAAATGCAGAGCTGCTGTTTTGTTAGGTGAAATAATGCCCAAGCCTATCTTATATCGCATTCCCCAAATACATTACATCACTGAATTCCCCCAGGTTTCCAAATTCAAGGACTTCAGTTTAATCCAGTTTTTACTTACGTCCAAAGTAAATATACATTTAACCTGCTGGAACTTTTCTGTCCTTTCTAAATTTAATAGACAAACACAGGAAAGACTCAAGAATGATCAATCAGAATGAGTTGGTCATAACTCGGAAGCTTTAGATTGGAAGGCACAGATTATTTGGGCTACTTCATTAGATTAAACCAATTCACAAGAAAGAACACAGTTAACCTAGGAGACATTTGTCTGTCAAGAATCAGAAATTCGAGAGAACATAACAAATCATATCAACATAAATACAACTTTACTACGAGTCTGCAACAGAAATTGCAATATACAGCTTAGCAATGAGTGTGGTCAGAGTATAAATAAGCATTTCGCTAGGGACTATGGAATTGATGGACAAATTTTGGATACTTTCCAAAAAGCTGAGACACAAATACACACCTACGGAAATGCAAGAGAAAAATCTGAATCATGGAAGGCAAAGTTTTTGGAAGCAAGAGTAAGTTACGAAGTAATGAATTACTTTCAAGCAAGCAGTATTTGCTTCAGAAGTTACAGCAAAACATGTAAAAAAACCCAGTAGTGACAAGTGAGGAAAAACTAGTAGTTTGAAAGACTTACACTGCATACTTTGTTAAACTGAGATGTAGCTAAAGTTGAGCACTGAGACTGAACAAAAATAACTGAGAGAGAAGATGCACCTATCTATTTTGATTTACTCTGGTTCTAAGCGGACTAGTAGAGACACAGAAGTTTCTGTATATTCTTACCAGCAGAGAAAATTCCACACATTAAATCCATTTTGCTTTGTTCTAAAAAGAGTACCTATAAAGAACACTGTCCTGAATGAGACCACAGTCCTCAAAAAGAAGTCACACAAGGCAAAGTTTAAGAAAAACAACTCTCAAATAAAAATCCCACCAAAAATACATTTAAGAGAAATCTATTTTAAATTGTATAAGTTAAAAGATGAACAAAGACATTACTGGACACGTCTCAGAAATAAGAGTTCCACTAGTAGCCCAGTATTAGAGAGGCTTGTAAAACAGGTACATGGGTTTTCTCCTCAAAGTTCAAGAAGTTGTATGAAAAACAAGATAAGCTTTTTATTAGAATTGCTGTCAAGAAAAGTCACAACTTTCTTGTGTCTTCTTGCTAAACTGAAAATGCCTTTCTCATCCAAAGGGGAAAGCAAGGGAAGAAGAAAGAACAGAAAAAGCTCTTGCCACTAGATTATGAAAAGAAAGGCAATTCCTTTTGACAGTAACTCATGATTACTAGGGAGCATAAGACTGGAGAGAGAGAAGAGGGACAGTAGTTGCAAAGGTGACAGAATGATCTTATCAAGTTATAAGTTACAGTGAAAAGTTAAACACAGTCTATGGAAATTCATGGTTAGGCTAGACAGAAGAGCAGCTTTAACCTCCTGTGATTTTCAACTGGAAACAGTTTCCTAAAACAGAAATAAAAGTGGGAGATAACAAAAGCAATTGTCTCATTCATAGAAATACATACAGGACAAAAAGCAAGGTACTCAAAATATATGAAGGCATACTTAATCATCTCTTCACAGATGGGTATGACTTCTGAACGCATCCAATAATTTGGATTTGACAACTCCTGATACAGACAGAGATGGAGGAACTACTCATGTCAGATTCCTAAAGAACTCCCTAACAGCAAGTTTCACCACTATCTCCACTTGCAGAGTAATGCCTGGTACATTGAATAGCATGGCTTTCAGCTCAGAGGGGTTCAACTGCTGACTTCCCTCCACTAACCATTTACTCCTGCCCTTTATTTCTGCACCTTCTAACCTATGATCAGTTAGCTATTACAAGATAAGGAGGAGGTTTCTTCCCAAAACCTTCCTAAAGGGAACCAAAGCAAGCCAGTAAGTCCACAAACTGAAATATTGTCCTTAATCAAATCAAATACACTTTCTGTATGTAGCCTATATACAAAGTGTTTTCACCTCGAGGGATATTTGCATAATGCCCCCTCATCTCGGAATGAATTCATAAGCTCTCTCTGAACAATTCTATTCCTCAAAAAAAGACGTACAAGAAGTCAGCATGGGACTCCAGAAAGATCATAACTGACCTATCTCCTTAGACATATTTGGGAAACAACTTCAAGCTTATAGATTTCAAGAAAACAGATTAATTTAGTTTTCTGAAAGTGCTAGTCTTTGTTTGCTACGCCACAACTGGTGGGATTCTGGATTTAAGGGAGGGGGAAGTTTAAGCCAAGAAAGAAATCTAAGAAAAACAAACTTTGCGAAGACTACTGCCGAAGAAATAATGTTCTAAACAAGGATCTGAGACCACTTTTCCCAGCATTTTTCACTAGTCCTCTAGTTATTGCTTCACGTAAATAGGTTTGCAATCATTCTGCCATTGAGACATGGGGATTTTTTTGGTTTTGTTTTCTAAATCAAGGGACCAAGAAGGGAGAATAGGGTCAAATCCTCTCCTGTTTAGTTGTGGTAAAGCAAATTCAATCTCAAGAGTCAGTGTTTCTTATACAGACAGAGAATTTAAAAGAACGGCTTCAGCTGAATAACACTTATTCTGATTGGACCACAGCACGCTCCAGAAGTAGCTGACAGACTTCTGTAGTTGCTACAAAATTTAGATTACAAGAGTAGAAATTCTAAAAGCCATTTAATTAGACAAAAAAGATGCAAATTTCTGATTCTAATACAAAGAACAGCATACACATTCACTAGTGGGTAGAATGTCTCCATCCCTGCTTCTCATCCTCACTGGGGAGGAAGTCCTTATCTGGACTTAAGAACACTGGAGGGATGCAGACCTGTGTTTTATAAGGGAAGTTTTTTTCCACAGATTCTTCATTTCTTCATGATTTGATGTAGGTCTCACTGATGCACAACTCATCTGTCCACACCTCTGTCATTTAAGTTGCAGGCATAATAAAAAGCTATTTTTCAAAACTGGTGTTTATCAAAACTGGTCTTTGTTTAAAACTGCTGATAGTAATGTATTCTCTGACAATTGTTCCTTACCTTATGGCTTTTTAATGAGAGTCACTTCTGGCAAACTGGTGTGCTTTAAGCACTTTTTCTTTATTCTTTTGTTATAATTAAATTTCATCAAGTCACAATTGATCACAAAGAAGCACCATACAAGAGTAATATACCCATGAATTGAAGGAACAATTCCAATGCTAAGAAAAACAACCAGCCCAGACAGAACAAAACCATCAGAATAGCAATTAACAAGTATGGAACTTGTAGATGGGCCTGACTTTTTCCCCATCAGCCAAAGTTTTTTGTTTCAGCCATCAGCTCAAAGATAGCAGAAAGATTTAATCACAAGCATTAATGCTGAAATCTGTACATTCTGTATGTTGAAGGCGACATGAGAAACTGAATATTCTTTACCTTGTTAAATCAATAATACCTATGAAACATTTTCCACTTAAAACCAGGGATTTAAAAAGACTTACAAAGAATGCTACACTAGGGAGAAAACTAAGCCTTCCCTATGCATTCTTGCTTATGCTCACTGCAACAACAGGTTACTTCCATGCAGTAGTACAATACTTTGAAAGCTTTAGTCCGATCTAGTAGCAAACTCTTTTCTAGAATACATGCACACACACCTACATACCTTGTAAGTGTTTAGGCTCCACTTTCGCACCAATTCCAATTTCTCCATTGCTGGATTCTTTACTTCGTCTGCTAACACAACAGGTCCACTCTTCTGCTGAGCTTTGCCCCCTATGTCAGACACAAAACAAATCTTCAAGGCCTTGGGGTTTTTTGGGGGTTGGTTTTTTTTGTTTGTTTTGGCTTTTTTTTGTTTTGTGTTTTGGTTTTTTTGTTTTGTTTTAAGGGATTAATAGCAGGTATGGAAGATTTGTGCAATTGCACATGCAAAAGCAGAGCAAGGTGACAGTAAGAGCTCAAGATGAATATGCAGGTTTTGAAAATCAATTCCAGAAAGAAAGAATTATATTAAAATTGATATAAAGTGTGCATATATCTTAGTATTTCATGTAGTAATAGGGTGAATAAAGATTACCTGCATGGATGGAGTTTTACTAACTAACCTTAAAACAGCTTTTGAGACATGTTTACTACTTAATCTATGTTTTAAAATTCCAACAGTTGAGCACCCTCTTGGATTTAGCCAATCTAAAAGTCTGTTTACAACCTGCAGATCATTAAATGAAAATTATCAGCATCTAAAAACTTGTCACAGAGTACAACTAATAAATTTCAAAACACATTTTTAATCTTTTTCAATGAATGTCATCCTTTCCAGAAGATGTGTTCAGCCAATATTTAACTTATTTCAGCTTTATTAGCTCATTGTATTAGGAATACTTAATTCTACAAACGATAGTATAAAACCAGCAACAACAACAAAAAAGATTTAAAGCAACAAATTGAAATATCTAGGGCTAATCACCACACATTAATTGCCAATAGTTAGCATTTTCAAGCTAATATGGGATATCACATGGATTCTTAGTTTTAATTTTGCAAAAATATTTCCTAGTGTCCTAAATACTAAGAAGTGCAAAGTGCTACCACTTTTTAAGCAACATTTTTATTTATTCATGTACAATTTTGACTACTCCTGCTTCTAATCCCTAGTGCTACTTACAGTCACCTTAGACTTGCCAGGTTATTTATGTAAATAAGAGTTTGGAAAAAAGTCTACACAGATGCCTCAAGATACTCCTTTAGCATCAAGCTCTACTATGTTCTTTCCATCTCCAAAATGCTGTGCAAACATTAAGAAATTAATCTTCTCAACACCCTTATGAGGTAACTGAATAGGTTTTCTCCTTTTATATAGAGGAAACAGACACAGATGTTAAGTAATTTGCCCATAGGCACAAAATGAGTCAAGTGGCAAAGCCTAGTTTGGGTGTTGTGAATTCCTAATGGCCACCTCATACTCTATTCTACTGGAGTATGTGATCATTTTGGCAAAAAACACCAAAAGTTTCAGCTTTAACCCAAATAAAACATTTTGGTTACTCCCATTTTAGCTACTATTTATTATTATCAGTATTTGGTAATTATTTTTTAAATTTTCTAGAGCAAAAAGCAGCATACAGAAAGGAAAGCAGAGGTTACTTTGTGAACTGTTAAAAGCCAGAAATGAGAACCACCAAAAAACCCCAGAAGTTATATTTCCAACTAACAGTAAATCTAATTATTATAGACGTGGAAGAGTTAGTACAGTGTCAGCAGAGACAAGGGCGTTATCCATTCAGTGCTATGATACCTGTGGGAATAATTAAATCACAACCTTGTCCAGCCAGTCTGCTAGCTGCTGCACTGCTAGGAGATATAACAGATGATTTGGGTGATGCTGAGAAACCTGAAAAGGGGACATATTTAATAATGAAAATCCATCATCTTCCCTTAGAAGGCAATGTGCACTCTTACACAGATAGTTTTGGTTTGGCTTTTTTTCTTCAAGATAAAGAAACATTTGCTTCAACAACACATTAAATAGAAGCATTCACGGAAAAGTTGCTGGAATTTCTGACAGAAATGCTTTTTAAGAGGCGCAGCTGTTCATGTGAACTACTCCAAGTCTTCATGATTTAATCTTTTTCTCTAGGTCATGATGCCAAACTTTTTGGGGTTTTTGTTAGAAGAGTAATCAAAATACAGCTGACAGCTTCATCAGTAAAGTATATACTACCAACAGAAAAATTCCAAGAAAAATTGTTACATACAGCTTCCACAGCTGAAACCTCCTTTTTAACCTCTAGGTAGATTTCACTCTGCACTGTCACTGAATGGTACTCACAGCATTAAGAGGTGAAGTAAGCTCTGAAATCTGTGCCAATTTCAGACATACTCGATTAACGTCTGCTCTTAAGTCTGCATAAACACACAGCAATAAGCCATCCTGAAGATCATACGAGCCATTAGCCACTAAGGTGTGTAATCTCCTTCCCAAAAGAAAGATTTTACAGCACTTGCTTGTTCTCTTTAAAAACAAACAAAAACCAACAAACCCAGCTTTAAATGACCTGCACCATGTGCGTTCTCTGAGCTGTTTTAGGATTATGTTTTCAGAGCTTTGCAGCTCTTATGTCAGAAACGTGAAGTGACATTCTTGTGAAGTTTTCAGGATTTAAAAACCAAACAAACAAATTAGCTTTTTCTCTGTAATGATGAGTAATCATCATACTGGGGGGTGCTTTTATTGCTTTTGCTGAGAAATTCTGAGACATTTCAGGGCTGACAATGTGCTGGAGGAAAAGGAAATCAAACCTAAACTTTAGCAGTTTCAACAAAATTTAATTATCAGTAACACCAAAAACATCACTCAAAGTAACTGAATCACCAATCAGCTTTTGCCTTTTAAACATACTATAGAGTACTACTAACGTGGGGTACAATTAATCCAATTATTTGGATCCAATTGCACAGAAAAGATGAGATTGAAAGATAGCTCGCTTGCTGTGTCCTTCCGCAGCAATACATTGCGTAAGAGCTGCAACTGGATTCATCCAGGCATAGAAGTTTGACTGCAAGATCCTGCTAAAGGCCTAAAGACTGAATCACTTCAGCAAGCGAGCTAAGACAAGCAGTTTAAAAAATCCTTATCATTTGACAGAGCATTAACGCAGCCTCACGCATCCTTCGTCATTCAATAGCCTCCAAATCCTAAAAGCCCTTCCCCTCCAGTATTGTCTACTTCGTATTCAAAAAATTAAGCCCTAATAATGACAATCAAACAGAAAACAGAATTTTTAGAAATAGGGCGATTATGCTACTTTTGTCCATAGTTTCGTAAGAAGCCTTAGTTTCTACCACTGCTCTCTGTCTGATCTGGTTAAGGCATTAGGAAAAAACCTGAAGAAAATATCCTCGGAGGAAAACTGTGATCTCTGACGTGTTAAAAATTACATGTCCAAAGCTCATAGTTTGCGTACATAACTTACTAGAGAACATTTGGATTTCAAACATATTAGTGTAGTTTGAAACACATCTTAGACGCTTTTTCCCTTACAGGCTAATGCCTTTAACAGATGCAACAGTTATCCTGCTAATAGAATACAAAAAGGCAAGAATGGTGAGCAGTTTGCCATCTGCCCAGTTTCTAGCTAGATATTTTGCAAATTTCAAAGACTGAAAGAAACCACAGCATTCATTTTGTAATGTATGTAAAGTACAGCATGTAAATCACTGTTTTCATAAGCACAACATTTTACCAAACAGGAAATGAAGCAAAATGTAAATTAAATCCATGACTACAAAGAGACTTATTTTCACAGCTGCTCATTTGATATCATTTCAAACTTTTCAAATTCAGAAATTGTCGAAGCTACGTAAGTCATTGAAATATCACTTTCACATATTATATTGTGGCACTGTTGTTTTTAGACAGATGGGAAACACTGACATTACTGGCTTGTTTATCACTTTGTATTTCTCATTGTTTAGATTAGATTCTCTAAAACATACATTAATACTTGCATACTGAATTAAATATTAACTAAAATGCTTCTGCTATAAACAACCACAACTCTGTGCTGAGAAAATAGTAGAACAGGCACTTTTTCATTAGTTAATACCTGGAAAAACAGACCCAAAGCATTATCACGCCTAACAACAAAACATTAAAGTAATATATGCACTATAACAAAAAAACAGAGAGGCAAGTCTCAGGGGCAACAAAGAATTCCACTCATTAATCTGCTCTGGGTAAATGAACTGTGTATCAAGAAATAAGTAACTCCGGTTATGCTTCAGTTCAGAATACCTGCAACATTTAAAGAAAACTTCAATGCAATGTAATAGTAAAATTCTTCAATCTGACACCATTTCAATGTGCTTAAGGACTTCCCTCCCTGTGAACGCAGACCAATTTAACACTAAGGAGCTTCCAGTAGTCCCTTTGACAGATACTACAAGCGTAGCATATATTCTCTATTTTAACAACCCAGCTACCAGAGAAGATAAACAGATTGTCACTAATGTACATCTCGATGTGTACATTTACACCAAAATGATCAAAGCAGCTCCAGAACATTGTATTCCTGACCATACGAAACATGCCTAAAGATTTTAAATTGAGAAATAAAGACAAAAAAGCAGTTACCTTTACCTGGAAATGGGCCTGCCTCAACAACTCCCTCTTTGGTGCTGTCAAAGCCATGAGATGTTATTTTGGTTTCAGAAAGTCCAAGTCCAACTGGTAACGAACGTTTCAAGTCCTTGGAAATATTTGAATAAAAATGGAAAGTTAATGTTTAAAAAAAGACAGAAGTGACTCAGAAGTATTATAACGCAATTTCAGCACCTCTCAAGACAGGCAATTCTGCCTTTAGCCTGGAATGTCTTTGCTGGTGTCACAGCATTCTACTGCGATGCACAAATAAAACACAAACAAATGAGAAACACTAAGTATAGCCCATGTATTTATTCTAGAAATTTTTTTTTATATTGATGAACAACTAGAATGCCATCTCTTAGAGCAGCAGTTACCAAAAATGTGGCCCGCAACATCATGCTGTGTGGTCTGAAGCTGGTCCAAACAACACTATCAGTTTAATAATGTTTCCAGTTAAAAACTGTCAGGGGTACAGAATAATCTAAGACTAAGAGCAGACAACATTTTACAAACCAGAAGTGTGGAAGCAACTATCATAATGTTAAAGACAAAAGAAAAAAATTAATTCACCCTAAGCAAGAAATAGCTTTAAAATTCACAGCATTCTTAGTTTCTACAAATAGCACATGAAATTTCCTTAATATTTGACATGGGAGGAACACCCAGAAAGGCATCACTTCAACAGCTTCCTTCTGAGCACCTACTCTACATCACAAGTGCTCATAGTACAAAGTTGCCATTTATTTCTGTAGCTTTTGAAACTCATTGATTTAAAATTGCCCAAGATCACCTTGTTTAACTTTTGAGAGCTAGATTAACTACTACAACCAACTTTAAGGCATCTGAAGTCTTCACAGAAACCCAACGCAGGCCTGTTACTAAACTATGAATTCACACACCATAGTTCATATACCATCCTACTGCCCATTTTTGCTATCTTACCTACCTCTACAAATAGCTCCTAAAGGTTTCCTGGACTATATTTCCAGCCATCTGACTGAAGTTTAGGCCTCTGGTGTTATGGAATATACTTAGTGCTTTACAAAAAGTTTAGGTATTCAAAGCAATTTAAAACCACTAATTCGTAGAGAAAAAAGTGAGTGAAAAGCTACTCTGGAAATGAAAGCAAAAAGGTAAAATACAACTACAAAAAATTAAGCATCAAGAAATTGGAAAACTGGCAGTTTCTGGAATCAAGTACTCTTTTGCATCCCCTCTGCTTCCATACAGAGGCAAAAAAGACAAAAACGTATAAAGAAGCAATAGTGAATTTTGTAGAGAACAAATATATGTAGCTTTAAGATGTCAGTGCCTGGACACGTGCAGTAACTATTTATGATATATGCAATGCTTCTAATTACAAAGAAAACACAACCTTCAAAATCAAATCTATGTTTGACATATTACTGTAGTCGCTCAATTCACAAACCAGAAGCAAGCTAGTGCATCAGAACAATACTGCCTAGAGGCTCAGACTGTCAAGAAATGGCTTTGGATCACATCCCCACTGATTTAGTTAGCTGTCTTTAGTTTAAGACAAACTCCCAGGAGAAGGAAAATAAGAAGAGCTACAAACATATGAATTCCAGCAGAACAGAAATCTTGTTGACATCGAAACCCCAGGGTATTATTGCAATCAGAGAAACCAATTCCTATAGCCATACTTTCACCCACATGAACCGGCTATTTAATAGTAGATTGAGCTACATTTGTGTATCTAAAGCATTATGAAAAAAAGAGGAAAAATAAACAGCACGAACGACAAATAATAATCACATGCAGAACCTGATCTCAAATTAAGCATATCACAACATTGGATACATACTGTTTTCAGTCTTCACAACTGACTTAACACTGGTGCTTCCATTTAAGTACATGCAGTTGGTGGATGCTGGAAAGCCTTTGCTTCAACTTAGTTTAGCTAATAGACAGAGTCCCTTTAACTCAAAATGTAGCAAGTCACTAGGAGCTGAAAAAGCAGAGAGACTTGAAAAACGATAACCAAATTGCAGAGGAGAAGATGCACTGATTTAACAAAAAGGACATGGCATCAATTTTTTTTTCCTGAAGGCACCTTGGCACATTGTACAGCTTCCAGAAATATCTAAATTTGTAGCCAAAGAAATGTAGACAGCTAACCTGCTTAAGCATGTTTGCAGTAGGAATCTAAGGAATCATCTGTATGTAAGGTTAAAATGTAGAACATCTGCTTTGTAAAGACAAAAGTTTATATCTAAACTTAAGTAATTGTACGTTCTGTACATTCAACTTAATTCTGAAGCTAAACATAGGCTAAACAAACTACAGAGTTAAATAAATCAGAATATTAGAAGACATCCTTCTCTTAAATAAAAACCTGATATTTGGATAATGAAAATTACTAAGATCTACAACTGTGTATATACACACATCAGGGTTGTTTGGTTTTTTTTACATAAATGTATACATAGGTATGTATATGTATACAAACACATATTTGTTTGGAGAGCGCTACACTTTTTTCATTGGCAAAAAGGCAAAGTTCAGTGTAAAGAACTGCATTCAAACCTGTTTTTAAACACCCATATTAACCAGTTGAAATATGCCCTGCTGAAGAAAGATATCCTGGCATACAAATCTAATAGAAAGATTTACCATTTGTTGATTTATACATGACCAGAATTGTCATCAAAAAGTCGGTGATCATCAATACACTACCTTTTTGTTGTTTATAAACATGCAAGTTACTGTTCAGTGGAGGCATGCTTCTGCACGTAAAGTTCAATTTTTAACATGTCATTCTTGCAAGTGATTTGCTTGCTTTTTTTTTTTCAGAAGTATAGATAGACAAAAAAGCTATATGAATATCTGTAATCAATCTGACAAAGCAATTTATCCCTTCAATAATTTACAAAGAAGTATAATTTAGAAACAGTCTTAGAGTAAGGAAAGATGTGCACAAAACTTCACATTTAAGAGAAGGAATGACAGTACTTAAGAATATTTGAGAGTGGTAAGAAGGCAACGTACATAGCTTGCTTTTTTGTTACCACCAAATGTAGGTTTGCTGTTACAACAAAGGCAGTGAGGACAGATTCCCCTACGACAATATTTTGAATACATATTGCTGTTCTAGCTAAGAGGAAGATTTTGATGATCGGAAGATCTGCTTTCAAACTTGTCATTTCCCTCTTTCTTTGTAAAAGGGATATCAAGTCTCTAGATTTCATCAAGATTTGTTGATACATTTCAAAACTACAAATCTGTTAAAGGATCACCATCACAAAAACCGAGATGCTTCATTCATAACTTTGAATTGTATGAGGCTGAAAACTATGCTATGTTTATGCAATTACCACCTAGCAGAAATACTTAACATTGTAACTTCACTGAGACTCAGAGCTAGAGGTATAAAAACCCTACAACTCGGAAGATTCCCAAGAAGTCAAAAGGCTGGATTAGCTATCCCATTCTTAGCTATTTAGCATGCTAAAGGCTCAAAGAAGCAAAAGCATGAAATATAGGTACACAGAACAGCTGCACTAGGTTAATTTAGTCAAGACACTGCAAACCTATATTGTATACAGCATTTAAACTGCTTTAACACTTTGTTAAAATCCCATTTTAATTAGTTCAAATCACCATATAAAACTAAACGTATTTTTGTAAGGTTTATTTATGCGACTAACAGGGATTTTCATGAGTTTATTATACAGATCATCTAGATGAACCAGTATGAATTTTTGACATACAAATCCTGTTGAGACAGTAAACTCAGCAAAGAAGTTGCTCAGAATGCACGTTCATGAAGGAATGTTGGCTGAACTACAAGACTATTTCCAAAAAGATACTTCCCATCCATGCTCTCCCTAATAACCCAAAATGAAGAGGGGAAAGATACCAGAACTGTATTGTTTCTCCACCAGCAGAAGCTAGCCTAGTCAAAGCTAGCCAGCAAACATTTTATTAAATTTCTTAGTTATGTCAGGCCATTATTAATGCATGACTAATCATTCTCTTTTGCTTAGTACCAACAGTAAATTTTAAAGATACGGTTTTACTTGCCTTTACTACCTTGAATGAAGGTATTTTAAAAATCCCACATCACTAGCTAGCTCAAGGAGTCCACTAAAAGTGGAGCAACTAGACTGGGAACAAATATATGCTCATTTATTTTTTAATGGTGGATGACATTTTAAATAAAACTATTCAAGCTACCTTTAGGAAAAAATTGCAACACATCTTATTGTAAAGTTCACAGTTTAAACTTTCAGAGATTACAAGTCCAATGAAACAAAATGTTGCGTAGATAAACATACATCTATCCAGTAAGATAACTGGCTCTGAACTTTAACTTCTTACCCTAATTTGTATGCAAGCAGAGCTCAGCATTTTCTTATTCTCTTTGCCCTAATATATCACTTAGCTCCTATTTTCCATTAATTAAGTCCCTAGATCCTTACATCGATACAAATTCAAGCATAAAAATAAATGAGAGGAGAGCAGAAGGCTTTAATCTATGCTGAAGTGGCAAATAACATGGACCGACACACTGCTTCTCTTCTCCAACACATTGCTCTTCACTCAGGAGGTGCTTTCTTCTACTACATCCCTTTTGACTTACCCAGTGTCATATGACAATTGAGTTTTGAATTAGTTTCCCTTCTACTCATCATTAACATTCATATTTTTGGTTTTTAAGACTGTATGAAGCAGATCACTTGGCAACAAAGACTGGTCCCTTTTGTTTCACCTCCTAAAAACAGTTTTCTAGAGCTGACACAGAGAAATGTATTTTAAATAATCATACCTTAATTAAAATATAATTGCCCAAGGTAAAATCTAACTATGCCAGTCAACATATCAAAATCTAAGAGATGAACTCAGATATTTCACTTCGAACGTGAGTGACAAGCCTGGTGTTTTTTTTCAGAAGGCAAAAGACAAAGAATTGGCCTTATCTATTTGTGCAGTCTGGCAATAAAATTACAGAACAAGACACTGAACACATGCACTCAGATTCATCAGATCCCAGAGCTTATTTCATAATTCTAATAAGAGAAATTGAAGACTCAGAACAAAGTTGATTTATCTTTTGCAGCCTAAAGTTTATTACTGGTATTACATACATGTTTAATAA
The DNA here is from genome assembly GCA_008921705.1 of Burhinus oedicnemus. Classification (NCBI taxonomy): domain Eukaryota; kingdom Metazoa; phylum Chordata; class Aves; order Charadriiformes; family Burhinidae; genus Burhinus; species Burhinus oedicnemus. The sequence continues at coordinate 795,328 of VFFE01006484.1, read as the reverse complement.
CGGTTTTGTCCCCATAAGAGTACAAAAAGAGCCAGAAGAATCTATAGTTAAAATGAAAGAAAACAATTGGAACAACAATTTCAAAGACTTAGACTGATAAGAACTTCATATAGATTTTGTACAATAGTTTAAACCTAACAAATAGTTTACAGCTGCCTGAATACCTCTACAGGCAGACCAAACAGTTTTTTGATTAATTTAATTTATTCCTATGTAGCTTTCACTCTATATGGCATGTTATTGAATTAGGAATAATATACTTCCTCACTCCTTCCCACAGTCCTCAGCTCCCAATCCTCTCAGTGACATTAAACCATCACTATTCTAATCACATAATTATAATAGCATGGGAGGAAAACTGTGTTCTAGAAGTCAGGGGTAAGTGAAATAAACCAGTGAAGAACATAAACCAGCAAGACTTTTTTTTGTTGAGTTTTCTTGTACAAAGTAGTAAGAAAAACATGTTTAATTAGGAAATGCTGAAGTCCACTGTTACTAAGACAGACTAACAAACATCCAAACATTGGCAAATGGTTCTATACACCAAGTTTTTAAAGCTTGCGAGTTCCAACAGAGCTTGGAGAGCTAAAAAGCACTGGGTCAAGCTTTTTCGTAATGAAAGGACATTAGACATTTCATCCAATGACAAATGAAGCTACAGGCTTTTTTAGTTTAAAAAAGTTTCCATCTATCATCAGGCAGGACAAAACTCGTCAGAATTCCACAGGCATCTCTTATTATTACAAACAAGACAGAATTAGAACATAGCAGCATATTTCTGAATGAGACTTAACAGCTAGAATCAAAAGTGTATTTATAAGGTAACTTAAATAAGTGTGTGCCTTTTTCTTAAACATAAGGAACCAAGAAGACGCATCGAGTAGTGCTATATAACTGATATGCTTCCTTCTGAAATGACATTATGGCAATCTATGCTGTCTGATGTTCTGTGCAACTAATGGCATTTTTTCTTCAAAGAAGGAACAACCCTACTTGCCATTTCCAGGTAAGTACATTTGCACTGCATTGCCTTGCAAAATTAAATACTTCTCATGCTTGAGTACATACAAATACTGCATTTGGTGGAAAATAAATACGCATTTTCATGCCTGAGCAGCTTATTGATGAAATCTGATGGAAGTGCTACACAGAACGTGAGACTAGAGAAAAGTTTAGTTTTGTAATTAAAGAACCCTGAAGAAAAGGTTGTACAACCACCCCTTTTACTCAGTCTATCAAAAACATACTATCAAAGTTGCTCAAGTGTTTGTCGCAAAATAGCTGCAGAGGACCAAATAAAAAATACAGGATAAATGATGCTTTATTGTTTACATCTGAATTATAAGACATATAGATGAACAGCTCCTTGATCATAACAGTAAGAAAACAAGAAACTAAAATAACCTTCCTCCCCAGCTTCCCAAGAAGGTGTAATTGAAATCAGTATATTGGAGTTTGAGTGCTCTAAACTCTACTTGGTCACATAGTCTTACCGAGCACTGTGGTAATAGTACAACTTAAAGGGTTAATGGTTTCTTGCTCCTTTCTTAAGCAACCTCCTAAAAATCAGTACGTGGCTTGTCATTTCCATAAGTCAATAGGAAAAAAGACCCCTGAAAACTTGGCACAGAAATTTTGCGATGCAATGCATATTGCTTTAGGTTAAAACAAAAAATTACCTGGCAAGGAAAAAAAGAGAAAGCACAGTATTAAGCATTAGAAATAACAAACACAAAGCAAGATGAATAGAAGCTAAGTATTAGAATTTGAGACTAACAGATTAGTAAACAGGCCTAGATGTTAATTCCAAGAAGTCTGTTTTCTTTGTTTTGTTTATAAGAAGCCCCGATTATCACATATGCTGAGTTTAGGTCACACATGCAGGTGTTAACTTGTACAAGACAGTTCAAAAAAATATTTGAAGTGCGCTTCATCTTCACTGATCTCAGAATAAGCATTGTGAAAATAATTACAGTGGCAAACGCAACTATGCTTGCATAGCATAGATTTTCTGCAACTCGACCAAATACTTGACCCATTTTTGTGGAAGTTTCAAATCTAGTTAACTCCAAGCCAGCAAAATAATTAGCATGCCAGCAAGAACCTACTTCAACTTTTGTATGTGGCCATAGACAAAAACTACCTTAATATTTCAACTTTCCATAGAAAATAGTCAACAAAAGTGCAAGTTCAATTTACTGTAACTAAGTATTGGATGCACTACACTGAAGAAGCGATTATTACATAATGAAAAATAACTCGGACACCATTCAAGTCACAGCACCATTATGGTCATCAGACTTAAAAATAGTAAATCTGTTTCTCTACTTCCAGGTGAACCCAAATTCATTACCACTTCAAAGTGTATTTTTGTTGCATCCCCCCCAAACATAGGTACATCTTCATCACAATTTAGTTTTAACTTTATTTCATTAAACATCATCTTAATTTTTACAATATGTTACTTGGTAGATCTTAGTTGAACAACAAATCTTGAGAAACATAAGCCTTCCCTCATTGCAGTGCTAGTCATAAAAAAAAAAAAAATCATGGCCTATTCAGCAGAATTAGAAAAAACACGCAGTAATAAGTGCCATATTTTTCAATAAGAGCTCAAATATGGATACATTTCCATCTCATGAAGTTTCATACATTTTTACAGCCATGCTTACCATACAGCTAATCTGCAATCTTAGTCAAATGGTCTCAGATGTTGTTTTCAGGACGCATTTTATTTTTTAAATATTATTTAAAATACATATTTTTACATATTTAAATAACATTTTAGTTATAATGATAATATAATAAATACATGTTTAAAAATATATTTTTAACATATATTTAAATGCTTGTTTCCCTGTTTTATGAATAGAATTGCTGGATTAAAAATCAGTATCCTCAAGGCTTTGAGTCAATAATTAGAAATGTAGACACTCGATTTTGCGTTACAGAGCACCCAATACTTTACACTATTTAACATTCAGAAAAAAATTGCCACTACTAATATATCTTTCATACAAAAAAGTTATTGCAATGTGCACTATCTGCTTCATTTTTAGTCAACTTTAACAATAATTTACCACTTTTGAAGGAGTTTTTCCATTAAAGCTAAAACCAGAACACAGAATTAGGCAGATGCTTATTTTTTACCAATATTCAGGATGTGTATGAAATTTGTTTTTAAAATTATGAAGGTTCCCCCCCCCAGGGCAGAATAAAATGTTGAAGTTCTGCTCAGTATTTCTTTTAGAAATAATCCTGCACCCCAAGTCAGCATGGGACTGTTAAAGCTTAGAGATTTCATTAAAATCTAAGTCTCAACAGATACCAAATAAAGGTAGATAATTAACTAGTGTTCGTATTTCCAACTGAAAAGCAAAATAAAAATAATAGTAAAGAAAACTAACCCCGAATTCCATAAACTATACCATAGCACCCTCTGCTGGACAGCAAACACAAGAAGAACTGATAGTAAACTATCAAGGTTAAGGGAATGAACTCAAAATTGCATGCAGATGATTATGGAAGTATAATTTTTTTGTCAACACAGATGGATTCTGATACAACTCATCTATATAGCATACAGCAATACAGTAGTAATTTTTCAGTTTCAACACAAGAAAAACTATTTCTCTCCTGTTTACAACTTCAAATCAGAACGTGACTATCTTTAGGCATGTTGCCTCCAAACTTAATACCCCTTACAACTAGCTTGCCTCGAACAATTTGATACTTCTTCATAAAAAATTTAGGATTTGGTAGCCGGAATTCACAGGACCTGTTAAGTTTCAAGTTTTAAAATGCTTGTTGTCCCATTTTATGAATGAAATTGTTGGATTAAAAATTAGTAACCTCAAGGATCAAAGACAAGAACATAGAAGCATGTACACTTGATAGCACCCAATTCTTTACAGTATTTCACATTCAGAAATATTTACCACTACTAACATGCCTTTTATACAAAACAAGGTTATTGCAATGTGCAATCACATTATGTTATGCCAACTTTAAAAATAATTTATGAGTTTTCCCATTAAAGCTCTGGAAAACCATGTCAAGTGAAGTCTGCTATGCATTGCACTGTATCTCTAGCATTTCTGATAATGGTATCTTGTTAGACAGCAAAGAAAATTCTTACCCTATTAAAGCCGTGCTCATGAGAATCTTCCAGCTGTCCATTGCTAGTCACAGGAATTTCTGCCGCTGAATTTTTGGGAGACTCTTGAGCCATTGTACTTTCCTATAGTATATGAAGAAACAGGTTAGCTTTTGTCTTAAATTTCCGATGAGTGATCTATATGAAAATATTTGATGTACGGGTTTCATAACAGTTGATTTTATTTCAAACTCCTATTGGTAATGTTCTGATACACTAGGTCTGTACACATTCATTTCATCACATACCCAAATCACATTATTATGCTAGCAGAGCTCAGACAGAAGTAATTTAAAGCTTCAAGATCTAAGAGAAAAGAAACACTAAAATTTAACCTATTGATATGGGTGGTGTGGAGGGGTGATAGACACAAATGAGACATGTGTGGCCAGACAAGTATTTTCTATGCACATTTGACCCTTAGAGTAGTTTACGGATCTCAAAAAATAAGATGATGAGCTTGGCTAAAACCAAAATAATAATTGTACTAGCTAATGATAAGCAAGAAATATTAGAGAAGTGCAATGAGTGTAATCATGTGTTACAAAAAGAAATGATTCCAAACTTTAAAACAGTTTAACTTGCTTTTTATTTTATCATAATATAGTGCCACCTTCTGACTAAACTGTTGGTATGCAACTCTCATTCAGTCAACAGCAGTAAATCTAAAATGAAATGCAGAAATAAGAACTTAAAAGGACCAATGCAATTCAAGAATCAAAGTTAGTTTCAAAATGCAGTTGCGTTATGCACAGTAGCAGCAGCTGTGAAACCACTACTTTCAAGAATGACCTAAGGTACAACCTAGAAGAGACACTTCCAGAAGAAATGCACACCGTTTATAAGCACCTGAAGAGGGAATGGCACCCTAACACTCTCCAAAACTGAGAGAAATGGCAAATTTTGACCCTCTCAAAAAGCTAGCCTGATTCTGCAAGACAAGCTTCATTAGTCAACTCCAGTGTAAACAGTAGAAGAATCAGCACACAACCAAAGCAGCGTTTGTTCACTTACTTACATCAAAGTTGTCTGAAGTCTTCAAACCAGCACATGCACCTGTGCAAGACTGGCAAGACATGGTGCACCATCAACATGTACTTGAGAACAGGGTACTTAAAGGTCCCTTAAAGCTCCTAATCATCAAACTGAACTAGCCCTTTTCAGTCAAAGGGTCAGGAAGAGGCCCAGTCTGAGATGAGGCTGAAGTACAATTACACATCAAGCTTTTACAGGCTATCCATACAACACAAAGATTTTTACCGGTACTTATTCAGGATCACCTGCATCATTCTTAATTGGCAACATCTTCTGTCATACCCATTGCTGGTATTTCCCCCAGTTTCACCTATCACCACTTTGTTGACATTAGTAAGCTTGATTTCCTTGGTAAGCTTTGAGGCCTCCCAAGCTTTTTACGATTAGTCACTGTGGGCTCCAATAAACACAGCTCCACTAACTCCAGATAGCTTTCAAAGCTATGTTACCATAACTTCTTCCAAAGACTGTAAATTACTGAGACTTCACCTATGTTGGTCTTCTAAAGCAGAGCTCACTACTCAAACTTTATTTGGTATCTACAAAATCTGATTTACATTTCTGAAAGTGTAATAAGCTTCTTCAATTAGCAGCATAACACACCATCATAAAAAAAACCAAACAAACAAGGAGACTGAAGTCCATCAAGTTCTGAGTAAATGCTGCCTTTTACCCATACAGAGAAGAGAAAGAGAAAGAAAAAGACCAAGGACAAGCCACTCGAAGAACCATACATATGAACTACAATCCATGGATGCACACCCACAAAATACCATCTGAGGTGATAACTTTCACCTTTTGAGGATCAACACTTTCTCTAAAACTAACTTAGCAAAACTGAATTGAAAGCTACTCTTTCAAAAATAGTGCTTTACAAAACATTTCTCTAAAGTGAGAAGTGAAACACTTAGGCACAGCTTTTGAAAAAATTCTAAGTATACAGAGAACAGATTTCAAATCATTTAAGAAAAAGTCAGTGTGCTATAAATTCAAAAAAAGCGACTTTATAACACACTAACTTACCCCATCGGTCCCTCTCATTTAGGATCCAGTAAGTGCCTTCTTTCAGCACTGGGAAGGAATAGCTTGTATGCCATACATTCACGTTGGCCTAGCCTACCAAATTCTCCATATAGTCCAGTCTTCAGCCACAACTAGAATACAGAATAGCTGGTTTTTGGGTCATTCTTCATACAACAGAACAAACTCAAAACTCCTAGCTTTTAAGTAAATGAAAATATTGAAGCACACCAAAAGGTCTCTGTTTATTTTAGGACTACCTTCAAAACAGTAATTTGTTTCACTTCATAGAATATAGAGTATCTACAGTTGGAAGGGACCCATAAGAATCATTGAGTCCAACACCACTAGATCAAATGTTCCAGTTACCTGCCATGTTAGATTTTAATTTAAGAAATCTGTCCGAGAGCTCAAGCTTCTTAAGCTTGCTCTAAATCTCATATCTGCTCAACTCCAAGACTGCTAGGAACTGTACTTCTACCTGATGTGGTAAAGCAAGGTATTTTTCAAAATACTTGGCCTGTCACAGCTACCTGCACAATACTGAAACATTACCATAGGCCAACATAGCTATTTTTGTTGTTCATTTTGCAAATTGTCAGAAAACACAGTGTCAAGGGGAAGTCCTGTACTGTCAGCGGATACACTTCATTTGGCAGGAACCACAATGAAAATTGCATCTCCAAATTTAATTAAAAGCAAAACAAATGCTTGGCTTGGGTGCTTTTCATCAAGAATCTCAAATCATTTTGCTAATATTGTACATTGATATATGCTTATGCATTTATTCAGACATATACATGCTCACGCATATGCATACATGTCTCTAATAAATACATCCATTAGGAAAGAAAAAAAATCATCAGCTTCTCTGGGCAACTTATGAAATCTAAAAAGGCCTAGAAGCAATTCACAGCGTTTTTTAGGTGTTTCTACTTGAGACAAACCTACGTGTCAACTTCAGAGAAAGCAAAAAATTACTTGCTAACTTCAGTTTCATGTTACGTCTGAACTAAAACACCATCTTCCATTACTGAAAGGAGTACGTTTCACTACTGCCCTTTTCCAGCCCCTACTGTGAGCCACACAGTGTCCCATCTCCCAACCACACTTGCCTGACAGTCACCTGAATGCACAGCAAACAGACTCAACTGACTAGCCTGACAACAGATCTTTTCATCAGGTTAATTTTCTGCAGTTTCAGTGAGTTGAATCAGTTTGCAATAAGGTCAGGCAAGCACTAAAGACTTGAAGTGAGCAGCTGAAAAAGCGAAATTAAATAAACTGCCAGTTTGGCTCAGCCATAACAAGAAATCACTACCTGCATTTTAGCCAACAGTCTAAGCTAGCACCACTGCCAAGAACAAGTCCTCGTGTCCCCCCCCTTCCCCTCCCCTCCTCCTTTATCCCTAATTCTTCCCCCCATCAGCTTCCCCCTTTCCCCCACCTCTTCCCTGAGCCAGAACAATGTATTTGTACAGCAAACAAGATTGCGGAAACACCGCATATTAAAAGAAGGTGACCTGTGCCCAAAAAGGAGGCAGGTAATTTTTCCACTCAAATCAGTTCTCCAAAACAGCTTATCACACAGCTCCAACACTTGTACCTACAAAACAGAGGGTGCAATAACGCAATAAAACACTATTAAGAATGAAGGACTGCTCTTGGCAGTGCAGTATCCCAAAATACTTTAACTGCAGACTACTGCCAAAACCAGTGACCATTTCTCTTTACCTCTGGATGAACGTTCCTGCAACCTTGCACAATCCTGGTAAGCTTACTGATCTGAGAGAGAACTGAACCACCAAATCACAACAGTATTTCTGTTAAAACAATGAGTATAATTGCTGAATGAAGTGTCCCTTTGGTAAGTGCAGCCCACAGCTGATTTAAACTAAGTATATAAAGAAATTGCAACTCAGAAAAAAATTGATCATATGTAGGAAGAGTCTAAAGTAAATACAAAGAAGTTCCTAAATTTACGTTGATGTATTAGGCATGAATGAAATAAGCATAATGGGAAATCATGAAGTTTGAGTTGGATATTTTATTTAGAAAAATGTATTAATCCTTTAGTAACTTTTTTCTTAGCACATCTGTTTGCAAATACCAGATCTGGAGATATACTAAATACCTACAGAATTGCTGTTCTGTTTTTATAAAAAGTTTAAAGACAATTCACTGGTACTGAAACTCTAATCGTGATAAAGTTGGCATCGTTGTTTTTCACTCTCACTCTAGAGCAGACAGGGAAACCTTTATTCTTTACCTTTCTGAAACAGCCTCCCAAACACATCTGATTGGCTAAATATTATTGAGAACCTTAGGAATTAATTATTTTAAAACGTCACAGACTTCTCCACAGTGAAGGTACAAGCTGTGTCTGCTCCCAAGAAAAAAGATTCACTGCTCCAGCAGCAGATATTGAGGTTACACAGACTGCTGCCTTTTAACTACCACACCTTTCTTCCTGCAGCACCTACCCATTTCAGACTTTACCTCGCCTAAATCTATTCAGCCTACAAAACAAATAACGCAGCATAACAAAAGACTATTGCTTGAAGTAATCCTTTGTTACGAATTAATTGCATTGTTCTTAATAGTATCTCAAAACCAAACCCACCCATTCAAGATAATGTGCATGAGCTCATGTCCCCATACTAACTTCACTGTGCTACGTACATCAGAATTTTTGGCAGTCTGAAACTGTTGCTGGGATTGGTTGATTTTACACTAATATAACTATCACCCAATCACCTCAGAGTCAGACTGGACCTCTTCTGCAGCTGGGTGAGATTCATCAAGTGTTGTGGATTCATTGCTGTGTTCTGACATACCTGAAAATAAAATAGGTTTGGCATGCATTAATTGATGCGAAATGAGGTAGATGTTGCACCTTACAGAAACCAAAGTAGGCTTTCAGAAAACATTTCTTTTACAAGTTCTGTTAAAGCAAAGAGAAACTTCCCTCTTTTGATCATTACCAAGTCTTTAGCTCTCCAAAATCTAAAAAAACCCTAGGAATAAAGTCTAGCATAAGCTCCCATTGCCAAAGCAACCTTCCCCACACAGACAGCTAAGCTTGCAACATAAAAACCAGGAAGTCAAACAAGGTTCTTCAGCTGGTATTTGCTGTCACCTGGAACAATACACTGACTGCATCCTACCATTGCAAAGATCACAATTTTCTTAAGATGCGAGATCTATCCAAATGTTGCAAGTTTATATTGATGCTAAGCCACTGGAACCTAGTAAGCTGTTCAGTCTGTTACGCATAACTAGAAACAGAATCCCTCTTATTTTATTCTCAAAAAAATCGCACCTACAGAGGCAAAGAAAGTCGATAACACTGAGCACGTGTGCAAGAAATCAACTCTGAGTAGAGTGATCATGAAAGGTAAGTTACATACCTAGTACAGCTTAAATAAGAAAAGTATCTAAATCTAATTCCAAATAGCTGGTAACTACAGGTGACACTGCAATTCACTCAGCTGTTTGAAAGGAAGAGACAACCGATCATTAAAAATTAAACAAAGTCCATCAGTATTGAGTATAATCGTGCATGACTTCAGTTCACTAAGTCTTGCACCATTTATACATGTTCAGCCACATACCAGATTAAGAAAAATTATAGAGATCACTATTTATATTGTATTTCAATTTCCCAAGCTATAAAACATTTTAATTAAAGCAAATAATAACGTAAGCAGCTCGCATGACAAGGGAAATAAAATAATGATACAAAGGCTGAGAAACTGAACCATCTAGGTCATATTGCACTGGATAACCTACTACCTTCCTTTGGAAAACCAAACATGTAAAATAAGAGATTTTCTCCAGAAAAACAATTCATTCAGGGCTATCACTCAATGAAGCTGGATTTTTCTCCGACCAATATGAAATTCCTTTCAAAGTAATTAAATAAAACTTCTTTATATATCTTTCTTAATTTTCTATAATTCTTTTGAATAGGAAAGACCATACAGCAGAGGTGCTGCCTTCTCACAGAATCCAGTCCAAACTCTGCTTGTGGTTGAAAACAACCTCCATTCTTAACAGCTTATTTCTGAGCAGATAAAAAATTTCCATTATGGACTAGAAAAGTAAGTGCAATTTCTTTGCTCTGCTGGTTAAACAAGAAGCTAAATTTATCTTCTAGTACATTCTTGGTTAAGACAATCTGTACCTCAGTTTTATCACGTTGCTGATCCTGGAGTTTGTACCTCACATACAAACTTACATACCATGGTAACGCTGTTTAAAACTATTAAATGCTATAAGCAGCAAAAATATTTCCTTGATAGTCTTAAGAACTCTTAATAACCTAATCTAGAGGTATGAACCATCTCACAAACCCATGTAGAAGACACTGCATAAAGACAACTAATTCATTTTTAAAAATCCAAAACCACCATTTGTGTTACAGCCTCCCCCCGCTCCCCCCCCCCCAATTTTTTGTATAATATTCTTTTCCTGCAAGCAGTATCAACAGTTCCAACACAGCTCTGCAGGATCACACTGACCAATTTTAAAACGTGAGAAGGGGAAAACTGTAGACTAAAGGTGATTTTTGTAAAAAGTTTAACTGTACATTCCAGTTTAACTACAGAATTGCCTGATAACTGCTTCTATAGCAAAAAATTGGGGATGTAAACATCAAATGCTGGATGTAAGGACAAAAGCTTTCTAAATGTTTACAAAGATTCAGAATTTACAACATTCATATGAAATTGTGGCAAACATGGCATCTACATACATACATTACTTATATTTAAGGTTCCATTACAGAAATGCATGTAGACTTTCATATCTCTGTAGTTCCTGATTTTCTCTTGAAGACGTCAGAGAAAGAGCCATTCTTGATAAGAGCTTGCTAATCTTCAGTACCATATGAATTCTGCATTATCAATTACTTTTTCACTAAAGCAGCTGCCACTTTAGAACATGCTATGTGACTGTTCAGTGTACCAGGACATTCATTACAATCAGCTGCAATTACAACTCAGAGATGTTCTACTTGGAAAAACATGCCTGATCCATATTCTGACACGAATTTAAGCCCAAAACCCTGACTTTATCACTCCTGCCCCTTTGGATTTTCTCTTCCCCCCCCCCCGACCAATCCTGGAAATCTGTACAAATACTGTACCAGAGTAGAACAGAGGAGACAGAATAGACTGAGAATCTTCCCACCAATGGCAAAGCCACCTTAAATGCGTATCAGGTTACAAACTCAGTCATTTTAAGTTCTGTTCACCATAAATAAAACTTCACAGGGGGGATTTATATATCATTTCTTCAACTGGCAAAGTAAACAGCAAAGCAAAAGCTTATAAATAACATACTAAGCTTCCTTGAGGATGAAGACTTCATAGACATTTAACCAATTTTAATTAGTGGTTATAAAAGCACACTTAACAGACTTTTCATAAAAAAAGCAAATTCATATTTGCTTATTCATGCAAATATGAACTGTCATCAACAATAAATTTGTTTTGAAGAAGGGGTTTATTCTTAACATAGTTACATTACTTAAGTAAATGACTTATGGTCTCAGAAACAAGAACCAAGGGATTCTCAACAGCAACACCTGCTTTTCTAAACAGGACGCACTAGCTCCTTCACTTAAGGTTTTTCTCTTAAATTAATCATCAATAAGACAAAAGCAAGCTATCTTGTGTCCAAATAAAGTTTATTACACACTTTTGTTGTTGTCTTATTACTCCACTGAATAGATAAGCAATAAAAGTTTTTGTAACACTGCAGAAAATGCAAGTGCTGGTGGAAAATAATGATTTAAAGCATATTTTCTTAATTTCAATTTCTAACTAAGAAGATTATCACTATTTCTTATCAAGATCAATCTCTTTTTAAAAATAATTTGAAGAACTGTATTAAACACTCTCTGCTGCAATCACACCGTAGTTTCCTCATTATGCTCTTGAATTCCCTGGCTGCTCCACTTGCAAGATCTAATTACGCTTGAAAGTTACAGGACACGATGGAGATAAGGACTGGAGAACAGGGCTGCCACTACCACACTCCCTACTCTAGGTCAACCTGCCCCTAAGCGCTTTAATGCTCTGCTCGTCTTCAGATTAGCGGAGACACGGGCTCCCATTATGGTTTCAACTTCTACCAAAACAGAAAGAAGCAGCTGATCAAGATATTGCCTCACCTTCCAATTTTTCCAGTCTAATGTTCTTCTGTATTACTTATTCCTTACAATTCTAGCTCTGTGTGTGTACATACATATATACATAAACTTATATATCATTCAGACAGCCGCTTGGTTTTGGAATTGCACTGATCAAATGACATCCTTCTCCAGCCCTGCAAAAGAACCCTTCTGTTATCTTTTCTAGCTTATCAACACTTAGATAACAAAGCCACTGACTGCAACTGGTAACTTCTTGTGACCAGTTCCACCAAGCACAAAAAGCACACGTGAGACACTGAAACTACATCCAGTTCAGGGAATGCAAGATGAAAGGCTATGAGGGGGTTTCACTTAAAAACAACAGATTAGATATGTACTATAAGCAATGCTAGAAGAATTGCATATAGCTTGTCGACAACACCAGATGCAACATCTGCTTATCATACACCACCACAGTGTTTCCATGTTTTAAGAATAGTAAGCCAGCTACAAAAGACAAATTGGAACACTTAAAACAATAATTGTCAGGGCGTGGAATAAGTCCCAGGGGCATGAAATTTATATAGCATCTAGAGTTTTGTTCCGTCACCAACAATCAGGTTCCCCTTCTCTCTCGTGAAACCCACCTTCTGCCAGGTTCAGGCTCTGCCCACTCTCTCCAGGTGCCCACCACCCCCCGGAGCGGGGACCCTGCCATGAACCCCGCAGACAGGCAAGGAAATGTGCAGATCCCAACCAGCGCCGCACTCCCGACCCCTACGGCAAGGGCACCCAGGGCGGCGGGCAGGACAAAACGGGCGCTGGCGGGCGGGGGCAGCTCCCGGGTGGGCCCCGCCAGGGGCTGCGGGCTCCCCCCCACGCCGCCCACAGGCCCAACCGCCCAGCCTGGGGCTGCCGGGGAAGCAGAAGCCGCTGCCCCGGTGCCACGCGTAGGACAGGACGGGAGAGAAGAGGAGGGGAGGGGAGGTGCGGTGCGGCCCTCCCCGCCTCGCGGCCGGGGCCGGGGCCGGGCCTGACACGAACCCGGGGCCCAACGGCCCGTCCCTCACCTGTTGCCGCCCCGGGGGCGTCGCGCTGAAGGGGAAGGGAAGACAGGACGGAGGGAGGGGAGGGGGGAAGGAGGAAGCCGGGAGGTGCGGCACTGGTGGTCCCTCTCCAGCTTTATTTTCTTCCTCCTCCGGTACCAGCAGGAGCCGGAAGCGCTTGGCCGGAAAGTCGGCTGACGGCGGGGAGGCGGTGGCGGCCAGCGGCCTCTCTAGGCTGCGGCGCGCCTCTCTATGGTCGGTGCCTGGCCGAGCCGTAGCCATGGCAACCAGGGCCGGGGCCTTGTCAGGCCTGAGGTGCGGTGCTGGGCCAGCTGCTCGGGGCTGGGGAGCCTGATCCCCAATACAGCTGGCCAGCGCCACAAAGCTTAATTCGGCGAATGCCCAGAATTCTGCCTGCTCTCCAGCCGAGGGCATTCGCCGAATTAAGCTTTGTGGCACTGGCGTGCGTGTGCCAGCTGTGACCGGGATCAGGCTCCTCTTGCGTCTGCCAAGTGCCATGGCTGTGAGATCAGAGCACCGTCTTGAAAACTGGCCTCATCCAAGGCGCCCACGGCAAAAAGCAGCAGAGCAGGAGCATGCCTGCGCGGGTGTGGATGCGCACGGCTGGAAGACGGTGCTCGGTACCATGGCGGAGGCTTCGGGGAGTCCTCCGCCCCAGCCCGTAGTGAGGAGGAAAAAAAGCATATCTATCGAGGAAAAAATTGACATCATAAGTGCTGTGGAGAGTGGCAAGAAAAAGGCAGACATCGCAGCCCAGTATGGCATAAAGAAGAATTCCTTGTCTTCAATTATGAAGAATAAAGAAAAAGTTTTGGAAGCCTTTGAATCTCTACGATTTGATCCTAAAAGAAAAAGGCTAAGGACTGCTTTTTATACCGACCTGGAGGAGGCATTGATGAAGTGGTACAGAATTGCTCAGTGCTTGAATGTGCCGGTAAATGGTCCCATGTTGCGCCTCAAGGCTAATGATTTTGCCCAGAAGCTTGGACATAGTGATTTTAAATGCAGTAATGGCTGGCTCGATCGTTTCAAGTCAAGGTATGGTTTAGTTTTCAGAACTCAGCCTGTTGAAGCAGCTGCTACTACTACAGTGGATGCTCCCACTCTTTGGTACCAAAATGATCTTCCTTATTATTCAAATGATTATCAGCCAAAAAACGTGTTTTTTATACAAGAGACTGGATTGTTGTATCAGATGTTACTGCATAACACATTTGCATTTAAAGGGGAAACTTGTTCTGTAGGTAAACTAAGCAAAGAGAGAATAACCGTAGTGGTGGGTACAAATATGGATGGCTCTGAGAAACTTCCTTTGCTTGTTATAGGAAAAAACAAAAGTCCTCGCTCTTTCAAAGATGTGAAGTCGCTACCTGTGGATTACGAAGCAAATGATATGGCGTGGATGACTTCAGAAGTGTTTGAACAGTGGATGCATAAACTTGATGACAGATTTCAGGCACAGCAGCGACAAGTAGTTATTCTCGTTGATTCTCTCCCAGCTCACACAGACGTAAAGAACCTGAAGTCTGTCAAATTAGTGTTTTCTCCTCCGGACTCTTCTCCATGTATGGCTATGAAACAAGGGGTTATCAGAAGTCTGAAGGTTAAATACAGGCGCTGTCTTCTCAAGAGATTTGTTGACTGTGTAGAAGGTAATAAAGAGTTTGTGCTGACTCTTCTTGATGCAATTGAGATGTTGCACCTGTGCTGGAGGAAAGTAATACCAGAGACTTTTGTAAAAATCCATAATGAAACAGGATTCAAATTAGAAACTAAGGCAAATGGTAATGACCCAGAGGTTGAAAGTGATTTTGATTTGATTGCGCACGCACAGGCAGCTGGAGTGGAGTTTCCAAAAGGTTTATCTTTGGAGGAATATGCAGCTCTGGATGATGGCTTGGAAACTTGCGAAATGCCCACAAATAATGAAAGGATGTGTGCCAAAGAAAGCGCATCAGATAAAGCTGGGACATTTGTTGGTGATGAAGATGAGGATGAAGGTGATCAATTTCAAGGAGCTGCACAGCCTTTACCATCAAAAAATGAGGCTTTGAGTGCTTTAGATACCCTTCGAAAGTTTCTCAGAAGTCAAGACACAAGTGATTCTCTTCACGATTCCCTAGCTGACCTGGAGAATTTTATTCAACATGTAGCACGTAAATAAGTATTTTAGCAAAGTGGGAAAGCATGTAACTGAAAAAAAGGAATTATATAAGTAAACAAAAATAGGCAATTTAATAACAAGTGTTGCTGCAATGTTCTCTAATGTGTCTTGCTCAGGTGCTTAGATGTATATAACAAAAGGGCTGTGAACTGAAGTTTTCCACAAAATCAGGAGGAAAGAACACAAAATTTGGGGTGGAGAAAGGAAATAAATTGAATCTTTAAAATCATAACTGTAGTAAGTACAGTGGAAGCAAAAGCAATTCTTTGAGCAGTTCAGTGCATTCAGGATGAACTGGTGCCCACTTGGATTTCTTTCTTCAGGAAGAGATCAGCACTAGATTTAGATTAGATATCGGGAAGAAATTCTTTAGTCTGAGGGTGGTGAGACACCGGAACAGGTTGCCCAGGGAAGTTGTGGAGGCTCCATCCCTGGAAGTGTTCAAGGCCAGGCTGGATGGGGCTTTGAGCAACCTGGTCCAGTGGAAGGTGTCCCTGCCCAGAGTAGGGGGGTTGGAACTAGATGATCTTTAAGGTCCCTTCCAACTCTAACTATTCTATGATTCTGTGATAATTTCACCAGTGTCTTTGATATTGTTGGCAGTGGAAGAGTAAGCAGAGTAAGTATTTATCAGTTTGGTGCTTTTGATACTTAAAGAAAAATTTGAATAACACAGAAAATACATGCTTAAGTTCTGAGAACTAAGGGGTTTTTTAAATAAATTTTTTTGGTCCTTGTTCAAGAATTCTGGCCGTAGTTTATTCTTGCAGCAGATGATGAACAGCAGAAAGTTAGCAGCTTTGGATGTGTTTTGTTTTCTTAAAGCTGCTCATGTGTGGATACACACGAATGGCATAATCATTTATCCAAGAGTCAAAAGACAAACAAACCTTTACGTGGTCTTTGAAGAGGTCAAGAAGGAAAGTCATTCTCTCCCCTTCAGCCTTTTTGGTATTTGGGTTTTATGTAGGTTCTTCTGTGCAACTCCATGTATTTCTACAGTAAATACAGAAAAAATCAGCTTATGCAGTATCTGCACTCAAAACCTTAATGAACTCTTGTTTTATTTACTGTACTTGAAGCCTTTGCTGTAGGACTCAATGCACCAATGCAATTCACTATTACAGGTGCCATTAACAGGGGTGCTGTATGCATGAATGCAGTGTGAAGTTGAGTAAATCACAGTACATTTACATGTCTTCAAGTATGGGGTTCAAGCAATGTAATCGTACCAGAGCCAAAAATCTCAATTTGTTTGAGACATACTGTTTGTGACTTTTTTCAAAACTTGTTTTAAATATCTTCCATATCTACCAATTTTAATTTTTTTGAAAGTTAGAGATAATAATTTTACTATTTTAGAGGAAGAATAAAATATTTTATGGAAGCCCTTTACAAAACCTGTGTAATAAAGAATCTATTATGGTGCCTATAATTAAACCATGAAAAACAATCTCTTGCTTACTTGAATCTTCAGTTTTCAGTAAATAGTTTGGCTAAAGCTTTGTTTACTGTTCTTTCTGGTGAAGGAGAGTTTATCCATTTCTAAAAGCATTTCAGAAAATGTATCAAATTGTTGGAAGACAGTGAAAATGGGGGAGGGAGAGTGGTGTGGTGAGAAAATGCCTATGGCTAAACTGTATGAGTGTTTTACTAGAATCCCTACAAAAAAACCCCTGTGATCTTCTGGTTTCTTATTATGCAATATCTGATGTGAATTCCATTCGAAGGATATTCTGATGAAATAAGAAATTTCTGTTGCAATTCCAATAAATAAAGTCCCACACAGAGATTTATAGATTCTGTGAAAGAGGTACCCCTCTGTATTATCTCTGTTAACTATTTATTTTGTTAAAATACAGATGCAAAGTCTTTTAAATTCGGGAGCTGTGTCAAATAAATCAACACATTTTGCTTGCTTAAGTACTTTAGCACAAGCTTATGAGAAGTACTTTTTATTTTGGCTAAGTTTATTTGAAGTTCATATAAATTCCACAGAGCCCTATGGATAATTTTCCTACAGTAATCCTTTGATTTAAAATCCATAGTTTTCTTTGCAACAGCTTCTCCTTCTGAAGGCAAGTTTAGGACAAAGTTTCTATTATCCAATATAGTAAATTTGTATATTCTTTAAGATTCGACTCCACGTGGACCTCATCGGCCCAGGATCCAGATAAGGAGACTCTGTTTCCTTCTAAGAGAATTCTGAGTGTTGATGGGAGTGAGAAAGACTTATGTAAGCAAGCAGCAAATCTTGGTTAAACAAGGGTTCAAGCTACAAGAAGTGCAGTCTTTGCAAGATGAGGCTTAGAAAATCAGGAGACTTGAAATAACATCATTAGCTGATGACAAAGAAAATAAATTACAGAGTGCTGTCATACTCCCTCATGAAAACAACAGGAAGGATTTACTAATTTAGCTTGGACTTTGAAGGTGAACTGTGGAACTTGCTTTAAAAAACGTACAACCCATCAAAATCCTGTATCTTTGGAGAAGCTATGACTTTTTCCTAGCCTCCTAGGTCATTCTGAGAAGCCAAGCTAAAATGCAGTCACTGAAACTATTTTTTTTTAGGTCAGACACTTTATATATTAGCACTGTAGCTTTTGAAATTATATAGGACCCCAGATATTTTTTTTCACTTGGATTTTGGTCGCATTTACAGTCAGAGAACGTGAAATCCATTTTGAAGCTTGTTGCTATCTCAGGTGTTTGTTCACGGGAAAATGCAGACTCCTCAGATCCGAAGTGCTAGCAGTGAAAAAGGAAGTGCTGCACTATGTAACTGTTAGTCATTTCAACCTGTGTACACAGTTTGAGCTAGAGATTTTTTTACATTGTCTAGCTAAACCTTCAGGACACTGGCTTTTTATGTCTAGGGTGGTATCTATTGGAGGGAGAGGAAGAATATTGCTTTAGACTGCACCATATTTAAAAATAAGAACCTTTTCTACAAAAGGCAGATTACTAAGGCTGTCATTTGCTTTAATACTTCAGATATTAGTTCGAACAACTATGTACTTTTTCCTGTACGCTTTTCTACTTTATGCTATAGCTAGATAATAATTACATACTTTGGCATCAAGTCAGTGAAGTCACTTTGGGTAACCCAAAGTTAATTCTAGAAGTGTGAACTGAAAATACAAAGTTTTAAGAATATAAGTAACTTCCAGACAAGGCCAAAATAGAAAAAAAAATATTGGAACATATCTTTGATATAATCAAAAGCATTCTCAGAGTGATTCTTGAGACAACTAATGTGTAAAATTAAGTATACTTTTCAAAATACATCTACATTTGAAAATTATGATAAATACTACACTATTTCTGATTTTTGTGTGTGGTTCTGTATACCTTTCAGATCTATAAAACTGTACCTCCTTTTAAAATTGTTACTCAAAGGAAAGTTAGTCACCTCTAAAGGTAAAAGGAAATTACTTCAAGTTTTTGCACCTTTAGGCAAAAACAGAAGAGAGGGGGCAGTCAGGGATTTACAGGAGAACAATCCATATGTGCCTCTATACCCAAGATCTACACATTTTGATAGCTGAGTAATCTGAAGGGAGTAAATGTGCAGATGTTTTTTCATTATTTATTATGTAGAGCTTGAGAATGATAGTCTCAAACACGCAGTATCTTTAGGGGTTTTAAGTTTTAGAAATGCCATACTACTTTGTTAGCTCGTGTTCCTGCAGTAGAAAACAGCAATCATATGCAAGTATTAATTTCAGTTAATTTCAGATAATTTTTCTTTGTTCTCTCTGCCACCTTGGAAAGTGTAAGTATGCTCAGGTAGCCAACCAATTTTCAATGAACAGTAGAAACCAATTTAGTCAAATTTAACTGCAACAATTTCATTAATGTCAATTAAATTCTAACAGTAAAATATTAGTAAAATACCTTCCAGATTTTTTGGTGGTTGTCTTCACTGAAGTGATAGAATGAATGTTGACCTACTTAACAGTTAACTAAAACGTGTGGTGACCGGGCAACCATGGCATGCAATGACAGCATTTCACATTATTTTCCTCCTTTAATATCAATAAAAGTCGGTGCTCCCTGGTTTTGGTAGGCAGTTGTTAAAGGAGGACTTTGCAAAGTTCTTATCAGGGCTGTTGCCAGAGAAGGGATTTTATATTTGAGCAAGGAAGTCAGTATTTGAATCTAGATGTTTTAGTCTGACTATTTTGGGGTTTGCTTTCTTGAAAATCTGAACCAAAATCAGTCAATTCATAAGCAAACAACTCTCTTCTAATTGAAATCTTTGCAACGTGGTGAGTGCCAGCGTACTTCTTATCGATACATTCATTAACAATGAAAAAATCTTTGCAACAGATGCAGAGATAACAATTTTATGCCTGACAGCCTGTTTTTACACACAGGTTTTGTATTGCTAAAGCAGTGATGTATAGAGATGTGATTCCCTTTTACTGACATAACTAGCTGTAGTATGACCACATAATTCTTATATGAGATTACTAATTCAAGCATAGCTCATTGCTCTTCTTGTAGTAGAGCTCCTCCATTTGAGACATATTTTTCTCTCTTATAACTGCAGCTGTTTAACTGTGTCAGTCTAGTTAAACCGTACAGCTTCTGGGTTAAGGCAGAGTGGGAAAACCAGCAGCATCTTGCTGACTTCCTCACAGCTGTGTCACCTCTGCTCCTTGAGCGGAATGGAAAAGTCTAAATGACAAATTACTGTGATCAGTAAAGTGAACGAATACCACTCTGAATTACCAGATCTGCTGAGATGCCGTATTTACAACAATTTTTAAAATGCCGTACTGTGTTTTACAATATTTCAGCTCAAAGCCACGTTCTTCCTAAGCTTTCATGCCGTCCTACCTCTGGCGCAACTTTCCAGCCTTGTGTGTGAATAGCGCCAAGGGGAACAGATCAATCCCTGCACCACACACGTAGCTACAATCCGTGTGAATTGTCAGCCTGCACGCAGGTCGTCAACCACGTCATCGGGGAGGTGAGCTCCAGAGCTGGTTTGCATCCTCCACTTCTCCTGCGTTCATGTTGCTTTGTGTGCCTGTGCGAGCCCTTGGTTATAACCTCTTGGTTATAACGACCGCTTGGTTATAATCTCATCTGTCTGAGAAAGTTGTGGTCCAATGGGACGATGCAACCTCACCCCAAATGCCAAATGAAACACCGTTCATAATATATTGATTGGCTCTTTGAAAACTTTGCGGGAGCCAGGATTGCTGATAGAGACATCAGGGTGGGAAGAGGTCTCAGCTCTCCTGGCCCCTGCTCTGTAGCAAAGCTGAAGAGCTGTACTTTCTGGAGAAGTTCTTGCAGAACACTCGCTATTCAAAAAGGATCACTTCCACGTGTGGTAACTAGCTCTGGATTTCTCATCTGAAGCCATCCACTCTCTTGAGGCATGTGCTGTGGGGCTGCCACCATATCATGCATACAAGGAGACAACTTACTGAACCACTGCTTTTCTTCTAGCAGTGTCGGTGCCTTATACTTCTAGGCTGTATAAATGATGCAGTATGATATTTTGCTATTCAAAATTGTATTTCTTTCCTCTTCCACCTTTTTTCATCCATTGCCTTCTATCGTTTTATGATATCCTGCTAATTCTAGTGTTAATGTTAGGATCGTTGGCACAACCTTCCGGCAAGCTGCTTTTCTCCTTATTGTCCCTGTTTCTAATACTATCTTTTGCAGGTGGTATTTTTGAATCATCTCATGTATCAGCTAGTATGACCCTCTTGGTACACATGTTCGTCATCTCAGGCCCTAATTTCTCCATTGCTGTATTTAGTGGCCTTCCCAAATCCTTGCTTCATTTAGCCAAGAACGTTTAGTATATCCATGTTTCTTTTTGTCTTTTCTTTTTGTAGAGGAGAGTGAGCAGTGCTTTTTCCAGCAGTCGCTCAGGATGTCTGAGAAAATTGGTAATAAAGCAGATAATCTTTCTCTCCTTTCAGGTGCCTCCATTTTTTCCTTCTGTCAATGGTCCCTTCTGATCTGTACTTTTGAGATTCTCAATTTGACATTTAGTATCTTCATCTAAACCATTCCCTTTTCTCTTTCATCTCTTACCCTTATCTGCCTGTATAGCATTCTTGCCACAGTTCACTTTTGCATTTCCATTTCTAAATATCATAGCCCTAACCTCAGCTCTTTGGATCTTTCTTCCCTCCTTTTCTAGTGGCCCCATCTAATGTTTAAACTACATTTCAAACTCCCTTTTCGTCCTTTCCATGATGCAATGTCTATTTCTCGTCTCCAAACCCAAATATTTAACTCTTTCTGGAGACAACCATTTTTTTACCCTCTATTTTACTTGGTGTGTATTTATGATAGCCTTAGATCAAAGATTATGTATTGATTAAAAGTATGTTATTTTCCCTAAATATACCTTTTTGCATTTTGTTTTCTGCCATTCTTTCTTCCTAGCACTTTCAAGTCTTTCCTTTGCTTGAGCCTTTCTTTTGCACTCCTGATCACCAGCATGAATTTGATTCATTTTTTAAACTTGTAAAAAAAAACCCCTACAGCCAAAACCTGCGCAAAGAAAGAGTTTGGGGCTATTTGTTTACATAGCTAACCATGTTACAATGTTGCATAAAATAAACCAGATTGAAAGCCAGCTCAGACATTAGCTAGTTTCTATCAAGGATTTTATTTGAATTTACATTTTATGTTGTTTATTTTCACTCTGATTTTTCCTATTTCAATAGTTATTTGTGAGTTTTCAGATATTTATGCCCTGTTTGGCTTTGTAGCCAACCCATATGGCCTGAGATTATGGAGAAAAGCAGGTAGATCACAAAAAAGGAGGAGTTAAAAGGTGAGGTCCTGGTCCATTGAGATTCCCCTGCAGGAACTTGAGGAGAACTTGTAACTCAGGTTAAGCAGAACTTTTTATTCAAAATCAATATTCAGAGTCCTCTGAAAGTCCACATCCATACACAAATTAGCCACAAAAATTGAGAAGAGAGATAATACCACAGGTTGTCTGAATTTAGGATGGCAAGAAATGGCCACCGATAATTCAGCTGCACTTCAAAATTAATTGACACAGGGTTTTTTCCCAGAGCTAAGGAGACATGTTCTATGTAAACTGTATGTCACTGCACTGCCCAGGGCTCATCTACGTTCACTAAGCAAATAGAAATTTGCCTAGAGACAAAGCAAGGCTGAAAGAGCATTGCTGTGTCAGAGCAGTATTCCTGTATAGTCTAGAAGTTGCAGGAAGAGTCAGATGAGCCTGAAAATTGGCATGGCATTTCAGAAGTTACTAAGGGACACTTTGTAGTACGGACTTGGGATCTCTGAGTTAAAGAGATACTTATTATGTACAGATCCCAACAACTGCTGAACTGTTTTTGAAGTGCTGGCCTGAGAGGAGGTTATAGAGAGGTGGGGGTCGATCTCTTCTCCCAAGTAACAAGTGACAGGACGAGAGGAAATGGCCTCAAGTTACACCAAGGGAGGTTTAGATTGGAATTAGGAAAAATTTCTTCACTGAAAGGGTTGTCAAACGTCGGAACAGGCTGCCCAGGGAAGTGGTGGAATCGCCATCCCTGGAGGTATTTAAAAGACGAGTAGACGTGGTGCTGAGGGACATGGTCTAGTGGTGGTTTTGGCAGTGTTAGGTTTATGGCTGGACTCGATGATCTTAAAGGTCTCTTCCAACCTAGGTGATTCTCTGATTCTATGGTTCCGTATCAATTTTACAGCTCTGACAAAATGTAGCCAGGAACGTTACATGTACATTCAACGCACAGCACAGACAAACATTACAATTTAAATTCTAGCAGAGAGAGACCCTCAGTTCCCTGTGAGAGGTGAGGGTGACCAGACGCAGTGCACAGATGGTGAGCGTCTGCACAGAAGCAGGAGCAGACGTGGCATACGCTGTAAACATGCAACAGCAAGATGGAAAAGACAAGTACAGGCAGACAGAGCTACAGGCTCTCGGCTCCGCTTGTTGACTGTAAAGCATCGTCCTAAGCCCGGTCAGAAGGGCTTTCCCCACATGCCCCATTACCAACCCAATTTTTTCAAAAAGCAGAGGAAATCCTCTTATGAACTGAAAGATATTTAAGACTTGAGATTTTCTTGCCAGTTTGGCAATGTCGTGCTCCACACCCTTGCAGCACGTAGAAGTTGGCAGCAGAAACCAGAACTACAAAAGGTAAAGCTGATGTAAATGCAAAATGAAGCTTGTAGGTTTTTATGTCACGTTCTTACCTGGCCTTTACTCAGCCCATGTGGAGTTAGCAGCATGACTACAAGGGACCACCTGCACAGTCCCATAAATCACACAGCACTTTCAAAGATTTGTCAAAATCTAATTTAATGCCAGCAACTTGCCCACCACTGCTAACAGGAGAGTATTTGGCAAACTTAATTCTTGGATGGTTAGAAACTATTTTGCGATTGCATCTTAAATATTCATGGTTAAATAGCAACCAAGAGGCTTTAGGAAAATAACAGGACTTGATAATTCCCTGAGAATACCTACACCATTATCTATAGCCAGCCTTAATGCACATATGCAACTGCAAACCTGTATTCCTATTTAAATGCCAGTGTTGCTCTGTCAAAGACTAGTACTGGGTTGGCAGATACCATCCTGGGCAATGAGATTATATGAAATTTACATTAATGTAAGCTTCCTAAGGGATTATTTAGAATGGGGATTAGGGAGCTTTATGAATTTAAAACTTCCTTCGGATTTCTTCATCTTCTCACCTCGTCTCACAGAGGGGAGAACCCAGTGACTGCCACCGGTGCAGACTCACAGCAGGTAGCATGATCATTTTGAATGGCCTTCTTTGTGGGGAGCTCTGCTAGTGTTTGCCAGCATATTAGTCTGCAACAATTAGGAGGAAATACTGCAACGTATGGAAAACAGCCCTTATGCTCCAGTCAGCGAGAGGTGTAACTGTTGCTCTGCCTCCTGAGTGGGTTGAGCCAGCTTTTTACTGGGATGTCAACTCCTCAGGCAAGGCACATATTTGTGAGATTACATCTTCAGAAAGCAGAAATGCAGGTACTGGTTTGCTTTTCATCATTCATCCTGCACTCTCCTTCCTGCCTGCCATTCCAGCTCCTCGGAGATTAAAAATTCCCCGTCAGCCGCCTGCCCGATCCGATCAGTCCCCCAGTTCAGAAACCTGAGATAGTTCTGTGCCATCCACCTGCCTGATTTACAGGCTTTAAATATAGCTCCTATATTTGGCAGGCATCTTTTTGCTTTTTTTCAGTTCCATATATTTACACTCTCTAAAAGCTTTTCCAGCTCTAATGGGAAAAGAATGAGTTGTGGACCTCAAATGAACTCCATGTTCCTCTTTCCATGTGGAGATACAATTATAAGAATTTATACCAGCTGGAGATCTGCCCTTACTGACTTTCAAGGGGATTGTAGACTCAAGGTATGTGTAGATTGACTGTTGCAGACATGGTAGGAGACGTAAAACTTCACAGTTAAGTAGTCAGAATCAAAATGGATTAACAGGACTTATACATTCGCTTCCAGGAAGCCTCTGATTCCTATAGGATCATATCTATGATTCTTTCCATCATGGGTTTCATTACCAGCCATTAGCATTGACCTCTTCTACTTTTGATGCAGCTGCCTGTAACTGGACGAATGCCAGTTCTTGCAGAATTTTAATATTGCTTACCTTGTACGCAAGGTACACCTAAGTTATAAAAATGGTACCTTCTGACAGTGGATCAGCCTTCAGAGAGCAGCACATAGGCAGTGTAGCAGCCTGTCAGACCCAGGAACTTCTGGCTTCTCACCACACTTGGTGCACCTACACCTTGGCACAGAGATGTGACTGTGGCATAGATAGGTACATAGAAAAGAAGCCGTAGGAGTCAAAGGGTATCGGTTTGTATAGAAACATAGAATCATAGAATCGTTTTGGTTGGAAGAGACCTTTAATAGTCATACTAGGATACGTAATTGGGCTGCTAGCCCATACAGAAGTATATTTCACTGTTACAGGTCTCTCCTGCACCAAAAAAATTAAAAAATCTAGTGAAGGTATGCCAACTTGCACTGCTGTCACAGATACCAGTCAAAAAATTGATCTACCTGAAAATGAGCTACAGCACATCTAACCCATCTGTTTGGAAAGGATTTCTCCCCATACCAGACAAGCAGGAGGAAAGGGACATAGACAGCTGCTTGTATTTTGGCAAATTCAACGTTTCTACAATTTATACAAATTCATGAGGTTTCACTAAGTGACATTTTGGTAAGCTCAGCACTTGCACAACTTAATCAAATTGTTAAGGTTTCACTAAGTGACAGCTATATTGCCACTTAAATATGGAGCCATTCTGTATATTCCGACTAAATGATGTGAATAAAAACATAAACTTGCTTTAACCATGTAATAAACCAGCATAGTTTCTCATGAGGAATGAAGAAAGGCATATCTCAGAAAGAAAGAAACAAAAATAAAATAACAGAAAAGACACAAGGCAAAAATTCTGATTTTTTTTTTCAGGTAGTCTTGCAGCACTATAGTCAGCTATACTGAACTGAAACTTAGATTTAAACACAGGGTGCTGAGAAGTGGTGCTTTCTGCCGTAATCCTGCTCAGCATATCCCTCCCTGGTTTGTGACCGATGGCATTTTGGATGAGTAAAATATCACCAAAAAAAAAATTTATCACCTGCATGAAGAGCTGGTCAGGGAATAAATACACCATGTGTTGGGACAGAGCACTGTTTTTAGAGAAATAAGAATTGTAGGCAAGATACTACTCACATTGCCTGCCTGCTGAAAATGATGGTGGAGGTATGTGGCTTTCCAGGTTTCAGCATGGCGTATGAATGATTTCAGATACCATGCAGCAGTTCACAAATTCCTAAAATAACATCTTTGCCTTTGCAAAGACTGTAGAAAACTCAGAGAATTATCAATCTGTGTGCTTTATATGATCCTGCTGACAAAGGGACATACCACATACTAGCATCTGTAATGGTCAAACCAGTATTAACAATATAGTGCCTTAGAAAATAGTTTAATTGCGTATATTTTTTTTAATTGTATTTCAAAAATATACTTAGGTCCATTTTAAAATAGCCACCTATGCTTCATTGCTTCAGTCCTAGTTTCCACTGGCATAGAAGAGCAGGCAAAAATGCCTTCGGGAGCATCGACACTTTTCTGTACAGGGACATGAAGTTAAAAAGGCACATGCTCGACACGCAGGCTGAAAGCCATCCACACAGCCTTAATTTAGCCTCTTGCTGGTATGCACATTATAAATACAGTCTCTCTACAGACTCTTACCCTTTTTTCCTGTAATATCTGTCTTGTTTTCAGCTGGACGCTGTCGCTTTGATTTTACTGGGACTATTTACATGCTTCTGCAGAGCTAGACTAAGACAGGACTGGAGGCTGCCTCCGTGATTTTAAAGGGTGGGTGGCTCATAACACTAGACTAGAACTCGGCACTTGGGTTAGATCCTTTAAAGATATTTAAATGACCAACTAGGAAAATACACTTTTTCAAGGTATCTAGGAACCAAACTTGCCCCAGATCAGATATCCATATTCTTGAAAGTAGTCAGTGCTTATTTGCAGCTTTAGGTGTCTAAGTAGCTTTAAAAAAGTTCATCTTTAATGTTTCTTTTTAGTCTGGACTCTATATTAGCTATTTGTGAAGTAAAGTTCAGTCATTACAGTGAAAATATGCACAGGAAAAAGTAAAGAACATTTTAATTCAAGAATAGAGAAAGGGACTTAGACGGGAGGATCAAATAAGAGCTGCCACAGCCTAAAAAAGTATCAAGCAACATTTAAGAAGCATTATTTTAGGACATCAAAGTTTATCTTCAGATACTTAAGGTGTGGCTGGAAAAACCTTAGTACTCACATTACAGTTTGGATGTGCTGGTGTGTTTTTTTATGGTAGGGTGTTACTGCAAGAATGTGCCTTTCAGATTTTATTCTGTTCTTACGAGTCGTTCACAGCTGAGAAAATAACCTTCCATCAGTCAGTTGGAGCACCCTAGAAATAAAAATAAGGAGGGTTTAAAAAAATCTAGTTTACTTTCTCTCAAGTACCTTCTTTCTCTGCTTGGCATTTTACTAAATTCACCGATGAATACAGCTGAGGCAGATTTATGTTTGTTTTATCAATCCTTTACTTCATCCATCTCACTTTTTATTATCTCTTTAAGAAAAATGTTTCAATTTCTGTAGAGCACTGTGGGTTTTTTTCAAGGCAACCCTTAAGCTAACACTGACTTGAAAGTGACAGCTAATGAGTAGGCACCTCCATGGAAGACGCGCAGTACTGGCGTTTCATGTAAAGATAATTCACCGCCCGACGGCTTTTTCCCCATTTAAGTTGCTGTCTGCGCATCGATTAACTGAGCTGGCACATGAAGGCCTGTGGCCAGACAAGGCTCTGATCCTTGTGCCGGACACCCAGGCAGTGTTTCTTCTCTTGCTCCCGGGAGCAGTCACAGAGAATTTCTATTCTCTGAAGTGTTTTTCCAAATTGCACAGGTACTCTTTTTAGCATTACAGTTGCATTGTCCGTCCTGTATCTGTCTGTACTGCAAGGTCTGCTCCCCTCCTGTGCCTACACAGTCATTTCCATACGAGACAACTTTATTCCTGGTACTGGAGACTGGTGTCAGCTCCTGTTCTGAACAGGCATTTGAGCACAAGATGTAGGTTATTATGTCCATACACGTGCAACACTAGTTTTGGGGTCCAGTTCTGGTCAGGCATCTTCCCAAACCTCTGGCAGGGAGGGGAAAGGGACCCTCTCCTGCCAACCGAATTGCAATTCCCTGATGAGCCACTTGTTCCTTAAATTAGTTTATCTTGGATTGTTTATACCGAAGGTGTTTGGGATGATACATTGCAACCCTGCAGAAAATTCGTATTTAAATCATTCAGTCTCTAATTCCACCCTAGACCCTAAGCATTGTAGTGCATCATTTACATAATTATTTTCAAAGAATGAGACAAACCTTCAACTAATAATTCCCTGTGCTGCTCTGCAAAGAAGTGAAACCCTGATTTATTCATACATAAAAGATCAGCAAACTGACCCAAGCCCTTTTAAAAACTGATGCATTTTATTTCAATTTCATTCCATCACTGGCCTTGAAGGATCCAAATGGAAGAGATTAATAAATTGTAGATTTCTGTCATGATAGCGGTATTGTCAGAATTAATAAAAGTTCTTGAAACCTCGATTCTCAGAATTGTATTAGGCAGACCTTGGCTGCTTGCCTGAGATGCTCACAGCTTCGTGTCTCATGAGGGTGCTTTGCGTAGTTTTGAAATAAAGTGGGGCACAGCCTCCTGGCCCAACCGCCTAGGTTTTCCATGTTAAAACAGAGAGTTTTTGGGGCAGAAGAGGGTGGCGGTGGGGGTGCACAGGCGCTGCTGGAGCTCAGGAGCACTCGAACCTTGCAAAGTTGGGACAAAGCCCTTATATTTAGCTGCCGAAGGGAACGTGAAGCTGGTAGCACTGAGATAAGCACAGGGTTTCCCTGAAAAAAAATCCTGAAGCTGTACTTTTTGGGGTTCATCCCACTTTCATCCAGCCTGCATTGAGACAAAGATACATCTCATGGAATGTCACCTAGATTTCAATGGTAGGAGTCTTGGAAGATCGTGGGTGAAGGATGTCATGGGTAAACCCCGCAGTAGGGTAGATGGAGGCACTGCTTGGGACTACTTACATCACATTGTAACGCTGTGTTTCGCTAGCAGTTGAATAAGAAGATGACTTTGCTGAAGAGAGGTTGTCCTTTCAGAAGTGCAGTCTTCAGCTGTGGATTTTGCCCAAAGTAAAGCTGAGCCCCCAGGAGGAAGCATATTTCAAAACACGGTCAGTGCTGCAAGGTAATATAGGCATCGTCTATTTTTGTATTTTACACAAGTTACAAATAACTTAGGAAGCTTTTGACGTATGCAAAATTTAAAATCCATGTACCGCTTTCCAAAAAAAGGAGTAGAAATGAAGTGTCCAGCTACACTGTGATGTAAGGCTGCCAGCGCCCTAGTTGCACCCTGCGGTCTTTTTCATTTCAGAGGAGTTTTTCAATGTTAGAAGTCTCTCTTTGAATCCATTTCTCATTTTATTAACAGAAACTTAGATACAAACATCTGGATATTTTCAAGTATAGTTTTGTATTTTCTTTCTGTTCCTATTGAAGTCTCTAGAATATTACAGCCATGATTTAATGGCCTGTGTTGCGTGTAAGGAAGAAAATAAGGAAAAAGACAATAAAAGAAAGCAGAAATTTACAAGCCCAGTTAAGCGGAGAGGTACTTAAAACTGGCAGATACTTGTTTTTATGCTTTTATTATTGCTCTAATTTTAATTATGTTATTTTATGATACCCAGTTAGGGCCAATACCTCATTGTTCTGAGCGTTGTTCTAATTTATACTGGTGTCATTGGCTTCAGAAAGGTATGAATCTTTTTCATGAGCACCTCTGCAGCTGAAATAAAATGTAACTTGTCTTTTCATATAATCCAGAACTGAGAGAGCTTACTGGAGAGAGAGCTTTATCTTCTGCAACTCACCCAGGCAAAGCTTGCTCTGAAACAAGTGCAACCACAGATGCGGTTCCCGATCCACGTGAGGTTTCTACACCAGGATGCTGTGGGTTTTTGCCTTGACTCTGGAACTCTTACTTATCTCTGCAGCCCGCAGAAGCACCATTGCAGCTGGCACTCAGGTTGGCTTGAGAAGATCCCTGTGGGCTTTGCAAACCCTCCGTTGCTTTGGGGATTTTTTTTTTTTTTTAATGTTGCAGTGAATTGCAATACAGTGCAAGTTCCTGTTCTTTCACGGTGACTTGTGGGAAAATTTTATCTCTCCTTTCCCAACGTATGTCAGAGGCAGAAATAAGTCATTAAGGGACGAGCAGAACTTGACTGGCACTAGCCCCTGCCTGCATTTCAGAGCAGGCAGATTAGCCGCTGACATCTGCAGCAGACAAGCTGCATTAACAGAGTTTATGATATAAGCCCTATAACAAACCAGCAGCTTGCTCCGTCACTCTCGAAAGTTTAGCTGCCATTGTTGTTGTTGTTGTTGCTGTTGTTGTGTTGGAGTTTTTATAGAAAAAAGGAACAAGAAGAGTGTGAGTCAAGCGGCTGCAGCGTTACAAAACATTTGTTTTTCTGAAAATGTCGCACTTATGACATCCTGTAATCTCAGTGATGCAAACCTTTCTCTGATTAGGGAAGAACATTAGCAAACAGCCTGGCTAGGCAGTCAGAAATGCCCTTTATAACATAAAACTCAATGAAACAGTACTGAAAGCATGCGCAGATGTTTCCAGCTGGGTAACATATGCTGAAAACACCCAGGAAACTTAGTTGTCTCATCTGTGAAAAGACATTTCTTTTTGCTAAGGTGCGTTGTAGATCCTAGTGAATACATTAAGGCCTATGAAATTATGAGATACAATCTACCCCTCTTACAAAAATCATCTGTGACTGAAGCCACCTGCGTTTCCAGATGCACAAGTTTGTTTTGCAGCAAGGTTGTCACTATAGCTTTTGGTTTCCGTATTTCTGCTATGAAGAGAGAAGCATGCAGCTGAAGACAGCGACCGAGGCGAAGGTACTAACCTGGCTTCCCACACAGCCAAAACGGACCCTGCGGGGAGTGCTTCAGGGGAGCACGATCACGGTGCCTGTGGGGATGGACCGAGGTAACTGCCCTTCCGTGACAGTCCGATTCGTCAGCATCCAAAATACCTTGTTCCTCTTTCTCTACAACTCTTTTTTTAAATTAAAATATAGTCAAATGCGTGCCAAGCTGCCTTTGTATCACTCTAAAGTCTTAATTAAAATGTAATGTGGCACGAAGTCACGTTTCCTTAATTTGCCTTAGAAATCATTAATTAGGTACACACCAGGGGGTGGCTATCTTGGTCTCAAGGGGCAGCAACAAATTGTTAGCCGAACGTGTGTCAAAAGTCATTGGTGGGAATCCAAGTGGGAAACGCTACAACCTATGTAGACAGGCTGGAAGGGAAAAGAGGAAAGGATATAGTCTTGTACATTAGAGATAGGAGATAAAATGCAGCAAAGATACAAAGCAAAAATAACAAGTCCTTTCCACTTTTCCCTTCCAATCTTTCTATCTAGGTTTATGTTTTAGTAAGGGATGAGTGAGTTGGGCAAAGTCTACAGAATGGGGCAAAACAGCCAAAAAAACTGGGCAGGACAGTCCAAGAGAAAATGTTTGTAGCCCATGTGGTATTGGAAAGACTGAGATTGGCAAACTCGGGAAGAAGATGGGGAAGAAATGGCAAAGAGGATAACACATCTTTTATGCATTAAATCAATGACAGATAAAAATACTGTTAAAAAGCATGACTTTGCCCAATTTGTCTAAAGCTACAGAAAAGCTGGGGCTGGACAATAGTAACAGCCTTAGGACCTGAGTCTATGCTCATCAAAACACACACAGTCCTTTGCCCATGCTGCCCCAATGGCTGATGATCGGTTTTCTCATTGCCAGACTAGGCAAAGCCACAGCATCTCTGAGCACATAGGAGATGCCTGGGTAGCTTCAATTTCTGTACTTCATAATTGAAAGTATCTGTAGCAATTAGACAGTATTACTAATACTTGGAACCTCTGTAATTCTTTAATGGGAAAATCTTAAAAGCAGTCACAAGTCTCACCTCTAACACCTCTGTCTGGTAAGTATTATCATGTATGGCTGCAACATCATATTAAAGAATATCTCCTAGAAATATTTAATTAGTCAGTCAGTGGTTTCATAACTCAGAGCTCCTCTTTATCTTCCTGTAGCTGCAATGTTGTAACTTTGCTTTGCTATTTTCCCCCACTGTTTTATGAAGTGCATAAATGTACATTGCCAATACTATGCAACCAGTTCACATTTTCAGTTAACTAAATCGTTCAACTGTTTTAAATCTATTAACAAGCTGGTCGTTAAATGAATCACTGACCTATTTCTCAGCTACTCAAGCTAAGAAACTGTAACTGATGACCTATAAAAGCATCAGTGTGTTAAGAGAAATTATTAGCTGCAGAAGGAGAGCAACAATTGGTCACTTCAGCGGCTCCCACCAATCTGAACAGAAAGATTCACCATTGCCAACTTCAACTAATTCACCGGAAATCAGATTTTGACAGAGACTAATGTCTAGGGGGAGTACCGCGAAGCTGCTACAAAGGCAGCATACATCTCTTCTTCTCAGTTTATTACGAGAAAATTTTATGCAAGTATTTAAAATGGCTCAAACTTGGGATGCTCCAGAGTAAAATCAGGGGTGCAGACTCTCCTGGACTCAGAGGGATATGTTTCAGACCTAGTACATATTTGTACAGTGGAACAAACAAGACCTATGATCCAAGCACCCTCCCTGCTTGGGGGCAGGTACGGTTTAGACCCAGGTCAAAATTCTGAGCCCTGGCTATGCCCACCCCCTATAGCAAGAAAATTGAAAATACTGGTTTTAATGTTGAGCTCCTCTGTTGCTTTTATCCAGTGACAGGCAATACGTGGAAGCTGCTGGTGAACCCTTGAGTGTTTCTGAGTGAGTGAGGTGGGCGCAAAGTGGGGGTTGAGTGAAGAGGACAGGGCAGCAGGGGGGTGGCACAGCCGTGCCCCACGGTCTGCACCCCCAGCCAGAGACTACCGGGGGAGAGTGAAAATCAGGAGGAAGGAGTAAGGGAGGCAGGAGTTACCTGCCACCTCCATCAACCATGGCCCCATGGACCCACACACCAGGCGGTGCATCCTGGCAGGGCTCAAGATCTTCTGTCCCCTGTCATCTGCAGCCATCGTCACACCAGTATCTTAAGTGCTTTCCAGCTAAGCCACCTGCTCCTAACAAAAAATAATGTGTTTTTCTGCTTTTTCCTCTTCCCCGGCTCAAACCAGCCCAAAATACTCAGTTACAGGCTGCCAAGTGAACCAGCCACTTTTCCCATTTGCCGGAGACAGCCCTGCTTGGGGGTTGCCTTTTGGGATCACAAATGCACACAGTGGTGCTGGGGCGAGAATTACAGCTTGAAAACCAAGGTGAGGGGGAGACACTATTGAAATCTACTTGCTCAACCACCCTCAAAAACAACCTAAAAGCTTCCTGATAACACACGTAAATGATCTTTTGTGTCAGATTTGTGTTTGTGTGATGTTCATCCCATGATGCTGCATGTTGATGAAGGTAGATGGTAGTAAAGTCACGAGTCAAAAAAGCAGAGGAGTGTAGGATCTCGCACACCTACAGCATTAAAGGTGCTTTAGCCAAGTTAGCGCTTGAAGAGCAACTTCTTTTTTTTTTTGCTGTTTTTTTTTTCTTCTTTCTTTTGCAATCATTGCTCGCTTGACAGGCCCAGACGGAATTACATCACTTCCTAAAACCCATCAAAGAGAGTCCATCTCCTGCAGAAATGCGGCTCAGATGCACCCCGGCAGGAAACAGGAAACGTCAATGTTCGGGTGAAGCAGGAGCCAGCCCAAGCGCCCCTCGGGTGGGAGCGCCGCCAAGGCAGCATGCGAAAGCAAAACCTCGTCGCCCTGCTTTCTGCCCTGTCGCTGGCCGGAGGATCTGCCAGGAACAGTGAGTAAGAAAGTGCCTTTCGCCTTCCAAGGTGGGACCGTGTTTCGTGCCTGCAGCGATGGGACCGAGTCGGAGGGCAACACCCTCCGAACTGAGCGCAAGGAGAAGATCTGTGGGGACTTGCTCTCCGCTTCTTTTAGCTGTGCTTACCCTCTCTGTTCTCAGCTGCCTGTCTTTTTCAAAGCTTTGCCTTTTTTTTTTTCCTTAGACCTAACCCCGAACAACCAAATCCTACAATTCCTACATTTCCTAAATTGCAGGTGTGTAGGGAGCCAGAGTTTCCGTGCTGGCCCACCAGGCGTCTTGGCTCTAATTTTAATTATTTGTTGTACTTTTTTAACCCCACACTCATACTATCAGCATTTAATAGTAAAGTTAAAGACGGGGGACTGCTTCCATTCAAAAGCCGACTGCTGATTTCCGTAGTCCCGGTGCACTGAAACCGGTTTAACAAAAGAGCAGCCAGTTCCGGAGACAAATATTTTGAATTCTCGGCTGCAGAACAAAGTGGTCGGCACCGTGGTTTTAGGTCCTGACCTTCTGAATGAAAGAACCGCAAGTGTAAAAGCGGCGTGTGACAAAATGCTGAAGTGCTGGGGTGTCGTTGCAGAGGCTCTCACCCGTGCACAGGGGGTAGTTTGTTCCACTGGCATTTTGGCAGCCAGCAACTGTGCAAGACAGGCAGCTCTTTTAGTAAAACCTTGCCAGGTGGTGCTCGTATGCCTTTTGGTGTCAAACATCACTGCCGAAGTGCCTCAGTATGGACAAGAAGTGTTTGCTGCCACTGTGCTGCGGTAGCGAGCGGGAGCTCTCCAGAAAGCAGGCAGAGAGGACGGTCACTCTCAGCTGTCACTGGACTTCTTCTATTAAGGTTTTAAAATGCATTGGTGAAATAGGTAGTTTGGTAGGGGTATTTTTTCCCCGAAAACCAGTACTATAAGCAGGCTGTAAAACCGGGCTGCCGGTTCCTGGTGTGCTGCTGAGCTGCTCGTGGTTAAGAGTCTTGCTTAGCTGTAAGAGTGAGCTAAGCAAGGTATAAAATGGTTTGGTCTTGTCTGCGTTACTGCAGCCCTGCTGCGTTACAGACACATTAGGAAAATATGCTGCAAGCATTGAACCTAGCTTAGAATCAAAGTGGTCAGAGGAAAAAATCCCGCCACGGACAGAGCAGAATGGAGGTCCCGGGGTACCGGAGGGGCATGACACAAACAACGCAGAGTGACCAGGCACCAGCCTCCTCAGCTTATTTGCAGTGTACCGATTGCTAGTATTTCATCACCACCTCCACGGGGTGGAGGGACACCTTAGTCCCTGAACCCCCTGGCCCACAGCTAGGCACTCCCTGCCCTTCTTTGCGACGGGCATGAAAGGGCTACACAAAGCACGAGGCAGATGTCGCATACCAGGTGCCCCCATCTACTGCCCACTGCCTTTAGAGGCTTCCTGCTGGTAGGTCCACTTTTAAATTCTGCTTGATTTTGGAACGGTTCCTCCGTGGAAGTGAGTCAGTCCTGCCAGA
Source organism: Burhinus oedicnemus (assembly GCA_008921705.1). Taxonomy (NCBI): domain Eukaryota; kingdom Metazoa; phylum Chordata; class Aves; order Charadriiformes; family Burhinidae; genus Burhinus; species Burhinus oedicnemus. The sequence goes on along the minus strand of VFFE01006484.1, from coordinate 759,632 downwards.
GCTCTCCCCAAACGCTGTCAGCCCTGGCTTTCCTGAGCCAGTCCCCAGCTGCTGGGAGAAAGGGAGGAGAGCACCCGCCCGGAGAAGAGCAGGGACCCTTGCTCCCCACACAAAGGAGTCTTTTGCTTGTCTAACCAACCCCAAAACGTACCTGGGGCTTACTCTGACTGCAAGGGTGTGAGGGGGGAAGTTGTGAACTTGGGCCTTGTGGGAGAAATTGAACTGGAAGGGGAAGGGTTTATGTAGAGGCTTATATACCCCATAGGCACTGGTGCGTCAGGACCCCTCTGCTGAGGGCAGCCGGCTAGGGGGATCCTTTGCTCTCACCCCTGCCTGCTCACAGATCAACAGGACAGGACCTTTAAAGGAGCTTTCTTCCTTTTTCCTCCAGTCCCAGACACGGTCCTCACCTTTAAAGTAGCCTGCTGGAGAAGGGGAGCAGAAGCTCTTGGGGATCTCCCTGGTCTCACCTCTGCTGTCTAGAAACCACTTACAAAATAGGCGATAGGAATATGATTAAATCTTGCAGCATAGACAGATTGAAGCCTTTATAAGTTCTGTTCCCATACCTTGCTGGAGCCTTGTAAAACCCTAGCCTTGCCGTTTGGATTATGATTAACAGACAGACAGTTTTCTCCTGGCTATGCTACAATTACTCTAAGCCGATAGCTGTAAGAGTGTGCCTGAGGTCTCAGCTCTGGGTCCTGGCCCTCTCCCAGCTCCACACTGAGGGGACATCGGGGTTTGCACCAGTCCCCTTCCCCGTGCCCATCCCCTTGCTTTATGCAGGCAGAAAGCCCTGGTGGTGAGCCACTGAGGGCCAGCAGTGGCCCTCCCTGCTCTGGGTGATGGTGGTCACTGCGCAGCCTCGCAGCAGCCCTAGAGACCTACCTAGGTGTGTGCTGGCCCTAGGAACACGTATTAAGGCCCCTACTATAGCTTATAGGAAAAGGCTCTGACCCTATGGGCATTTCCCAGGGTACGCCATCTCCCTCCGTGCTCAGTGAAACGCACGGGAAATTGCAGCATAAGTGGTCTTGACGCAGGGAGCAAGAAATCGCGTGAGGGAGAGGAGCACTAAAGCGTGTAAGGTCGTTAAGTGAAAGAGCTGGGATGGTTGCAGGTAGTGCTTTAATTTGGCTGTGTCTCTGCGCTATTGTTTTCAGCTGTCATTCAAAGAAACGTTGCTATCAAAGATCCAGATATTCAGCAGCTTGTGCGGTGAGCAGAGGCGGCAGCTCTCTCTTTGGCAGAGAAATGCCTTTTAGGTAAAGTACCCTACAAAGCCAAGGTCTCTAAAGGAGTGATATTTTTGACTGGTTCCCCCCTGAAGTAATGAACTTGGGAATGGGTTTGAACCCATCAGAGTTGCCTGTTACAATTTTCTAGCAAAGCAACAATATAGGAAATGAGGATTTGGTACATCCTCTCTTTCCAAAGTGCAGCCCCCTAAAATGCAGATGAAAAACCCTTTCTACTGAACACATCAATTCCTCGTACATATTTACTCCTACTCATCCCTTCTATCCACACGCACAAACTTCCACTGTGTTTTATTCAAGCGCTTCAGGGGCATTTCAGAAAGTCTCTCCTTTACATCAGCAAGATCGTATATTAAATTTCAGCCAGTGACCCCAGGCTGTGTTCCCTGAAGAGATTTTATGGCAGCTGGAGAGCCTCCAGAGCTTTTGCATCTTTAATTTCAGGATCCTCCTGAGAGCAAGGAGCACCGAGAGATTCGCATCCCAGTGAGGTTGTACAGGTATCACTGATGCAGAGCTGGAAGGCCACGAGATTAAGTAGATGTAACTAAATGCAGGAATTGGTCTGGAAAACCTTTAATACTGGGGGTAAGAAATGAGACTACATGTTCACCGTTTGACTCTAAGACGCGTGACTGAATTTGCAACACCAACAGTTAAGGCAGCACTTCAGCTGGATGGAAGTACAGTGAGGAGAAAGCAGTTTCCATCATCTAGAAATGAACTTAAACAGTTGTTTCCTCTTTCAGGTTATACCTCGATAACACTTTCTAAGCACCCCATTTTAATAGGATCTTGTCTGCAGATTAGCCACCCTGAAATGTTTGTGCTCCCTCATCAGAAGAGCGTGTGCGCCCAACAGCTAGCCTGCAGGCTTTTAAGGATTCCTCTTCTAGCCAGACTGACAGGCAGGACCTGCCGCAACAGGCAGCTGGGCAAGCCCTGGCCATGGCAAGGAACGGCCCTTCTTACAGCAGCGTGAAACGCAGGGAGAGGGAAAGAACACGGATGAGTCAAGCAAGAGGAGAGAGGATCATACAGACCACGTGGAGTCGTATGACTATGCCACCAGCAGGAATGTGTGTGTGGAGCAGAGTGATATAAGATGTGGGAACTTTAGTCCAGAATACACAGATTTATCGCCTTTTCTTGTTTTGCCACCCTCTCGTGAGCCTTCCTTTCAGTGCATTTTTATGGCTTATAGGAAGGTTTGGAGAAATAAAAAATTCCCTTTCAAATTAATAAGCTTGACTATGCCATTGATTTAGCTCTTGTTTTTCCTCTATCCCATCCTTTTTTCTTCTGTAAGTAGGTACTATAGTGTAATTTGAAAAATTCCCTTCAGAGACCCCAATCCGTGAGTCTGATGAGAAGGCAGCAGGGAGACTGATGATTTACAGCAGAACCGAATGTGCTGACTGCTGGCTATTTTCCTTCGCCTCATATCCAGCTGAAATCAGAAACCTGTTTGCCCACTTACTTCATCAAGAAGCTCATATCGCCACCTCCGAGTGCTACAGCACGAGCCTCAGAGGAAGAAATGCTGCAACAACAGAAATGTTGTTTGTTTGTTTGAGATGCAGTTGTTTGGACTCCAGCCTGTAAAGCTGCTCGGTATATTCAACTCCTTCTGTCTCCCTTGAAAGGCAGGCTTGGGAGCACCTCCAAAACTGGTGCAAAGTCCATCAGTAATCTAAGTGTATTTTTAAAACAGAAAATACTGAATAATATCTTATAGCATGGTATCTGCCTACAGGGACATAGCCTTTTTGTAATTCATAAGAATGGTAATGGAATCTTTTTTGAGCCACTGCTAGTGCTTGCCCAGGCATTTTGGTCCCCTGAGAACTAGATCTTCTAATACATCAGTGGTGGGAACCTGAGGACTTCTTAGCTTCCAGCTCCAGCTTCTTAGCTTCCAGTTCCAGCTGTGCCCAGCTCCCCATCAGGGTGGGATGCAGCTGCATGCCAGCCCCTCTCCCTTCTGCTCTTGAAAGCATGGAAAGTGGCAGTATGGGCTGGGCTGAAGCTGTGATGTGCTCCCATCCACTTCCCTCAACATGGGAAGAAGTTGCCTGCACTCATGCCCCAGGTGGTCCAGACAAAGCTGAAGCTGATGCAGTTGTTGTGTGAGCACCTGCTCCTTGGCTGAGATGTGCAGAGCGCCGAGTACAGATGTCATACCGTGGCCAGGAGCATGAGGCTGAGCTCAGCAAAAGGAAGGGCACACGCTCTGCAAGGTCAAGGAGATATCTACATGGTCAGATGTGTCGTGCTCCTTGTTTCGCTCCATTGGCCTTGGTTTTTCATCCCGAATGTACGTTATGTTATGTTATGGTCAGACTCCCTTTCAGAGGGAGTGAACCTCATGAGGTTCAACAAGGCCAAGTGCAAGGTCCTGCACCTGGGTCGAGGCAACACCCACTATCAATACAGGCTGGGGGATGAAGGGATTGAGAGCAGCCCTGTCGAGAAGGACTGGGGGGTACTGGACATCAGCCGACAATGTGCATTCGCAGGCCAGAAGGCCAACCGTATCCTGGGCTACGTCAAAAGAAGTGTGGCCAGCAGGTCGAGAGAGGGGATTTTGCATCTCTACTCCACTCTGGTGAGATCACACTTGGACTATTGCATCCAGCTCTGGAGCCCTCAGTACAGGAAAGATGTGGGCCTGTTGGAGCAGGTCCAGAGGAGGCCCACAGAAATGATGAGAGGGCTGGAGCACCTCTGCTACGAGGACAGGCTGAGAGAGCTGGGGTTGTTCAGCCTGGAGAAGAGAAGGCTCCAGGGAGACCTTATTGCGGCCTCTCAGTACTTAAAGGGAGCCTACAGGAAAGATGGGGACAAACTTTTTAGCAGGGCCTGTTGCGATAGGACAAGGGGTAATGGTTTTAAGCTAAAGGAGGGTAGATTTAGACTAGATATAAGGAAGAAATTTTTTTTGACGAGGGTGGTGAAACACTGGAACAGGTTGTCCAGAGAGGCGGTAGATGCCCCGTCCCTGGAAACATTCCAGGTCAGGTTGGACGGGGCTCTGAGCAACCCGATCTAGTTGAAGATGTCCCTGCCCGTTGCAGGGGAGGTTGGACTAGATGGCCTTTAAAGGTCCCTTCCAACCCAAACTATTCTATGATTCTATGATCTCTGCAAGGTGAAACACAAGCACAGCTGACAAGACAGTTCATGGTATGAATGACCACCGCAAACCTGGCTCCCTCCAGGCATGGAGAAAATGTTTGAATAGCATCTCACAAACTCTCCAACTTTCAGATGCTCTCCTGCCCTGCTCCAAACCTTGCAAGGTCCAGCTTTCATTCACCCTACAAAACAGCCACTGGGGCCAGCTGCAACACAGCCTGCCCGCTATTTTGAGCACTTTAAACTGAAACACTATGAAAAACAATGACTATCTCGGGGCCAACCACGTGGGTCTCCTGTGGCCCGGGCAGCTGGCTGTGGCAAGCGCTGTGTCTGCACTGGGAGGCCTCAGTCTGTCCCTCCTCCCCAGGCTGGAGGTACAAATCCTTCCTTGGTGCAAGCCAGCAGGCTCACCCAGGTGCAGGTTGTGATTGTCTCATGGTGTGAAAAATGTGATGTGTGGGTGGCCGCAGAGCAAGAGCAGCCCCTGTGTGACAAGCAGGACATCCCACGGGTCTGAGCTCTGGTCCTCAGAGGTGATGGGCAGAAATGCTGAAGAGAAATGTGTCGAGGCAGCAGGTGAAACACAGGAAATAAGAGCAATATCCTTGCAAGAACATTGTGCAATTGGCTGCCTTTCTGCTGAAAGACATATTTAATTCACTCGGAGAAAAGATCTCTGTAAGAGGAAATCGTGTGTGCAGAAGAGATGCTGTTTTGTCCCTGGAATTATGCAAAGTGAACAAAAACATGTGGCAGCAAGGTCACTCCCTGTGATTTGCCATTTTCTTTGCCTAGAGACTAGAAAAGGTAATTCTATTTCACACAGAGACAAATTATTTGAAATCTGCTTCATAGCTCAAAAACAGGCAAATAAAAAGTACCAGAGACACTGGAAGTGTCTCTCTTGGAAATCAAGCGCGGCATATGCTGCAGCTGAAAGTTTCGCCCTGCAGTTAATGAGGTGTGACTGTTTGCTTTTGCTTTAAAGTCACACCATGCTTTAGACATTTGAAAAATCCATTTTAGCTCTAAGAGTAGATGAAAAATAAGATATTTTCCCCACACCCTTTCCCATTTGTACTGTTTTAAGCAACGGGCTTGTCCTTGTCAATATATCAAATGTGACAGACGACAGGTTCCAAGGGCGATGGCTAGAGAAGGAAAATGAAGCAAGGTCATCCGCACAGTTCGGTGAGGCTGCGGTGGTCCAGTGGCTCCAGCGGCATGGTCCGTCACGCCGCGGTCTGCAGTGCGGACATCTCTAGCGATACCTCTCATGGCAATCAAAATGGAACAGCGGCAGGCACCAGGGACTATAAACTACCTCGGGAAAGAAAAGTCAAGTGGCCAAACTAACAAGGGAGAGGAGCTCTCCCTCCTGTCCTCTGCAATAGCATGAAGGACAGCAGGCAGATCACGGGGAGGGGTGGAGGAGCACACAGGAGGTGTCACTACCTGCAAGGGAGGCAGAGACCGTGTTTTGCTCTTGACTGAAATACTAAATACAGAAGAAAGCAACAGAGAGACTATCGATACGAAGCGCTTTCCCACTGAAGAGCTAACATTTTCATTGTCGTATTGTGGTGAGAGAGTCTGGTGTGCTTTGCAGTAGTAAATACTATATTCAAGTATTAGGTATTATTTATTATTAAATTTCTTTCCTAGTTTTTAGGAAAGGATGAAACAATCAGGTGCCTGAGTGATGTGTGGCATAAAAATCTAGATAAATCACGGCTGTCACACTCAAATCATTTTATTAGTTTGAAATTAGGTTTCCTGGAATACAGTCTCACGAGACATGCATCTCCTCTTCAAGACAAATCTGACAGGAGAGGAGATGCTGCAGAGTGGATTAAGCAAGAGATAGCGCTCTAATCCCAGTTTTCCTCTTTCATTTGGCGTCCCTGGGAAGGACAGCATCCCTGTCCTTCTGATTTCTCATTTGTAAAATGGGATGATAACTGCTCATCTCTCAGGGCCATTATGAAGATTAATGTGTTTACAAAAGCATTTAAAATGCTAAGTACTTCTGGTTTCAGTCCTGTGAGATTCAAAATGCCAGCACCGAGGTGCTGAAAACCTTAAGCTCTTGCTAAGTCTAGTGGAAACTATGGCTGCCCAGCACTTTACAAGAACAGGGAGAAACATGTCATTGTAAAAGTCATGAAATCCTGTCCTGCTTTATTGCATGAAATGAGAGCTGCACCATGCCGGCATTGTACCTGAAAAGGCAGATAACACAAAAAAATTGTCATTTAATTTCATGCTAAGAATATTATTGAAGGTTTTGTATTCTGAAACATGTTGGTGTAATTTATCTAGGGACCGATTCCTGCACCTTTGGGTACGACAGGATTTTTTGCATTGGTACGGAATACCAGTGTCAGCCCAGAATTTTCTGTACTTCTGTTAAGCTTTAGAGTCCGTGACAGTCAACATAGACTCTTAATTAGCCTCAAAAAAAAGCTTGTTTCACCATTACCAATACAGCCAAATTTAGCCACTTTTCTTGCAAAATATGTGCTAAATGAAACAAAACGCAAATCAAGCTTCAAAACCTCCAATCTTAGTATTTGTGAAGAATACCCAGCACTGACTCTTTACTGTATGCTCCTTTATCCAGCCCGCAGGATCAGACAGAGGAGCAGGTAAGTGCATTTGTATCCAGTAAAGTCCCTGTGTTGTTACTACCTCTTCTAGTCCAAGCAGAAATGAAAGTCAGCGGCTTCTGCAGGCTTCAGACTTCCTTTCACCAGTTCTGTTTTTCACAGTGAAACAAATTTAACACATTTGAGAAAGGCACAGAAACAGGGAGATGAGTGAGCCGGAGGAATTGGTGAACCAGGGATAATGGTCTCCCTGAAGGGATTACTAGCTCCTTGGGTAAGGGGTGGGAGGAAGGAGGTTGCAGCTGTACGTGCCAAGGCTGAGGAGCAAAGCAGGATGGTGTGGTTTACTGAGAAGCAGAAGACTTTTATGTGAGAGTGAGACCGGTTGCCAACCTGCAGGATAAAAAAAATCTGTTTGTGCAAGACAGCTGCGTGCAGACAGACCATGCATGCTGACGTGTCCCAGTAAAAGCCAGTTGAAGAACATGATCAGGACTGACTGATAAGATTTTGTGATGAATTTGTGATCTAATTTTACATCTGATGCCTGAGACTTCAAATCTGTGTGTATGGGGCATCTGCTGATTTTTTTTTAAAGACATCAAATGAAAAGTATATGTTAAAACTGTACACTTTGACTCACTCAGAATACCAATAAAACCCATAAAATGTTAAGTTGTCCTTATATATTTGGCAGGCTCTGAAAATGATGGTTCAGGAGATGGATCACCGATATTATCCACCGTTACAATAATGCCTCATCCTGCTACGCGTTCTTCGACTGCAGGTGATCACGAGCCAGGACTTGTCACTGCAAGCGCTACTGAAAGCAGCTTTGAAACAAAAAGTACTGAATTGAATGCCGTGAACAACCAGGACAGCCTAGAAGCAGCAGAACAGTCTATCTTGGTATACGTTGTCCCCGTCGTGCTGCTGGGCCTGCTGATTTTGCTCATCATATTTTTTGTAATACATCATAAAAGGAAAAAGTCTAAGCAAGGTAAATTTGTCTTCTTGCGCATCAGAAGGATATTTTTAGGATGCACTCGACATTAATGAAATGCTATTTGGAGGCCTAGGATGCCACATTTAGGATGTACTTCTCTGGTTGTAGTTGCAAGTTTGACAGCTATGAAAGGGATCCACCCCCGGCCAGTGGTATCTGGGTACGTGGCTTTCCTCGGGTGGGAGCTAGTTTGGCTTCTTGGTACCTCCTGCTCACGCTGCACACCCACGGGAGCCGCTGCACCAAGCTCTGGCTCCTGGCAGTTCTGGGAATGGCGTATGGATATAACCACGTGGCTGCAAATGCTTATTGTCTCTTTATGCTTAATAACTTCATGCAAGGTGAATTTAATGCTTCTATTGCCTATACTGTCCACAAGGTAAAGCTGCTCGGAGCTTCCATAAAATAAGAACAAGCAAAACCATTTTAAGGAACGCTTTTAAGGTGTCCTGTGGGGTGGTGGCAGCTATGAAGACATCACAGTAAGTGAGCTAGGAATCCTGTGGTCAGACTGCCTGGGTGCTGCAATGGGGAGAGCAGTGCTTCAGGAAGGTACCTTGATCTGTTAGAAAAGAAATGGGTAACTTGGAGTGTCGAGCCACAGAAAACAAATTGAGGTGTCATATTAGAACCCCACAGGTGGTAAGTGAAGTCCTGAAATGGTCGTATCGGTGTCTCTACAGAACGAGAGCGCAGCTGTAAGCTCTTCAGCCTGCAGACAGTGACATATGTTCAACATAGATTTTAAGTCCATTTTCCAAGGCATTTTTAAGCTGCACCTGTGTCATCACCAGGTCACCCTCGTAGCAAAGTCTGAATTCACAACCAGGTGCCTAGCTGCCTGCCTATTTCTGGATGACCTGAAACGCAGATACACCATTCAGATGGACGGGAAATGTGGTGTCTTGCAGGAGCACAATCCTGGGATCTCTTGCCCTGTGCCTATTGCTTGAAGCCGGGATTTTGGGCATCCTTCAGGCAGGGGCAGACAGCTCTGTGGCCCTGGGGTAGCTCTACAGTGAAGGAATGTGCTGGAACAAGTGTCAGCACCCATCAGTGACACTGAATTAAAAACAAGGTGATTTAAGACAGTATACAATGTGAATCCTATATGTAGTTCTTCATTCTTTTTTGAGGGCTGAGGCTTTTCAGTCACTTGATTCCTTGAGGGGAAGATATTTATCTGAATAATGGCTATTACACTATTTTTTTCCCCATCTTTACTTTGTCTTGGGGTCATAACTAGCTTTGGATCCCTTTTGACATCTGGCTAGTTCAGCTTCATTTGCCATCCCCCACTCTTCTCTCCATGAGCGGCTCCCAGTCTCCAGGCAGAGCTGGATTGCCTGCATGTAGTCTGCAGCAAAATGTCCTGACGCTTCCAGTAAACAATTTTTTTGCAGCAGTGGTTCCTTTTCAGGATCCCATTTCTCTCACGACATCTGTTTTGCTCAGGGAAGCCTGCATCTGCCGTGTCCTGCCCACCGCGGCGCTGACAGTCGGTTTCCTCCCAGCATGGCTGAGCTAATAATGAGCTGCTTTTAGTGTGTTCAAGATTAAAAATAATGAGTTCCTCTGAAAATTACAAACAGGATGAAATGTTTTGTCTTTCATCTACAAATTAACTATTATGCCTTTTGAAAATGCAACCTGTTTTATGTGACCCTGTGCAAGGCTTGCTTGCAGTCTGGACCCTGTGTATACAAAGAGCAGAACTATGAACACCAACTTTTTTCTTTTCCAGATGAGCTGGGAAGTGAAAATGTGAAAAGGTAAAGTTTATGAACATCACTCTTTTTTTTTTATTCTTTTACTCTAACAGGATATTACGATTTTTGGCTCCTTCACCACCTGTTTTAATTTAACCGTACACTAAACAGCATTAACTTTTGCCATCAATTGCTCCAGTTAACTGTCTCTAGCGGTGGCTAAAGTGTGGCTTCAGTATCTAGCTGAAGATGTAAGACTAGAGCAGGAGAACAGGGGCTATGGTGGCCAAGGTGAGCGCTACCCCACAGGCAGCCACTGCCCGCAGCCACCCCTATGCCTGCTCCGGGCGCCCCTGGCTCCACCAGCCAGAAGACGCCACAGGACGTACAAGGTGCCCCATGAGCAAAGGGGATCAGTTCCCAGGCTCATCACAGGCTTTTACTATTCAGAATAAGCTCGGTGTCTTCCTCCCCTGTTTTTCAAGTTTGCCTTCTCACTCTGAGGTGAGGCAGAAAGGCTCGCCCAGCTGCCGTGGAAGAAATGCCTTACCTGAAAATTATCAGAGTGATAATTTTTATTGTTATCTTTTATTGATATCTTGCCAATCAATGGTGGGAGTTATTAAATTGGCTTCATGGGGAAAAAAAAAGGGAGTTTTGCTAAAAATATTTTTTCTACCGTGTGACTCCAAGAATGATCAGCAAAGGGAAGCTAACCAAAGGCATTTATTTAAATGCAGGGTTACTCCACTCATGACCTTTCCGTCTGAAGTTGCTGCCAATATCAGCCACAGCTAGGAGGAAACTTTAGGCCCTCTGCTTTTATCACGGAAGCAACGGGACTTTTGCCATGTGTTCCAGCAGGGTAGAGGCAAACTATTTTATTTTTCAGTTTTCTCTTTACAGTAGGGAGAGTTCTTGAATAGCTGCAGTGGTCCTGTGCTCTGGCATGCCCCAGACTGCACCGTCTGAGTCCCTCTGCATGTGATGTCCCAGCCAGCCCTACCTCTGCCCAGGACCAGCATCTCACCACCGCTCCTTCACATCCGTTTGCAGCCGTTTCATTCACACCCATTGGCCTGACATCTCAGATTACTAGGCTAAGATGGCTTTCCAGAGTTTATATATGTGTCTGGAATTATGAAAGACATACAAAATTACTACATTGTGAGCTGTTTGAATTAAGCATTTTATGTAACGCCTTTTTTTTTCCCCTCCCTCCTCTCAAGTCCTATTTTTGAAGAAGACACACCCTCTGTTATGGAGATAGAAATGGAAGAGCTTGATAAATGGATGAACAGCATGAACAAAAATGGTACACGGTAACCCCTCTACTCCATCATCCCTCTTCTTTCTAGCTGACGTAGATCCCATACGTAGAAAATGAATGTAAGGCAGTTTGTACGTGTGTCACTGCTTTTCCTCAACATTTTGAGTTGTGTTCTTGACTCCCTGCTACTAAAATAGCAGCACAAATGTCAGGGGTAGAATTGTTCAGAGGAGTATTTTAGTTTGTGTGGGAGCTTATTTTTAACATATGATGGAATATCATAAATGTTTTGAGTTTCCAGGAGACACTTTTATTAAACACACATATAGCTGTGAACGATATTTATATTTTTAAATACACATTTTTAATGCTAAATACTAGTTTCTCTGAAGCATCTGGTCTCTTTTCAGTCTTCAGAGTTTCTACAGTTTGGTGCTCCGCATTGTGCTATTGTAGAAGAAACACGCATTTAGTCATAGTTCAGACCACCATTTACTTAAAATTGCTGCCGAGATCCTATGAATACATCCCTCCCCTCTTTGTGTCCCTTCCCGCGCTTGCCATCTCTACTGGATGCAACACAAGCTGCTCTTTGCTGCCAGCACCATTCACCATCTACATCCTCTCTTGCAAGTCTATCAATCAGCCCATGGAGCAATTAGTACCTGCAGTAACTACTACCAGCAGCACCTTCAGCTCCTTCTTAGCTACTTCTAAGTATCTCGTATTTTTTTCCCCCATTTTCCTTCCAACTGAAACCTCCCAGTCAAAATCTGTAAGAGCCCTGCATCCTCCTTCAAGGCTGTCCTCAAAAAATGCAGGTCTTCGGTAAGACATGAATTAACCGAGGCCTGATTTTGAACTGCTAACAGCTTTTCACTGGCTAGGAAATGCTGAAACCCTGACATATTTTCCATTCCTGGTCCCTTGCCTTATGTCCAAACGCCTCATTTGCCTGAACTTCTAGGGATGCTTTGTTTTTCAGGACATAAAACTCTTTGGAGCATTTCTTTGCATTAGCACAGTGCTCCACATGATGGGGTTTTGACCTTCATGGTCCGTAAGCTCTAGCAGAAAACATGTGCTAAGCAGCAGTAGTGAAATAGAGACAGTACGTACAGTACACTGGGAAATAGTGCTGTAAAATATTTTTTTTTAATTCTGTGGACAGAAGGGAGAAAATCGTTTACATAGGGGTTTTGGGGTTTTTTTTGTTAGTGTTCCCTAAATCCGAGCCCCAAATTCCCAGCTGGACTATAAAGTGTAGGTGCAACTAAGCAGTGGAAGATTAACAAATAGTCCTCCCCATGGGAGTTTATAGGAAACAGTCCTCAAAAGTAGTTCATTTGTATAGGTGTACATAAACAACTGAAATACATATAAAGAAATTACAGCGACACCTATCAAAGAGAAGGAGGATTTAAAACACGTAACATTTATGCTATGGGGACCACGCAGATTTTACAGATAAAAGAGTGCAGAAAAGCATCTGCAGTTTTACATTCTAGAGTCACTGCATGATAGAAGTTGATGCAATTTTGAAATAAATGTAGAAGAACTGCCAAGAGTAACTATAGTCTTGTTTCTTACCCTTTTTCAGCTGACTCTGAATGTTTGCCTACTGTAAGAGAAGAAGAAAAAGAATCAATTGCCAACCCAAGGTACTTTCAATTCATTATATTACTTGAAGAAGTATGGTCAATGTCATTCCAAAATAATCTACTCTTTTTATATGTAATTAGAAATGGAGTGATTCTTTGGTCTCTTTAAGTTTTAAAGTTTTTATATATAGGGACTTGGATTTCAACTTAAACAAAAGGTTTGACGGTCTTATTTCTAAACCGGTCCCTGCCTGTGAATTGCACGGCTAAATAATCTTGCGGTTGTAAACCTGTGCGAGACAGCCAGCCAGATGGCACAGATGGAGTTTCACTTGCTGATCAGATTTCAATCACAGTTTCCCAAGGTGTTAATACAAGCATTCAGCATAGCTTCCTTGGCACTCCTCACTGGCGCAGGCACCCAGCTCCCCTCTGCCACCAGGTGCCTCTGGCTCCCTGAGAACCAGATGTTTTGGCTGGAGCTGTGACCTGCCAGGCAGGGGCTTGTCTGACCCCAAGAGAAACCCAAAGGGTCTTCCCCATCCAGGCAGAGATCCCGGAGGAACCACAACGAAGAGCTTGTAAACTTAAAAACTTTCTAGCTGGTTTCCTCAGGATTTTGGCCAGAACCCCTAAACCCCTCTCAAACTCCCATTTTCCCCAATTAAAAATTCTGGTTCCCACTGGAAGCAGGGGGCTGTACATTGCCCTTGCCTGCACACTTACATTGCAGCTGCATTTTAGGGAGTGGGCAAAGCAGCTCCTCTGTGCCAGGTTACGGTAACAAACAATTAAACCATCCTGCATGCCAAGAAAATCCCTGGTACAGTGGAAGCAGCGGACACAAGCAGGCAAGGAGGGGAGCAGGGAGGGGTGGCAGGAGAAGGACCTAGGTCTTCCCCTTCCCGTGGCACCAGATAACTCAGCTCGACATGCCTCTCCGAGGGAGCTGTACCGCCCACTGTGGACTGTCATGATCTCCCGGTCCCCCTCTTTTCTGAGTTTCCTGGCTCAGGAGTGAAATAGCAGTGAGGATAAATCACCGCTGCCAGAGAGTTTACAACTCAGTTGCTCTGGAGCTGCAGTTTCAGGGTAGCTTTTGGATAGGGCTGCTCCGCTGCAGCTATTTGTGTTTAAACGGTTTCTGCTTACGCCTATTGGAAGAGAAATTGTTGTTGTTGTTGTGTTTTGAGGTTTTTTGTTGTTTTTGGTTCTGTGTTTTTGTTTTGGTTTTTTTTTTAAAAAGACTTAGATCCTAGGTTCCACATGCAAGCAAGCACAATAATTTTACCCTGAGCAGCTGGAAAAGATGCTGGATTCACTAGCCATCTGGGTCTTCCCTTCCAGCCTCTAAACGGTAACTCAGAGGGGGGAAATTGTTAAGGAGAGGCAGCTGCACAGTGGTTCTCTAAAAACAGATTTGCTGAGCGTACCACTGACTATAGGAGGAAGTATAGGACAAAGCGTGCTTGAGCCATGTGCTAACACCAGCAGAAGTTAGTCATCCTATAAGAGGCTTTTTAAGCACAATGACACCCTAAGCATTAAGTTTACTTTCCAAAATGTAAACAGTTCATTTTCAGAAAAAAAGAATCATGACCTACCAGTATGAGCTGACACTTTAAATACCCTCCTTGCTGAAGTGCTTTTGTACTACATTTGCATTAACCCCATCAGAAGGTGGAGTTTTTGCTCCCAACTGGCAAAAGGTATCTTTGGGCTACACCCTACCTCAAGTTCCCCACGTGTAAAGTAGAGATATTGCCACTTCAAAGCACTATAGTGAGGCTTAAGCCTTGATGCAAAAAAGCAGCCCTGTTCAGATAAGTGTGCTTCAATCAGAGTGAAGGAACACACATTATTTAAGCATATTCTCCTATGACTGGTATCTTAGGATCAGACTGTAGAGAAATTTTTGCCTCTAAATTGTAGGAAGGCAAGCAAATGCAAGTAAAAAGAGGAGATTTATCTCTAAAACATTTAGAGCTGCTCAGGCAAATGTTTTTAGTTGAATACAAAGTGCAAGATTATTAGGTTCAATTTCAGATTCTGAAAGACTACTTTGTTTGGGAAAATTTCTTCTCAAATTGTGGTGATTCCTTTTTTAGATTTTTATTGATGATATTTCAATATGGGAAACATCTCAAGGCCTCACTGAACGCAGCTGGCTGAGTGTTGTTTTCCTGCTTCATAAAGATGCTGGGGGGAGTTCATCAAGCCCCAAATGTTTCTAAATATGAATTGATTTTGATAAGATATAATTTTGAAAACATCTGAGACTAAATGTTTCAAATAATGACATTTTGACATTTTCAGAATGAAAGTTGTTCCAAAACTACTTTTCAGAGTAAGTGACTTTCTAATATAAAATTTTAAAAAGGTTTAATGAACAGAACCCTGTGGTGGGGAAATATTTCTAAATGTTTCGCTTCACTCAAAACTACTTTTTCAAATTTCATTTTACATGAAATTTTGAAACATGCTTCATTTCAAAGTGAAAAGGTATCTGAAGTGGTGGGATTTCCTGGTAAACAAACAAAAAATAAAATTGATTCCTGTTTACTTCTGCAACTGAACCTTGTCAGACCAAGATCTGCTGCTTCCCTGACCAAAGTCTTAGCTGAATAAGTAATGTCAGAGAGAGAACTATGTACAGATAAATAGAAGTTTTCAGCAGCTCTTTTGAGCAAGAAAAGTGAAAGACTATGAAGTAAAACGAAACAAAGCTATTATTATGGCAAAAATTTTTGCTCATGAGCATCAGGGCTGCAGATTTACGCACAAGAGGCGATATACGACAGACGGGGCTCCTTTGTAGGTGGAGGTCATCTGCCTTGCGCATGAGCCAAGTTAAAAATATATGTGCATACATGCATTTTTAAAAATATATATTTAAAATAACGTATCTTGCCTTTGAAACCTAGTGCTAAAATCCTGACGGTGCCTGAGCAGAGCACCACGAAGCCTCCCCAGCCTCGCTGGGGCCAGGGCTCCCATCCCGTGCATGCAGGAGGGAGCGGGCAGGCGAGGGCCGATGCTTGTCCCCTTTACAGCGGGGGTTTTTGTTGGCTGCTGAGTGTGATGAAGCAACCCCCCCCACACTTTATCACACCTCCTGAGGGGGTTTGGTTTTCCTTGGGCACTGCATGGCACCCTCCTAGTCTTTCTGTCCGAAAAAGGGTGACTTTCTTTGGAGAGATGTTCCAGGCAGGGAATAAGTCAGTACAGAAAGGAATACTCCTTTCCCAGGCTGTGTTTCAGTTTGGCAAGGTACTTAAAAAACCACGCAAAATATTAAGATTATGAATGGCCCTTTTAACTTCAGAGGTGGTTTAAACCCCAGCTGTTAATGCTGACTGAAATCTAACCAGCTGATTAAAAATGTGGCATTTTTAATGTTAGCACAAACCAAACATTATTAAGAAAGTGCTAGGGAGCAAGCTAGCTAGGCAGAAACCAGCGAGACAAAGAGAAAATTCACCTGTCACAAGGCCAGATTTAATACAAAAATTCCATCAGTAAAAAATTATCCTCCCCTGTGGAAAGAGGGCAATCTGATTGCTCAGTCCTCGCCGGGGAGCAGGAGAAGGGGTGCACTGGGTAGCCACGAACCAGCAGAGAAATCAGACCAGCCCTTGCTGCCAGCATCTAGCACCGCAGATGGGGTCGTTTCATGCGTTGCATGGCTGGCACATTTGTTTTAACACCTTCACATGGGCTCCAGAGATCCTCTTGCATATTATTTCCTGCTGAGACAACTAATGCAACAGCATGACACTGGTGTGTTTTTTTCTTTTCTATGTATACACAGTGACGGTGAATCATGAAGCCAGAACAGCAAAGAACTGGTTAAAGGGAAGCAGTGCACAAGCTAACGATCCCCCAGATATTGGATGAACTGGATTTAAATATAATTCGTCTCAAAAGGCCAGAGAAGCAAATGCTTTTGTTGTGTCCTGCTACATACAGTCTTCAGAAAAGAAACGTCACCAAGGGGAAGAAAAGAAAAATGGAAAGGCACTATAGTAAGATTAGGCGCTGATTTAAATTCCTTCTGCAATGAAATTCATCACAAATCAAGAGAAGCCTCTCCCCTCCTAGAAAAAAAGTTCTCAAAATAGTTCAGGTTTCTGTCTAGTTCTTCAGTTGTGTATTGTGCAGAACCACTTCTGTCCCAAGTTTGGCGTGTTCCTTTGTATTTTTTCTGTGCTTTTTTAAATATAAAGAGCATCCATAATTCTGGACTACCTTGGTTTGGCGGATGTGTACAATGTTTGTTTTTCAGTTTGCTTTTTGGTAACAGTACACTGATTTGCACAGGACTTCTGCTGGGGAGGTACCAGACTAGGACTGACAGACCAGCTCTGAGGACAGACAGAGCAGCTGAAAAGCCTCTCGGAGGATTCAACAGAAGCAACTGCAGCCCAGAAAGGGCATGGCCTTTGTAGCATGCTTTTTGGTTTTCAAATTAAAGGCATTGCAGAAGTGAAAAATATTATTTTGAGATTGCCTTTCAGTTCCATTATCTGCAGAGATCAGTACCCTGGGCTAGCTCTCACCATTTCACCATCCTCCCTGCCCAGTGCTGTTCTCTAACAACCACCTCCTTCAGGAATATTCAACTTGAAAATATTTCTTTCTTAAAAAACAATAAAGGTTGAAAAATTGGACAATTCAGTACTCACACCAAACACAAGTTGATATAAGTATGCGTTATGTGTAACTACTTGGTCAAAATTTTCAGATGCAATAAGATTTCTGCTGCTTCTGTTTTTGAACATGTCTGATCACCTTTAATTACACTAAAAAAAAAAAAACACTCCTGAGATACCTCAAGGTGGGAATATAAATATTGTAATTGCACCCATTGATTTTAGGTGGCATGTCTCTTATGGATGTAGTTTAAGGATCCACTTTTATGTGTTACATTTGTCTGTGCAAAGTATCCCCCACCTTATTTAAAATATTAAATCCACATCCTATCATATCTTATATCTCACCTTATCATATTCTACCTATCCTCATCTTTTTAAATGTATAACTTCTTCCCACTTAATACATGTTGACTATGATCAGTTTTGGTTTGCCTGCAAATATATCACTAATGTTATGAGGCACAGCTTGGTTAAAGAGGGCAAACAAACACTCCAGGCCTCTGGGATGGCAGCTGAGTGTCACTCACAGCTGACAGATAGAGAGGCAGGTTCAGCTTTGTGAATAATTGAGGATGTGTCAAAATGTAAAAGGAAGAAATTGTTTACAACTAACCTTATTCACTTGTTACTAAATATGACTTGACTAGTAATTTCCTCGAAGAGTAGAAGATTCCTTCATTGTTCCAAAACAATTTATTGCAAATATTGGATTTAATAGAGTGATGGTAAATTAATTTTCCATGCTTGGATGATTTTTAACTTTGAAAAAAATGTTTTATCTTCCATGATTTTTTTAATTTTTAAATTTCCACAAGTTCCTGACAGTAAACTAGTTCTCTAGAATGTTGATTTAAAATAGTGCAATCACAAGGGGGGCGGGGGGGGGGGG
>VFFE01006484.1:716532-735248 GCA_008921705.1 Burhinus oedicnemus | reverse complement strand
CCCCCCCCCCCCCCCCGCTATCAGTAAAGGAGCATTTCTGGTTCCAGTTACACTGCTGGTGACTCTCCCAACCGCACCTTGCTCAGGGCCCCCTCACCCCGCTTTCCTCTGCCTTAGACACATCCACCTCCGCTTCAAAATGATACTCCGAGTGCCACCCCCAGGAGGGAATCCCCACCTGCAACTGCAGAAGTGCTTTTGACTGCAGTGCGTCCTCCCCATTGAGCTGTACTTCTTATGACTGAAAGAAGGAACCAAAGAAGGAACCCAGGGTTGGAGGGTAGTTACTCTTGGCAGCGGTGCCTGCAGCATGGGGATGGAAGAGGGAAATGCTCTTCCCCCAGGACACACTGGCTTGGCTGCCTTGCTCCCCAGGGTTTGGCCCAGGTTGGGTACAAGCCAACCGCTCTCTCCCCAGCAAAGGGGTACCCAACACTTTCCAGGGAGCACCGCTCACCCTACTTATCTGCCCATCACCCTGAGGGCTCACTGGAGCCGTGGGGCAGTGAGGTGGCTCGCTGTGCTGGTGGCATCAGCTGTAAGGGTGATCAGCCCAGGGGATGAAGCTGTGCTGGTCAGTGCCACAGCCAGAAGAAACCTCTTCCCAAGGGAACATCACCCACAGCCCAAACTTCTTCCACAGGAAGATGTGGCTTTGACTCCCACAGCACACTATAGCAGTATGATCTTCACCTAGACCTTTTTGGTCTTATTCGATACTAGTCCTGCAGACCAATCTGAATGATACAAGATGACTCTTCTCAAAGCACTGAAAATTAAACTTAATCTGTATTTCGACAGTTTTCCTCAAACTTAAACAGGACTTCTCAAGTAAGGACTGAAAGTTTGGCCCCGATTGTTTAACAGCAGCATTTACTTTCCCAGGTATTACATGATTTTAAAATAAATCTTAAGGGTATTTTGTAGCAAAACAGAGGCAGTTTAAGAAACCAAAGAAACAGAGTACTTTTCCCCCCTAGAATAGCTATAAGCATTTTCCTTGGGGAAAATAGATACTTCCTATCTGCTAGGCTGCATGGTGTTTGCACACAAACTTAATGCAGAAGGAATCAGAGCGCAACTTTCAGAAGCGGGTTGATTTAAGAAGTTTAGTTTCTTTCAGTCACTATATTGCCAGACCTGTCAAAGGGTTTAATGCTTTATTCACAAACAGCAAAGAGGGAAAATAGGACTCATGGAGACAGTAAAGTGGAAGTCTTTCTGAAGCTGGTTCATCCAGTGTTTGGATGACAATACTACAGGGACACGTGCAAAGAGCATCACTGTCTGGAGCAGTCAGAGCACTGTCAGAGTACACAGACAAAAGGGGTACCCAAGGAGAAACAGAGTAGATATAAGAAGCCTACAACCCTACAGGAAAAACAAGGATTTGTATAGCCATGCATTGGTTGGATTCACAGAAGAGATTTATTTTTAGAAAAACACATGAACAAAGAAATTCCTCTTTACTGTAATTTAAATACTTAAGGTTAAACACACTGTTGGCACTTAATTTAATAATAGATAATTCTTTTCCATTTTTAGTGTCATGAGCAGCCTTGTAGGAAAACTTAAAAAATATAACAACAGCAGAACTAGTCAATTTATAAGCACCTAGTCTAAAAAGGACAGATCCTTGTGTTACCTCGCTTGAGCCAAATTGCTGAACTGAAAGCAAAAACCAGGAGGCGGCATGAATCGAAGTATTATCCTTGTGCATTCCAGGAGCACGGGAAGAGCTGAGGTCTGGGGGAGGACTTGTAGGTCCAGGCAGGCAGCACAATAAACCAGCTCCTTTCTATTCTATTTATTTTGCACAGATTGCATCTATTCTGTGAACACAAGATTAGTCACAGTAGACCCAAGTTAATACTATTTATGGATATACATATTAACACAAAATAACACCGGCCCTAAACTGCTCCCTCAGTTTTTGATCAAGTTTTATTTATTAATAATTAGGTTTAACATTCCTGCACACTAGTCCTCAGAACTTGTTTACATCACTTCATGCCAAAGCTTCAAATGCATTAAAGGGGAAGTTCATTATTTTTGATTTATAATTATCTATGACAAGAAAGATCTTAAACAAGAGCAAAAGAGTGGGAAATGATCTACTCATCCTCTGTTTATGCAGCTACTACAAAGGGGCATGTGATAGTTTTGGCCCCATTCCAGCTACCACTCATCTCTATAGGACTCTTTCTATGACTCTCACAGAAGTATCACGAAGCCCTTTTTATTCCTGAAATAACTCAGGTATAGACAGACCATTACTCTCAGTCTACAGAGATCCCAAGCTGCTGCCTTATGGCTGATGAGCTATTAAGTGACAGAATGAAAAATTGTTAATATACAGCATTATTGTTCTGCTGTAAATAAATTTTCCTGTAGCCTCAGTGATTCACTTCCCTCCCATTCCTGTATCATTAACTATCAACTGGGAAAGTCGACTAAACTTGTGTAGTTCTGGAAAACACAGGCCAAAAAAACAACCAGCCAAAACTGTTGTTTGAAACCAATAACACGGGAGACTGATTATGCCAGCTCTCAAGTCACGTTGTTCTCCAGTGCGACCCCTGTGTGCTGAGCAGGAGTGCCCACCACCAGCACCCCTTGTCCCTTCCTCGTGCCCAGGCAGGGCTGCTCCAAGGGCTCAGCAGCCTGGGGGGCTTTGGCAAGTGCCTCCACGCCAAAGTTAGTCCCACTTCCACCGCCAGGCTCTGTCCCTGCAGCGCTGTGGCAAATCGACTTGACAAGCAAAGCCTTGGCAAGTTCCCTGCCCAGCTCGCTGCATCCCATCTCTGTCCATCTGCCACCTACTCATTAAGCCTTGTGAAGGCATGGAGCCATGGGGAGTTTGTCCCACAGGAGACACACTGGTTAGTCATCTACAGTTTTATTGTTAGGGTCTTTCCCACATTACATCAGGGAACTGAATCAAAGCAATTTGTAACTTTATAGCCATCTGCTCTTTGACCTACCCACTATCTATGTCTTTTTTCCTCCTCCGAGTCTATTCAAAATGACAAACATAAAAATCTAATGATTTCTTCCTCTCTTCTAGAAATCCTTTTCAGAGTTTTTACCACATCCATGGACATCAGCATTTTATTCCCAGTAGCTCCCCACCTCATTACCCTTGTCTTACCTTAGACCCCAAATTTATGGTTTTGTTTGCTGTTTTCTTGCATGCAGTTCTGTGCCTTATTTGTTTTCCTGATGTTTCTCTGCCTGCTTTCTTAACACAGTCCTTGATCCTAGACAGACATGGCCTGCATCTTTTTGCTTAAAAAAAAAAAAACCAAACCACACTTCCCCAGTGATTCTTCCAGGAATAACCCTTTAACCTCTTTCAGATTAATATGAAAATCCACATATATTGTTTTTACTTTCAGTCTGCATATTTTTGCATTTGTGCATATGAAGTGTTTTACACTTGAGTATAATGCTGAAATTAAAAATAATAAAACAGATTAATTGCTTTCATCCTCCCATCCATTCTAAACTGCATCTACAGAATTTACTCCATTACCACACAAGCATCTCAATCCTTGGTCCCCAACCTGACTGCATTATAACTATAATACAGAGTTCCTTCTGGCATAATCTGCTGCTCTGTTTTTCTTCCCCTTTCACCGCCCTCTGCACCCTGGCTCTCCACACAGGAGCAGCGCAGGCTGCTGCCGGGAGCTTTGGCCATTTCTGCCGGCAGCGGGGGATAACTCGTAGCAGGACTGAGTCTGTGCTAGCTTATACTGGGAGCCTGGTTTTACTCCTCCTAGGTTTGAACTGGGGGGAAGCAGAAATATGGCTTAAAGCTATCTTTCACTCCAGCTATACAAAGGGCACTGCAACGGCTATCCAGCTGCAAATTCAATTCTTCACTTTTTTGGAGGCAAAGGCAATTGAGGCATTACACACACACACACCCCTTCCCCAAAGCAGGCTCCCCTCCCATAGCTGCAGTATGGCGGTTACCCAGCAATGACCCTGCCCTCCTGGGCAGCCAGGGTGGGCAGCCATGCAGCTTGCAGAGAGGTACGCTCCTCCTCTCACCCAACCCAACAGCTTTAGCACCTGATCTGTCAGTGCTGTGAATTACTGACGGGATTCACACTTCAGAGGGCTGCTAAGAGCAGCAGAGAGAGCATATCAACTTTGCAGCATCAGCAGCATCTAGAAGACAGAGACACTGGATGTCTATATGCAGAGGGGAGGCAGAAGATGCACAAATTGCACAAGCATGTTTAGGCCTCTATTCATCATTAGTTTTGAGATAAAGCCAACAGGGTTATTATTCTTTTCCCAGTGAAATAAACACATTCTTAATCCCAAGATCATGCCTAAACCAATGTGCTTTAGGTGGAGGCAAATGCATTCACTCGTACTGATGAAGACAGTTAACCCAAGGGAAATACTGGGATGCAGATAGATGGGAAGCCAAGGCTGACACATCTAAAAGAGTGTGCAAGAAAGACCCTGGTATAATAGGCCAGGGGAAGAGCAAGAGCCAAAGAATCCAACTGTTGTCTCATGAAATCCTTATTCCATAAAAAAAAGCACTGAAATTAGATAATTAGATGACATCTACACATCATGATAGCTTCCTTTATCTAGATGGATGTAGTTCCTAGTGACCAATAGAAAGCAAGCAGAGCAGTTACTGATTTTATTGTGAAAGAAAACCAGAACACCACAGTGATTTTAAATTGTCCAGTCTGAAAGTAACAAATGGAGAAAGAGAAAAGGGTTTCTTATTACAGCACCTGCGAGCAGCTCTTCAACCTCCTCACTCCTGTAAGCATTTTTTCAGCATTGGATGTGCCTACAGCTCTAAAGTGCTTTGTTTGGGTGCCATTAGAAGAGGTTTCCAGACAGATGCCTCATGTGAAGCCTATAATTTTCCAAGTAAAAATGTGCCTTAGTGAAGAATGATTTATATATTAAAAAAAATACTGTTTCAGGTATTATTTTGCCATGTGACACACTCCAGTTGGAATTGTAGCATTTTATATGTCTCAACACCGGGAGATTTTTACCATAGAGCCTTCTTGAATCTATAGTCTATATTAAAAGATTCAATGGATGAAAGCTGGAGCTAAACAAATGCAAAGCAGAAATATAAAACATTTCTAATAAAAAGGATAACTAACCTAGGACCAGGATGCATTTGTTATTCTAAGAGTTCTTCTGAAGAAACCTCACTTTACCTCCATGACATGGAAACTCTGAACCACCATCAGCAGCTCGCTAGAGACATTCGTTGGCTGAGACACAGTTAGAAGAGTTTCTAACATCCCTAAGGTCCAGCAGTTATGAAGATGCCTCCTGCACATCATCTTCAATGCACTTGGAAGAGAGCCTATTTTTCAAGGACACATGGGAATGGCTGGAGGATATCAGTACAGGTGAAAGTCCAAGATCTGGGGAGTTATAGGCCAGGCTCATTCCTTGTCTTCCACTTACCTTTAGACTATCTAGAAGTCAGTAGGTTAAGAGGATTTGAATTGTGAACCACATTTTTTTTAACCAGTTTTACAAACTTGTTATCCCTCAGCACGCATCACTCTGGATTAAAGCTCACAATGAACCTCTTTGCTGAGGCACCCCCCCATCACCAAGCTGCCCCCCAGCCACCTGGTGGGTCATATTCTGGCACATTCCACCCTGCAACTCCTTCTCACAAGCCCGCACCACAGCAAGCTCCCATTGCACTTCTTACATGCCCATTGGGAAGAAGTGCTATGAAGGGTTTTAACTGTTTCCTAGCTGTGCAAAGGTGAGTTTCATCTTTGCTTCTCTGACCACAGAGACCTGCCAGAACATGAGCCTAAACATTTCTTGAGTTTGCTGCCTTCAGCCTCCTTCCTACACAGGCAGGAGAAACTACCCAAATTTGAACTCATACCCTGTTGCTTGCCAACATGTCTAACTGAACCATCACATTGCTGTTAGATGTTCCAGCTGCACTATTTATTTACTGCCACTATGTTACTTTACAAAAAACCCCACAAAGATCAGTTTGAAGTGTCTGTCTTGGGTTTGTTTTTGTTTTTTTGTTTGTTTGGTTTTGTTTTTTTTTTTTTTTTACATCACTGAAATAAATATTCCTTCCAGTTATTTCTTAACCTTCAGCAGTTCTGGGTTTTTTACTAGCCTACTGTTTGTGGTTGCTCCTCAGTTACCATGACACCCACTAGTATGCAGAAGACTAGAGCCTAAGAACAGAAAACAGTGAAGTCACATGAGAAGATGGACAAGTTGTCAAGCAGATAATGCTAAAAAGCACACAGAGGCTCCTCAGCTGATGTAAATCTGTGTAGTGCCATTGAAGTCAGAATTATAAGTCTCTCCCTCTGACTCAGTAAATACCTTCAGGGATCAGAGAGCCGTTCCTCCAATTTGCAAAGCTGGAACAAATCTTTTGCTACAGATACCTTTTTGCCAATATATTTCAGGCTACACAAATCAGAGCACAATTGATTCTAGGTATATACTTAAAATTGTTCTTTTCCCTCCTGCTTTTGCTGCTCCAGACATATTGAAATACTTCAAAATATCCAATTTCAAGCAATATCAGGCAGCTAGAAATGTTTAGTAGCAACAATAAATGATAACAACATGACATGCTCACTGTTTGTCACATTACAAGTCTGACCATCACTCTGAAACAATAGTGACCTAGCCAATAGGACATTTATTGCCTGACGTCTTCTCCTTTTTGGTTTCACTTTGGTCACATTACAGACTGCCTGACTCCCAAAGAGGCCTCTGAACAACAGTCCAGAAACCCCACGTGCTGAGCCAGGAGCTGCTGAGAGCAGACCAACAGAAGCACTCAGCACAGGGATATGGCAAGTTTCTTATCTAGCTCTTCATTAGACTAACACAAAAGCAGACCAATTAAAAAAGCACCAAAAACATAGGGGGGGAAGACACTTCTTGGAAAACCTGTATTCAGCATTCACATAGAATGGCTATTTTTCAATACAACATACTATTTATTAAAAGCAACCTCCAAGGCATCTGTTGTTTTCCTAGCACCACACAACACTAAAACACCTAACTCACAGTCCTGATCCAAGTTGCAACAGGTTCATAACAAAACATTATTTAGGATTATTTAGGGTCTGGTCACCCCAAGACTCACTAATGCACATCTTACCTTGGAGCCACAGGAACTATCATCATGCTGCCTACTTCCCCAGTAGGAGCCCTCAGAGCAATCAGCCTTGCTTTTATTTCCATGCTTATCTGGACTCTCAAGCCACAGCTGTGAGCCAGGAATACAAAGCCATGGCACTGCTGCTTGAAGTTTACAGGGTAAGAGGACCACACCAAAGCAAATTGGTGGACAAAGTCACTCCAGGTGATACTCATTCCTGAGGCTGGGCTGAACTACTCCCAAGGGCTGAGATTAAGGACTTCCAGTGCAGGTCACTCCTGGTCAGTTTGGGTGAAGGATTGAAAGGTGGGCTTTGACGCTAGTGCAGATAAAGCCTCAAAGGTTGGTTACTGCCTTACCCAGATTTCAGGCACCTGAATTCTTTAGTGGCTCTAGCATCTAACTATGATTATATAGGAAGCTTGTGGCTGATGAGAAAGAGAAAACAAGAGAGGCTTCAAGCATTCAGTATTGTCAGATACTGGGTTTCTTTGTATTTGGTTTGGTAGAAATCTTTTCTTTCTTTTTACAAGCTAAAAGGCAGAAATGGCTGGCATTTCAGTGCTGGTCTTCCCTTAAACAGAGACTACTAATTGTGGCCATTAGAAACCAGATTTAAATAATGAAATTCATATCACATGGGAGCTATTCTAAAACAGAATTTAGGACTTCATCAGTGAAAGCCTAATGCACTAACCCTACTATGCTTCCAAAGCTAGAATTGTCATAGATGGATCTTAATGAAACATGCTGTAGTTACTTTTCATTAAAAAAAAGACAGACAAGATTGTAACCTATTTTTGGTAAAGAGAGACAGATGAAGGGGGGGGGGAAGTAGAAAAATATGTCATTAAGCAATTTGTTCATCAAGTTCAGTATCTTCACACTGCCCGTGACAAATACCTACTGCTTCAAAAAGCAAATCCTCCTACAGTATATCTAGATTCCATGGGTGTAAACAATAAAAATTCCTCCTTGATTCCTGTAGTTACTATAAAGCATCAGATTTAATTATCTGGCTACAAACTTAAGGCAATTACTTAAAAATTTCAGCTTATTCTATACCTTTTAAACAAATATCAGCAACAAGATTTTAAAGGGGGACTATTTTCAGTGTAACAAGTTAAAAAACAAAATGTTTGTGGTTCTTTCATCATAATACTGCGTGCCAAAGCTGAGCTCTGCAGCCAGTTCGCCGAAATCCTTTGTAATCCTCAGCATGTTATTCACCTGGATCCCTTACTGAATTTTACTAAGTAGAGAGAGATAAGATGAAGAAAGTGAATACTGTGGTTTTGTTGATGTATTTGAACTTTTAGGAACTACGGTTACAGATTTCAGAAATAAGCACAAACAGGGATGTAAGCATATCAGCGTTTATCAGAAGATACACAACTTTCCAGGAAATATAACAACAAAAAGCAGCTAGCACTGTGTATGGAATACAAACACTGAAAGAAAAGCGGAGGTGAAACTAAAACTCAGATCCAAAGGACATGGAACAGATTTGAATTTCATGGCACAAACTTCCCCCCTGGCTCAGAGACTCAGCCCTGAATATCAAGTGCTTAAAATCCAAGTGACCAACAGGAAAAAATGAACCAAGTTTCACACTTTCCTTCCTGCTGGAAAGTAGAAGTTAAGAAATGCATGGTCTTTCATCTTCTGCATTAGAAGATCAGGCCATACCCAGCTTGGAAGGCTTTATGGCAGCTGGGGGACAGGTAAGTTTACGATGACACCACAAGAAATATTTGATTGCCCTTTATGTAAATGCATGAAGTCCTAGCCCTAGTAAGGTCAATGTGACTTCTGCCAACTGTTCAGGAGCCTCTATCTTACGCTTGCTTTAACAACCATTTAATGGAAGCGAGTGAAGCCTTTGGGAGGCTGCATGAAACACAACCTGCTGTACGCTAAATTCGAAAGCAGGCTGGATTTGGGAAGTTCCTGCTTCCTCAGCGGCTTGTTCTCAGGCGGGCTCAGCGCACCAGCCCCCAGCATCCCCACGTCATAGGAAAAAAAGCAGCAGTTAGCTGACTGAGCTTCAAAATAAACCTCCTAAGAAGGGGTTCTTTCTGATCTGGTTTTCATTAAGGCTGTACAAAAAGCTGGTATCGCAGTCGGGGTGGGGACAGGGCTATGTGGCGTGGAGGTGAGAGGGGCCCCCAGAGTCGACACATGCCGAAACTGCGGCATGACACTTGGTGCCCTGTCCTCTGCAGTTGCATGGGGGAAAGCCCAGCCTGCGCTTCTGAAGCCGCTGCCGAGTCAGGGGCAAAACTAAGAAGGGCCTGACTTTTTATAAAAAGATCCCGAGCGGAGTCTGAGATTTCAAAGCGTATTTTACTACTCCTCAATTTCTTGAGTGAAAAAGCCAAGCCCCTGCGACTGTTTTTACCTTTTCAGATTGGCTAACCCGCCTGATCAGACAGTAAAATGACGGCTTTTTTTATTGGTAGCAGCATTAACAAAAATCCAGGCAGCCGCACCCTGTCTGGCAGCAGTTGCTAGGGAGCATCAGGTTTTGCGGGCAGCATCATTACCACACCAGATCGGAGGCTGAAGGAGTGGTTCCTGCTGCAGCCCGGGCTCCCAGGGGAAGGCAGGGATGCAGTCTGCTGGCCTGCACCTGGCCAGGCTCTGCGGGCTGAGCCTCGGCACGCTGCTTTTCCTCTGCAGCCTTGCGTGTGGGAGTTTGTGGTTTTTCCTAACGCCCCCCTTCCCAAATTCTGCGGCTCAGTTGTGCATAGTTGCAGCGCTGGGAACCAGTACGAGCTTTTCTTCAGCTCTAGCAACCGTTCCCAGTTCTGTGTCATTGAGGCATGCTCCCAGGAGGCCTGATGAGCATAATACTGAACAAGTCTGCAAAGTTGAGAATTGTCTAGATTAATGCTTTCGGCACTATTAATATTCATGCAACTGATTGAGTACTATAACTCTAGGCATTTTTTCTGCAAGTAACATGGGTCTTGAGGTTTCCTCCTGAATTAGGACAAGTTTTATTGCATGGTAGCCTTCTGAGCAATGCTGGAGATGATAATTGAGGAGATGTTCTGGCTGAGGAATTTTTGTTTGTTGTTTCCTAGTACTGCTTCTGCTAAGGGGTAATTCTGCAAAATAACACGTGCAGGCTCATCGCTTTGCTTAATAGAAGCAGTGAAGAACCTGACCTGAGTAGAGCTGCAGAAGGGTCCTAGGTTATCTTGCTTTTGTTCAAGCCTATTATGCTAGCTAAGCTACAATAAATACTTGACCTGTGAGTGCTAGAACGGCATTCATCCTTATTTCCTCCCCCCAATTACATAAATCTGAATGACAAGCTATTTAATCTGGGTAATAGTTAACAGTCTCTGATTGCAGGTGTTAATATTACCCAAAGGAATACCAGCTACTAGTCAAGAAAGCTGTGGTAACACCTTGCTAATGAGAACCATATTTGAGATACTCAGACTAACAGTTTGATTCCCATAAACACCTTCATTTTTTAAAAAAATAAATTTTGCTTTTATAATGTCAGGGCTAGTAAGAGTGTCCAACTATACAAGAATCCTGTAAATTTTTGGAAACTGATTTGGACTGAACATCTTGGAATTGCCTTCAGCTTTCCCTCTCAGGCAGCTGAGACTACTTCTTCCTTCTAATAAGCAACTGCTTTCAGGCTGGTTTCTTTAATTAAAACTTTTAAAGCACTTTACATTGCACGATATAGCCTGTACAGAAGCACTATCTCTGCAAGTGATGATGACCCTCAGAATAACCCTTGAAAGCACTAGGGAATCAAAAATGTTTTTTTTTTCTCTCCCCCCACCCCTGTTGTATTTCAGGACCATTTTCCTGCTGATGCTTGGAGATCTCCAGCTTTTCCCTTCTGGCAAGGGGCTTTATGCTGAACTGCTAACTTTTATAATCTGAGATAGATGGAACATAATCATCTGAAGGGATCACTTATCATAGCAATTGTCAGGGCTGTCACACCTCCTCTCTTCAGGGTTTCCTTTTTCAGAGGGAAAAAAAGACAGTATTCAACACAAATTTATGGTATCCTTATTTTCCCCCTCCCTTGAACCAGGGTCTTCCCTGGGAGCCTATTTAGCCCTCTGCACTGCTGTCTTCTGGAAAATTCTGTGTTACCTGCCTACAGCAAAAGTATGCTCTGAAGAAAGAACAAACCTGCAGCTGTCTGCTTGGCTCCTCAGGTAACGTCTGTGGGTTCGGCCTTTGAAAAGCAAGTCTGGGAATTTTCTCTGTGAAGCTGAGCTCTCGGCTGCAGATATTTTCAATGTTTAGTGCTCTCTATGTGGTGAATGTTTCTATTTCTCAATGCCTTTGGTTGCCTTTGGACTTTATGTGATATGGGTTTATCTGAGGAGAAAAGGCATTTTCTAAAGGAAGCCAGAGAGTGTAGCACTGTGCTTTAAACCTGCCATACAGAAGCCACTTTTCATTATATAATTTAATAACTCCCTGTTAAATTGTTGCTAATTTATTTAAAAATTATCCCAAAGAGCACTGAGGAAGTGTAACTTGTTAAACCTCACTGTCTTTCCGTTCTTTCTAGAGGCCTGGATTTATTTAGCTGAAGCTAAATAAAAAAGGGTAGCAGCATGACTGGCTTACCAAAACTATTGTTTTGGATTGCACCATTAAGAGATAGGAAGATTATTCCTTTTTCACAAGGCTTGCTAAATCTGTATAGTTTTCAGATTGTATTGCACAACTTTGTGTTACAGCTATGCCTTGATTTTTTTAGTAAACAACTAAGTACTCTAGAAGTTGTTCTTGCTTTCTCTCTTTCCATATGTATATATATAATTAAAATATCATTATTGAAATATAAGTAGTTAAATTAAAATCTGTTTATTCTGGAGCAGCACAACTACAGAAACTTGATTATATTTTTATTCAGTCACAGTAGAGTTTGATTTGCTTAGATATGGGAGAAGAAAGAATGTACTACCAAGTAAAAGACAACAACGCAGGAAACAAGTTACTAACTGGAGAGCATGTAAGCTAATTGAAATAAAGTTGTAGGCTTATATTCATTTGCCAGTACTTTCGATTGCAAAATGCAATCTCAGAAAAGCCTCAAAGCCTAGAATTTGATGAGATACTGTTGACACTCCATGGCAGTACTAATAGCCTAATTCAGATAAATTGAGAGCTGTCTTGCTCAGATAGGCTTTGGGAAAGTGCCTTTACCCCCATTCCACTGACCATTAGTTTGGAGGACCAGGTGCTGATTGCCTAAAACTTCAGGGTCCTGCTTTATAGCCACATAATTAAAATCAAAAGTAGAAATGGCTTCAGAAACTTTAATTGATGAGAATGCTGTGTTGCCTGTTACAGTTAGTGATCATTCTTCGAGTTAGCTGAATACATGAGTCCAATGCCTCCTTCTTCCTAAGCCTGTCTTTTTTACATCTGTGCAAACATTTTTTTAGGAGCTGATGTGCTGAAAAACTGTTTTATAAAATTCATGCCAATGATGGGCTGCTGACGGCCAAAGTAAGATGGCTGAACAAAATGTGAATTATACTAGAGAGCAGGACAGTGTCAGATAGTATTTGAAAGAAAAACGAAATATAGCTATTCAAATTTAATTCAAAATGTGAATCTTAATTTTTGTAGAATTACCTTGGGAGACGGGGACAAGAAATTAACGAAATTTCTGAAAAAAATCAGGCTTGGGGTTATTCAGCACTCAGATCAATCTGTCACAAAACCCAGCAATGTTACTGAAAACAGGTTTCCACAGTGGTTTCCTATGAACTGTTGTTTAATGGTATTATAAATAATTTAAATATTACAACTGTGACTCAGTTTTTTTCAATACCAGGGGATACCTTATTAGGATTTGCTCCCACCAAACCTGCTTTGCTTACCATGAAAGTTACGCTACCATGGCTAGATATAGATTACAGAAGAAAGGTGCTAGCACTTAGTTCAAGTACACACTTAGACAAATACTATAAACAGGCTGATGTTTTGTAAACTAGTACTTAACAGAGGCACAGAATAGATGCTCTCCCATGGGAATTTTCTGTGCTCCCTCTGTGGCTTTTATGGGAACAAGTAGCTGCTCTTAGTTAGATACCTAAGCTCTCTTTTTATTACTATTAATTTCAGGTCCAATAGCAACAAGAGACTGACAAAGCTTGCTAGGGGTGAGCTTTCAGGCAAGCTGCCCAATGTAGTTTTGCCAATACATTGATCTGCACTACCCTTGCTATGTCTGCCACGATTTTTCCAGGATACAGTTAATTTTAAACAAGGTTCTAATGCTGGTTTAGTCCTGCTGTAATCACGGCCTTGGTGGACCTGACAAACTTTGTGTTTTGGTGCTGATTTGGAGAACATTCAGAAATCGGTTCACTTCAGCGCATTATCAGGTATGTTAGTAGTAGGAATGGAGTTAAATACCTGCCCATAAGGTTTCTGAGATTGGAGATTTGAGACTGCAATGTTGCACAGGACAGGTCAAACTGGGGCTTTGTTTTTGTTTAAAGCTGTGTCTTTTAAAAGTATAATTTGCGTGCAGTGTTCAACAGTACTGTAAAGAAATTGAGTTTCGTCAGTCAGGGTAAGAATTTTTTTTCCCCCCCCCTGAGTTTTCCTGAGTCTTGATAAGAATTCACAAATCCTCCCTGATATAATATTACTGCTATGAAATGTATAAGTAGATGTGCATGGCAAAGGATGGTATTGTCACCAAGACCTGTGGTTTGAGATTGGAATTCCCTGTTGATGAGATCAGCTGTGCTATCAGCTTCCTAAGATGGTGCTGTCGCAGCATCGTCTTTTATCTTTACTTGCAGCCTGATCCTGGCTCTGCTGTAGTTATGTCTGGCTAAACTTTCATTGATGTTGGTTGCAGTAAATTTACTCCCTTTGTCTCCAAAGCAGGGAGGAGGCTTGGGAAATAGGCTCCAGTTGTTTGAATGCATCCATGAAAATTGGCCTTACCTACCTCAGAAATGTCTTCTGTCTTTCCCAGACCTCCTGTCTGCAACTGGGAAGTGTTAGGCTGTTACAACTGTTGAAAATGAGATCTTGGCTAGCTCTTTTTTCATTTCCTTTAATTGGAACAGAAATATTACGTTATAACTCTGCTTGAGCTCAGTATGTCTGTGAGGCCCTGTTTCCTACAGGAAATTTCCTATGAGAATGAAGATGAAAGATTTTCTTTCTTGGTTTCTTGTTGTCACTTCTGTTGTACCTTTTATATTTTGTTTAAATACAATAGGTTCTATCTCCAAGCATGATTTTATTGTTGAAGTTTAGTGCAACCTGCTTGCACACAGCTTTACAATACTCAGTAAAACCATGGGAGAGATATGAATTATGCCTTGCCAGTCATTCTAAAAACATTCTTGAAAAGAAAAGCAAGAAAACAGAAATGAACCAAATGTCTGGCTGTTGGGAGGGAGGAAGTTTCAGTTCCATCATGCAGTTCCATCATGCAGTTCCATCATGCAGTTCCATCATGCAGTTCCATCATGCAGTTCCATCATGCAGTTCCATCCATTTTAAATACAAAATGACTTCCCCAAGGTCAGCTAGGACAGTGGTTTCACTTGTTGGGAATTAAAGGTAGAACTAACCGTGACTTTGCTAGGAAGCTTGCCTATAAAAGAAAGAGCTCTTTGCTTTTTTACTCGAAGTCTGTCATATCCTTACATGAAACAGATAGATAGGATGTTTCATACCATTTAGGAAGTGGCAGCAGGCAGTCTGAATTAGTAGATTTAGTATGAAGGTTTTGACAACCTATGTGCAACATACGTGCTGCAGCTGGTAGAGTGAAGCTTGAGACAGATGAACCAATCTGTATTTCACTAACAATGAAAAGCGTGGCTCTACTCCCTTGTCACTTGGTTATCTTGCCCATTTTGCTACCTTTTGTCTGCTCCTGAGATTTTTTTCTTGCCCAGCAGAACGTGCTGTGATTAAGACAGCTGCTGATCCGGCGTCCCCCACTCCATTGCCTGCCGCCTCCTACACCTGCAGCGCAACAGCACAGCTTCTCCACAGCTCTGGCCTGCGTTTGGTAGGCGGGATCCAAAATGTGGATAAGCACTATGCTGCAAGCCAGGACTTCCTGTCTAATGGGACTCCCTCCTCACAAGAGTCTTGCTAAAAGGTCTGTTTCTCAAGCAGCAACCCTGTCTCAGAAACCCTCCCCAGCCCAGGACTCCCACATATGTGCGCCACCTATGACCCCAATACACGGGCTGCCTGCCTCTCCCATCCCAAACCCTGGTACATGGAGCCTTGGACACGGGCAGGTTAGAGAAGTTGAAACATCCGGCTGAGACATCAGTTTCCATTCTCATTTCTGCAGGCAGTGTGATGCACAGCACTGCAAACCATTAGGATACATCTATCTGTAAACACTTGGGGCAAATAGTCTTAAAAAAAATAAGGATGTGAATTTAAATTGCATTAGTCAAAATGAACTAAACCTTGCACAGAAGGACTCCTTCAGCATTAACTTCATTTGGGTCCATGTTTTCCCACACACAGAAATACTTTATGCTTCCCTTTATCTGCAAACAGCACTTGAAGCTTACAAAATTTGTCATAGACATCTGATAAAACCAGAAATATGGGCAAATGAATCAGATTTTTAAAATGGTGGTTTAGTATTTGAATTTGCTCCTTTCATTTGGTTATTTCACCTTATTATTTATGTCACTTTAAAGATGACATAGTACAATACAGGGTCAGCTTTCCTCTATAATAACAATTTTCTTGTAGATTTGTTACTAATGCATGTGCCCTCTCTCTCCTAGCTAACGCACATTTTCAAATCATCATCTAATTTTTCTATGCCTTTTAGCATGTAGTCTTTCCAGTTACCAAGGTCGTGGGGAAGTTTCAATGTGTTTCAGTGCAGTTTTTCTTATACATGCATTTTAAACGTAATAAAAAAATGATAGATTGCAGTCTTGCCATTAAGCTTAATACCAACTTCTGGTACAGATGGTAGTCCATCAAGATTAAAAACACCACAGGAAGAAAATACATCCAGACAGTCAGCAGGTATCCCTTCAGCCTCTAGACAGAGTGCTTAAAAACAGCGTTTCTCTAGCTCTGTCACTGTTTCATGCACAGTAATAACCTCTGGCAAGTTTTTTTGAGTTCCCACTGGATTGTATGTTGAAAACAATACAGTTCCGCTTAAAACTGTTCTATGTTTTATTTTTAAAATAAGTTTTATTGAAACTGTACGTGTGGTGGCATTAGAGTCTGGCATACGACAGTGTTAATCTCCCTGCTTAGTTCTGCCAATGCATTGATCTGCAGTACGACTCCTATTTTTATCCCCACTGTTTGAAGTGCAGTCAGTCATGACCACATTTCCATTAAAGACTAGGCGCTGAACCATTTTAATCTGTGACTAATAAAAAATCGTAACATTTTCATTAAATCCACATACAGTCTCGGCACTATTGTCGGTGCTGGCAGCGTAGTGATTTTCTGTTTCTTGAGCGATGCATCTGCCATTGTCAGTGATCTCCACTGATTAGACAGCCAACTTTTTCCTTCACTCCCAAGCAATATGTACTCAGTGTCCCAGATATGTTTGATCTATGTGTAAATCTATTATTCAGCTGGCAGAGGGAGAACGCCACCATAAAATGGAAAGCCAGAAGACCAAGCATTAGGTCCAAGAAATAGGAACTAGTAACCCCTTGATGTGGATAAGGTCTGAGGGGAGAGAACTCTGTTCTCTTAGCTCAAGGGGCAGAGATCCGTACTGTCGATATAAAAGTTTTAGCATTGCTATTTCCTTTGTAGAGGGCAAAAAATGCACATGCGTTTTTGTAAACTTAGGAAAAAAAACTTACCAAAATGAAAATATTAGATTACTCGCGCAGACTTAATTCCTGCTTGCTCCAGGAATATAAAGTTTAAATTAATTACCTGATTACATATTTATCTATGTATTTATTACAGGGCTGCTTTGTCATTCTGCGGGAAAAGCGAGTGATTCTCTGTGAGGAAGCGGGGCTCGCTGGTGAAGGAGGCTGCTGTCTGCAAAAACACTCTCTGCCAATTTGTGACAAAAAGCGTAAGCTGGGCAGCGACTGAGGTGCGGAGCTTCAGCTGGTGAGGAAGGGACCTAGCTGTAGCTCTGAAGAGTGAGTGCTCCTCTGCCTCGTCCCAGCAGGGACAAGGGAGAGCTTTGGAGACTTAGGTAAGCTCAAACATCTGTTTTTAATATACAGGGAGAGAAAAATCAGGTAAAGGAGAGGTTATGGGAAAGGGTAAAGAAACATCCAGTGTAAGATGATGGAGAGTAAGAGGCAGTATTAAAACTGAATTGCAGATGGGAAAAAGCTAGGGGGCAATCGGAAGGCTTTTAGGGTGGTTAGATAGCCTCTGGCCCAGGGCTGGCACGGGGTCCGTGCAGAGCCGCTACTGTCTGTCTGTGGTCTGCGCGGGAGGTACGTTAACATGGCAGAGATCAGCACTCCAAAGGTAGGAAATGCCAGACGTAAGTTATACGAGTAATCTTAATTTTGCTCTTGTGGATGCATTTTATGATAGCAACATGATCAACTACCGCTTGTGGTTTTGTTTTTTTTTTTTCCAGAGGGCCCAAGCTTTTCTTGGTGCTCAGGCTGGATGCTGCGAGCAGCCATCCCACGCACTTAATGAGCGGCAATTAAGTATTTTATTTTTTCCTTGTATTCAATGAACAGCTACCTATCTTCTGCATCGCGTGCTAAAGGAACTTTAGCGGAGCTCTCGTGTAACGGCCACAACTCTGTAATAAACGCGAGAGGCTCCTGCAATTACTATATATATTTTTTTTTATTTTTTTTTTTTACTCTTTAGGAGAGCAGGGCCTGTATAACCATTACCTGACTACCGAGTTTGAGGCGCCCAGAGCTGGGCAGCGTTGCGGAGAAGCCCGAGCCGGGAGACCGGGCCCTGCTGCGGACCGGCAGGGCTGGGGAAGCACCTGCGTAGCGCAGGACGCACCAACGGCCGCCGCGCGACCGAGACCTTCCGCGGCCGTTTCTTACCACCAACGGCTTTGCGCACGCGACGCGGCACAAGCCCCGCGGGCCGTCAGGAGGCGGCGCAGCGCGGCCCGTCCTGCCGCCGCCGCGCCCGCCCCGCCCGTTGCCATGGCGGCGCCACCGCCGACGGGGCGGGGGCACGCGCACGTGCGCGCGGGCAAGGGCTTCGCGCCCTCCCCGCGCCCCTGACGTCACGGGAGGGGGCGGCGCGAGGAGGGAGCGAGCGTTGCTCCCACACGTCCCGTCCCAGGCTGAGCTGACGAGCGGCCCCGCCCCGCGCGGCGGGAGGGGGCGGGGCCCGACGACTGCGGCTGCGCGCGGGCCGGCGCGGGCCGGGCCCCGCCCCCTTGTCCCGGGCTGAACCATGCAGCCGCGGCGCTACCTGCTTGGGCTCCACCTTGCCCTCTGTTGGCGTCATCGCCCCGCGCCGGCACGGGGGCGGGGCCTGTTGCTGGGTTACGGCTGTCATCCGCGCGCGCCGCCGCCGCGCTCGCTCTCTCTCTCGCCCGCCC
>VFFE01006484.1:702440-716512 GCA_008921705.1 Burhinus oedicnemus | reverse complement strand
CCGGTGCCCCGGTGCCGCCGGCGGAGCACGCGGGGGGCGCGGCGCCGCCGCTTCCCATGCGGCTCACGTTGCCGGCTGCGCACGGTCTGGTGCTCCCGCCCGCTGCGGGCTGAGGAGACGGGGGGTGCTCCGCCGCCCCTGGGAAGGGCTGAGGTCTCCTCCGCCAACTTGTGCCGCCCCCTTTGTACCCGCCGCGGCGCGGGCCGGCGGCCCCGGCTCCCGCGAACAAAGGCGGCGGCGGTTGAAGGGCCGGGGACCCTCCGTCCTCCCCGCCCGCCAGAGCCCAGCGGAACCGCCGCGGCGGAAAGTTGCGCAAGGCTGGGAGCGAAGCGCACGGCCGCGGTGCTGCTGTAAGCCCCGAGGTTTTCAAACACTTCCCCCCGCTCCCTCCTCCCGTGTTTTTTGTGGGGTGGGTTTTGGGGTTTTTTTTTTTTTTTGGTCTTTTGGTTTAAAGGGTTGAGTGGCTCCTCATAGACTCTGTGGCTGCCTCCTGCCTGCTCATTTGCATAACACTTGGGTGGAAAATGCTGCTGTTATTGTCACGGGAAAACGTTATTAAGGAGTTGCTTTTTCACATGAAGCGGTTTCTTTTTTTTTTTTTTTTTAATGCAGTTTAAAAGCCAGAAGTAGTGTCGGCTCTTCCTGTTTATCGGAGAAGTTGGTTCTTCACAAAGCAGGAGCAAGTGCCCCTGCTCTCGCTCCAAGCCTTACTCTGGGGCTGGGGAACGAAGGGTCTCGTTTGGGAATGGGGCTCTGTGTGCTTGGGGTTTGTTTTGCTTTGCTTTTTAGCATTTCTGCAGCGCGCAGAGTTTCCCTCTGAGCAAAAACTACAGCAAAACTTAGATTGTTTTAATAGAGTATCTTAACTTGCTCTTAACTGAAGAGAACAACACCGCAGTAGTTAGGGAAAGAACATTTATGTCTGTCGGTGTTAAATTGTACCGTTCAGGAGTTAAAATTTATACAACACTTAGTTTCATATGAAGAGGATGTACTAAAAAGTGAAGTGAGTGGGTTGAATGTCGTTTGTTTGATGAGACAGTATTCAGACATAGATCCAGAAATCATAACTCTGTGCGAAAACTGTTTGCGTGAGTCTAGCCTCGGCACTGCTTCCTCTCCACATCTCTCTTGATGGAGTCCAGAAAGACTTCGATGGAAAAAATTGTAGGGTTTGCCTTGTTCTTCATTAAAAGAAGAGTAAGCAGCGTGTGAACGTCCTGTGGGTCAGCTGCTAGGGTCCTGCTCTTCAGCTTTGTCTTTACCAGGTGGGAGTTGGAAGTAAAGAAACATAAAAGGTAGCAGAAATGTATGGTGGCTGAAGGTCTAAAATACGTGCACGGAAAGCTATACTCCAGAATTCCAGCAATGTGTGCTCACTCTGTGCTTTAGTTTGTTTGTGCTACGCATTTGAGAGTATGTACAGTCTGTTTCCCAACTGTGTACTTGTCTGTTCCACTGAGAAAGAGACAGCCTCTGAAAACTCAGGGGAAAACCTAGACATCAGTAGGAAGTTCAAAGGTAGATGGGGCACCTGACATTTCACAGTTTCTTTTTGAGACTAAGTATGCTGAGAGGTAAGAAGACACTTTTTTTTTTTTTTAGACCAAAATATCTCTGTATCTTGAGCCTCTTGTCATCGCTGCTGTTTTAAAAAGGGGGTAAAAGAAGTTGAACTCTCCATTCAGTTCACTCTTTGCTTTTCTTGGCCCTGGAGCTAGGAGGTCGGGAAAGGAAGTTGCATTCTCTTCAGGCCATAGTGTTAAGGAGGTGGTCAGTGCTATGCTGTATTTAATAGCTACAGGAGCTAAAAGGCACTGCGTCCTTTTTTCAGTATGGTGATTACACTTGCTTTTATGTCACTTCCTGGTGCCAAACTTAAATCTGCCCTTTCCCACTCCATCATCATCCGGTTGTTAATGGCAGCGTGGCTCTATCTCTTGGTGGCACTTACGTGTTCTTGTTGATGTTCCAGATTCATAAATATCTCAAGAAGTTGTCACTTTGTTATTTAAATGATTTTTGTCAAGGTTTAAGTTTTTCCTCCTGCCGCAGCTTAGATCTAATCAATGTAGTTCCTTTGTTCAAGCTGAATGATGTACTATTACAGCAGTGTCTGGAAACAAAAATGTTTATTAGAAAGTATGTGAATTTCATTTGCATTAACTGTTAGAGAAGCTTTTTATAAGTAGCTTTTTAGCTTAGGGAAAGAAATAATTTTCATTTTTAGACTCTTAGACTGACAAATTAACTTTACTTCCCCCCATTATGTACGCATGTTGTACTTTGCAAGAATTCTGTTAATTACTTCAGTGGAATTTGTTGTCTCTGAATCAGTAAAAGAAAGGAATGATGTGTGATGATTTAGGCCTGGCAATGTTATTAAACAGAGAGGAATGCTATTCTTCTGTCTCTTTAAAGTAAACTAAGTTAAGTATCTTTTGGTCAGCATGTTTTAAATTCAGGCTGTATTTAATGAACATGTTTAATCTTCTGAATCTTTTTTCTGAAGAACACACGCTTGTTAACTGACTATATGTGCATTACATTTGAAATAAAAGTAAGATAAAGACCCTATCTGCAGAGCTGCTTCAGCCTTCTCTTATCTGGGCTGTGTATATCAGGTAATGCTTGAAAGCGATGATGAGGGATTACTTGTAATTGCTCTTGAAAATGCTCTTCCATGACAGAAAGTATTGTGATTTAGTGAATTTGTGGAAACTGATGGATGGTTCTCTACTGAAATACTCCATGTGTTCACAGGATAGACAAAATCTGTTTACCAGGATCACTTCTATGGACTTTAAGATAGTCTCTTGCGACAACAAAGGCTGCAAAGACTTCAAATATTTGTCTGATGAAGACCTAGAACCACGTAAGTGTAGAAGTTAACTTATTGATAACAAAATTCTTGGTCTTGGTTTGTGGTGGTACAGTCACTGATCATTACACAGGCAGTTCTGGCTTAAATCAAGGGTCAGTTTAGCCTGGTATCCTGTGTCTCTCAGTAGTCACCAGTGGATGTCTGTGAAGGACTGTGGGCAGCACTATGTGCTTACAAGTCCCTGTCCCAGAACACCCTTCCGGTCCCTATCAGTGTGTGCTTTAGGGCTGTGTTGTTTCTGTGCATCTGGTAACCCTTAGCGGCTTCCTCTTGGGTGAACGTGTTTGATGGCTTTAAGAGAAGAGTGGGCAATTCACTGCTTAGTGACTTGTTTTGAATATACGAGTCGTCAGCTGTGTTTGGATACCTGTGTGAGGAGAGCGGGAGAATACCTGATCCCTGTCCACTCCTCATCTGTCACAGTTTCATGTTCAACAGAAAATGAAACGTGGTTTTCCAGCTTTCATTTTATATAGATTATGTGTGAAATAATGAAGTAATGATTTTTTAGCTCCTTTCTCGGATCGGCTGGAATCAGTAAATGAACATAACAGCTCAATTAGGTGCTTACTTAAATATTGAAGTACACATTTGCTTCTCTCCTTTGAGAACTTCGCATATGCAAGACACTTTTTGGCTGTAATAAATGCTAGAGGCATTGCAGCTCACTTGTGAGGGAACGTTTCTTGGGCAGGGAGAGGGAATGGGAGCAATTACTCTGTTGTGATGTTGTGAATTCTGCCTAGTTCTTTGCACCAGCAATTCTGATCAGCAGCTCCAGTGTTCATCCTGTATCAATCTATACATTGCAGTTAAGTGTTTTCTAATAGATCCTTACCTTTTTTTGTCAGTAATGTGGATATGATTTATGTCTGAAAACACTTCCACTTGCAGCCCATAAACCTGAAGTTTATGGTTAGAGAAGCTTAATAACTGTTTGTGGGGGTTTCTGGTTTGTTTTGTTTCCCTCCCCTAAATTTACCTTGAAATAGGGGATTTCTTTTCAGAGCTTCATCGAAATAATTTGAATTTGGAAACATAATGCATGTATGTTATGATATAATTTAGTTTGCAAGGTTAAGTACTTCATTTTCATTCTGACATTCCTTACTTTTGAACTACTGCATTCAATGTTGTTCATGCTTACCATGACAAAAACTAAGTCGTCATCTCTTCAAGACTGTTCATCTTTGTAAAACAGACAGGTCTTTATTGTTCAGTAGCTCTTCAATATTACATTTTCTCAATATTCTCTGAAACAACTGCAGTTATTCTTATAAGGGCAAAACAATGTATTTTTTCCATAATGTTGTGTCTTAACATACCAGCAAACATCTTTTCCCATGTGCTGAGGCAATTGAAGGTATTACCCCTGGCTAGAGAATACAGCACCCACAGCTTGGCTGGTAAGAGGAAATGTGTGAACTATTCCTTATTGTCCAGAACTAGCTTGCTTAGCTCAGATAAGCTTTGCCTGCATCTTGAGCTGAGATGGTTGGCTTTGCGCTGGAGGACGAGGAATTTTGGTGTGTACTGTTTTGCTGGTACAATTCTGATGTGATGGTTTCGGAAGGTGCATGCTTACAAGTAGCTACAAGGGCAAGATTTGGTCTCAAACAGCTCTTGTTTCTTGAAATTGCGTGATCTGTGTTTCTGATTGGTCACACAAGACCGCTTCCTAGCAGCTACAGTATGAGGGAAGCCTGTAGTAGGTAGTGGATGGCCAAGCTGGCCTAGGTGAATTTAGTTTGTCTTGTGACCCGGTATTGGATGGCTGCTTCTAGCAGAGGGACAGCTCTGAGGTAGTTAAGTAATGCTTCCTGTTTAAAGACTGACTATTTTAAGTTGTTCAAAATGTGAATGTTTTGAAGTGCTTTCTTTCTTGAAAATGTTTCAGTAGTATGGATGGTGTGAGGTGCCTGTTGCTCCTCTGGAGAAGCAGCACTGAGAAGTCTATGAGCTCTTCAGTGTGGGCAGGCTGAGGTGAGGTGTACTCAGAGGGCAGGGCACGCTGCTGAAGCAACACTTTCTAAGCACAAGATTTGCTTCCTTACCAAGGCAGGAGAGCTGCCCACAGGTGGAGCCGAGAGGTGTGCACATGCTGTGGTGAGACCTGGCCTCATGGAGCTGTGGGGAAGGGGACATTGGGGGAGGAGGAGTTGCAATAGTTTCCTGTAAACTCTTCATAAACCTCGATCAATGAGTCTTGCCACTGTAGTATCCCAAGTTGTAATTATGGATTCATTCTGTCCCTTCCCTGGTCCTCCTCTCTATGCACGGATCTCTCTT
Organism: Burhinus oedicnemus; assembly: GCA_008921705.1. Taxonomy (NCBI): domain Eukaryota; kingdom Metazoa; phylum Chordata; class Aves; order Charadriiformes; family Burhinidae; genus Burhinus; species Burhinus oedicnemus. The sequence continues at coordinate 711,339 of VFFE01006484.1, read as the reverse complement.
TGAAAATCAGAAACCTGAAGTCATTCTGGGATAATTCTTATGCTTGTTCCTATGTTCTGTTCTCCGGTTCCTCAGCCTTTTAGTCCGATGTCAAAGCTTGTCTTTCTCCCTCTTCAGCACTTCTTCCTTTAGAAATGTTGCTCTGGGTGGCTATGAACATGGGAGGAGACCTTGACGTGGTACAGGTTACCAGAGATTTCCCCTGCGTGTTCCCTTGCTGGGATTATCAAAGAGCTTAAGGGTGGTGGTGGAGAGCTGACTGTACGTGGCATGTTGGGAGGTCTTTTTCATGGAATGAAGTACTGCTGAATTTGGTCATGCAGAGTTAGGGTTACTTAGCTGTGGTTTTGTGTTGTTGTAGGTTGTGGCAATTGCTTTGAACTTCTGAAGGACAGGAACTGCAAACCCGGGGTGCGTGTTGTTGACAGCGTTTGCTTAACTCTGCCCTCTTTGACTGGCATAATGTCCTTACTGCACCCATTTGCTCTGTGTTCTCACAGATGCTGGTGAATACTTTTGGAGCACATCATGTGTTTTTCAGGATAAAGTATATCGTGTTTTCTTTAAGGTGAAACGTTATGTTTAGATCTGCTGTAACATGCAGGATCTGCTCGTAGGGAGTTTCCTGTATTACAAACTGCACGTGAAAGGATATTGCTCTCTGTGTAAAATATGTGATATGCTTTATGGGATAGAATGTGTGTCCTTATATATCCACAGGAATGAAAATAGTCACAATATTTTCAGAAGCAAACAGGCTACTTCAGGACTAGCTACTTGTCTTATTAAGTAACTGACAAGCCCAAAACACCACAAGGCAAAGCCAATGGGGAAGAAAAGGTTTCAAGCCTTTTCCCAGCTTCCCTTTTTAGGAGGGAAGTCCTAAAAAGTGTGTCCTCTGGCAAGTGCAAGCCTTTCAGCATTGTGGCATCGTTCATGCTTGCAAGGTCCCTCACTAGCTATTGCAGTAGCTGCAAAATCTAGCATTTCTTTGCTAGACGTGACAATAGTAGGTACATGCTTTTGTTAACTTTTCCATTGCCTAATAAGGCTGTTTTTAAAAATAATATTTTCTTCAGTGTTTAAGGCCATAACCACTTAATAATGATAACCAAAACTACAACTTTGGATTCAGGCCTCTTTGAAGAAATGTTGCTCATCTTTTGCAGCAAGTGTCGTCCCACATAGCTTGGGATGGTTTTGAATCTGTTGATGACAGGTTGTCTACACCTTTGCTTTACCAAATGCTGTGTCTTCACTAAGCAGTGTTACTTGTGGCCCTGAGCTTGGGTCAGGTGGGCAGTAAACCTGCAGTTTGCCGAGAGTGCCTACTTCTCCTGCTGTTTATATCTTGTCATTTTGTTTTAATTCATGCAATGGTGCTCAAAGCAAGAGGTCTTCTGCCACAGTAGAAAAGGGCCCTGAAACTGTGATCCTGGAGATACCCTCGTCTAGGTTACTTATAACATTTGTTTCTGAGTTCCGCTGTGGCAGTTTTGTCTGTTGTTGCCAGAGCTGATGAATATGTCTTCACATCTGTGGCATTTTTGTGAGTGGGTGTGTCACTGCAATGACAGGTAATTTTTTTTTTTTTTCCTTTACTGCCAAGTACTATAGTGACAGCTTATATGGGTCTTGAGGGCATCCTCAGCATCCCTTAAATCATGCTAAGGCAAAGTTGCTGTGTAAATTTTTTTTTTTTTTTTTTGCTAGGAAACTTTTGATACTGTTTCTTTCTCCACATACCTAGATAGCAGGCCCTATTGGATATTCCAGCAAGATGAAGTTTGAAATAATTGGTTTGTTCGGGGCACTGTGTTTGGGAATTGCTTTTCTCCTAACTTGCTACTTGTTGCAAGAGTCCTGGGGGAGGGAGACAATGATTTCAACCTGGTGTGCTTCCCCCCACCCCAGACTGCCCACCTGCTGAATGTTTAAACTTCTCTGCATAGCCAAGAGGGGGACAGACACGGACCCTTGTGACAAACCTCTGGTAGAAGGGGGCAGATGTACCCCTCCGCTTTCATGGCGTGTTAGTTGCATTATCTGTGGTAGCCGGTGGATTCTGAGTGTGCTGTCTCTGGTCCAGTTAGGAGCTAGACTTAGTCGCTGCTTGACTGCCAGCTTGCTGGACTTTGTCTTGCCGTGGACTTGCTGTGCAGTACCAGCTGTGCAGCATGCCGTCCTGAATGGCCGCTTCGTCTTCATGAAACGTGGCAAGAGTAGCGTGCAGGCTTTAGTAGCTCCTTAGTAACACGGTAGTAATTCTGTTTTCACATTATGTGTCTTCAGGGAGGTGATAATATGTTTGAAATAGGTCCTACTAAGAGTCTCTTATGTGGGCTGTAATCTTAGGTGGGCTCTAAATACACGTGTCTGAACTTTCCATTTTTCAAACCTGTAATACAGAAGTGTGTTTGTGTTAACGACCCTGCTTAGCTCCATAATGGCAGTTTCTTAGCTTGTCTAAATGTTTAACTTAATTTTCAAAGTTTTACATACCTGAAAGTGCACTAAAACTAGGGTGGTTCTTAAACATGGCTTGCTGTAGCAAAACAACTTTTAACATTCACAGTTATATTTGATTTGTTTCCAGGACATACTGTTTCTTCATTTCAGGTTTTGTGTTGCTTTCCCAGCTTTTTAGCTTATTGCCATGGTAAATCTTGCAAATTGTTTTGTTGTTATTTGTCCTTTGAATTCTGTTATGCTTGACTATTTTGAAATCAAGTAATTCCCGATATGCAGCAGAAAAGAAGTGGGTTGATACTGAAGTAACCGAGGGTCAAACTTCAGCTCTGCCATTACTGGTGTTTGGCTGTGCCTGGCGGGAGCAGTAGATAATGCTCAGTATGACTCAGGAGCACAGGCTGGATTTTTTGTTTCGAGGGTAGGAGTGGGTGGTGTCCCATGTCATGGGGTGGATGTGTGGCTGTCTGGTTAGGGGAGCTACATGCTGCGGTTGCTGGCTGCCGATGTAGGAGGTACGTACAGTCATCCTGCTCGGCTTGCCTGTTGTTTATACGGGCTGTGTGGGAACCTTTCGAAAGGGTGCTGGGAATGACTGGAAAAACAAAAGCTTGTTTGGTGGCACAAAAGAAATGTTAACGTTTTGGTCCTTCTCATTCCTATTGTTTGTTTACACTGCAGTGTGGTGGGAACAAAATTGATTGTGTAGGTTAGGCATGACCTAGCAAAGATTAAAAAAGAGAAACTTAAAATTGAAACGATTTACCCTTACTTCATAAATCTTTTTGAACCTTGCAAAGGTTGAGGGTTCCTGAGATGTTATATTCACTTGTCCTTTATGGGATTGTCATTTTATATTCCATTTGACCTGCTTAGTTGGTGCTGAAAAGAATGGTTCCAAACAGCTGCTCCCACCCCCAACCTGTTCCTGTGCTAGGTATTGGTTTAATCTGACGTTTTGGTAATTACTTTTCTGCTGTTGGTTTTCCACCATTTTACTTCCCTGAATTTAAGTGAGAAGGGAACTAAAAATCAAATTGAGTTGGCTCAGTGTGACACGGGATGTGTGTTAAGAGCTGGTACAGGGGATGCACAGCTGGCAGGGAGTCCTTTGGGCACTGGTTGGCCAGTAGATCAGCTTAACTGTGCCCTGAAACCTTGCGGTTGTGGTTTGATGATCTGCTGAAGTCAGTGCAGAGTATGTGCTGCAACCAAAAGGGCTAGTCTTGCTCCCTCCCACCCCTTTTTGGATTTTGTAGTTGTGCTGTCTACTTCTCAAATCCAGCTGGTTGTGAACCAACATGAATGCTAGTGCTGCCTGACTTCTTGGCCTTTTGGGTAAGGGGAGAGTGGGGTTGCCCCCTTTTAACAGCAAGACAAATTTAAGTAATCTAAAAATCCTTATAATCCATATACTAAACTGCAGTAGTATTGTTGTGTATATCATGCTGTAAACTATATGCGTGACAAAAAACACCTTCAGCTACTACTCCTGCCAATTCAACCTACAAAATTGAGCATGCGCTTGATCTTCAAAGGATTTTCCCTGGAGTTCTCTTCATATCGCAGTCATACCTGTGCCAATCTGGACAAACCAATCCTTTTATTCTGTAGAGCGACATTTAACACAGTGATCAAAGCTAAAGTGTGCAGAAATATTAGTATTCAAATCTGTAAAACACAAGGGAAACAAATTATTCTATGAGCAGCAGGGCTAACAAAACCTGGTTTCCTGTGGATTTGTATCCTCTGTCTGCTGCTGTATCCCACCACTGCAGTAACAGAGTCCTCATTACTGTCCCATTATCTTCTGTGACCTCCCTTATACGTTCAGATGCTGCAGCCTCACTACTCTGCTACTCCTACCAAGCTTTTTTTAGTTTGCTAGCTGTGCTAAAGGCAGCATGTGCTGTGACTATTGCAGAGCTATGTGTATGCTTGCTGGCTGCTGCCAAAGAGGGAAAAAAAAACATATTCAAGAATTCTGCTGATTGTAGAGCTGAGAGTTTAACTTTTGTGCTATTCTCGCTGCCTGTTAGTTGCCATCTCCAGAAAAGAATTAGGATTTCATTATAGGACGCGTGTATCTTTTTGTCTTTCCTTTGTTTTCAGAATTACTTTTTGGAAAGGTGTGTAGTGCCACTGAAAAGTTTCACGTACAAAACTTCTAGTAGTTCACTGTTCTTCAAGATCAGGCTTAATTGTTACAGTTTATTATGTTGTTTAATAAAACATGTAATCCTTTTTAAAGAGCATTAGGTTTGTAGTTTAAGTGATTTTTAAATTTTTTTAACCAAGTTTGGGGATCTGAACAATTGTATGGAAAGGTATTGTCTCATATTAATCATGAATTCCATAGTAATGTCTTATGTTATTCATGGTGTTTTAACCCTGTAGTTTAGTTGAATATATTCTGGTTGTTATAAAACTCCAGCTGAACTCAAAGTTTTTAGGTGTTTTCTGTACCTTTTCCTGTGTATTATTCCGCATCTCTCAGTTATAGTTAACATACCTGATCTTTCTGATGCTTTTTGGCATCCCCTTCAAGATGACTGTCATCGACTATCATTTTTTTTGAAACTGTTTTAATTTAATTATAGTTTCAAACCATTTTTTACATTTTGTGCCTACTTGGAGTGCTGTAGATTTACAAAGTGCCTACTTGGAATGCTGTATTCAGTTTGTAATGTACCAATTGTAATATTTTCTGGAACAGTTTATATACATCCTAACATTTATTTTTTTTTTACTGAATATCATTCTTCAGTGAACTATCCAGAGTGAGCATGTCTCTTTCTAAATTCGTTGTTAAAATCCAGAAAGTTAGTGAGTAGAATATTCACCTTGACATGCAGTACCTTTTCGATAGTTCTTTTTGTCAGTCAAGTATTTCCCTTTTATCTAGCTTGGTTACACTATCTGAAGTTCTTACAGTTCCTTCTCTTGTCTTAACCTTAATAATTTTCATTTGAGTGAGTTTTGCCACTTTTTGCTTCCTGGACCATTAGGGAATACATGAAGTAGTTCTAGTACAGGACCCCGGCCTGCTGCTGTGAACTCTTTTTGGCAAGTTAACGCACCATTTACTGCTTTTTCTTTTGAAGCTTTGTTGCTGGCATCTTAAAGGCAAATAATGTTTCCCCTAACACCAAGATTAATTTTACTTAATGGCCTCTTGAGACTTTGGGGGAGGTGTTTTTGAAAGCCAGTTTTTCAGCAATTTCTCCAATTTCTCCTTAGTTCACTGTTGTTATAAAATTCTACTAGCCTAAAAAAAGCATAGTTTCCTTTCCAGAAACCATGCTGTGCATATTCTCTGATATCAACCTGCTTATGTTTTACAATAGTATTCTCTAAACAATTGTTTCAGCTAGCTTGTTGATGCATGAAAGGTTTGTTTGTAACACGCTAAGTCGTATTTACTGGCTGTTTTAAATGTAGGTAAGTACTGTGTTTTCTCACATTCTAGTATGAGATATTTTTAGTAGGAGGTTAATGTAATTTTTTAATATTTACAAATTAATTTGTTCCGCCATTTGTCATCTCCACTGCATCCTTTCACAAGAAATTCCACAGGTCTACTAGCCTGAAGAGTCGCTTGTGTTTTGAAGGTGGCTCCTAGTAGCTGCTTTAGCCGCTGTCTAGTGTTTGTGTTGAAGGGGCAATGAACAGTCAGTGAGTTACTGTCCTCTCCTTTTCATGTCACTTGCCTCTGGCATAGTCCCTTGAAATTGGGCTGTTTGGTCTGAAAGAGAACATTTTTCAGGTACCAGTTCTTCTATACTTAAGTAATTTTTGATAAAACAGTGCACATCTGTAAGAAGACAGGTATTTCTTCAATAACTGCTTGATTTTTTTTTTTTTTTTTTTTTTTTTTTTTGAAAAGGAGAGGTGCTGTTTGGGTACCAGTGCTTACTAGTGTTTCAGGATTGAAGCAATCCTACAAATAGCAACTGCAACTGAAGTTTAGGCTATAGGGGAGATGTTTACTGAAGAATTGCTTGACGCTGTGGAAATGACGGGTACTAAAGTAAGGATGAGGAATTCTCCTCTCTGTCTCCACAAAATGGCGATTCCTGTATAGCTGTTCCTGTGTCTGTCTCTTAACATGGTTAGAACATCAGCTTAGCAACTCTTAAGTTTTGTTGTCTTGATGATAGGGATCATAAAAAATAATAATGAAGAAACACTAGGATCTTTCAGAAATGATGAATAGCAAGTTTCCTATTTTGGTATTGCAGTTGTTGCACCCAGGCAAAGCAAACAAAAATTCAGCTCTTGTAAAACTGAAGGTGTCTTTTGGTCTGCTTTGTTGATAGTGCATGGCCAACTTCAATCTTTTAATAGTCATCATATATATGAGTACTTTTGTGAAGAAAAATAGGTTTGATGCTTACTGGCTTTCTGTAAACCTCTAAAGCCTTTGTTTAATTGATGGTTTGTAGAAGATAAATGTGTAAGAAATAGATTCTACAAGCTATATCTTGAGGTCTTACTAAGGTGTTAATGGCTTGTGACTTAAAGTGTTTCTTTAAAAGCCGATTTTTAAATAATAATCGTAGATTTTTTTTTTTTTGTCAAATTGATTGCTATCATGAAGATACATCTGAAGACACTTGTGATGCATTTTAACTCAGTGGTTAATTTTCTGTTGCCACTACCAATAGGCTATCGTATCAGTTCTTTTGGAGTAGAGCTGAAGATAGATAAATGAAATCCATGTTTGATCCTGCAGTCATTAAAGTATACACTTAAATTTGGTCATAAGAATACCTGTAGAAAGCTAAGTGTCTGCGTAAATGTTTGCTGCATTGGTAGCTTCAAATGTAAATTTGCCAGACTTCCTAGTGACATACTTTTGTTGCCTCATAACAAAACTGATTGTCAGTTTTTCATTGATAACACAATCTAAAAAGTACTGGGAACTTCTCATTATTCTAAGCTTGTATTTATTTATTTGAAAGAGCAAGAAGCTAGTCTCTGAAGAGTAGGATTTTTCAAGTACGCAAGTCATTTAGGAACGTAAATTCCATTGACTGTACTGTAAGAGCAGCAGAATTAAACTGAAACAGAGGATTAATTTTGGAAGTGAAGCAAACTGAAAAGTGCAGTTGATCACAAATACTAAGCAGCGTGTTATGTTATGGAGGTCTTACTCTTGTACGAATCTTCGTAAGCCTAAATGAACATCTGACTGTAAAATCGTTGAAAGACTCAGTCAGGTATGGGCAGGGAGAATTAGCAAACTGTGAATTCAGAACTTAATTAGGAAAGCATTATATTTAAACTTATTTTTAATCACTGTTTAGAAGTCATGTTTATTCGCTCTCAAGGAGAATATAGGAAAAACGTTGTGTAACTATCTTTTTAGAATCAGTGTGTTTGCAATAGTTATTGTACTGCTGTTTTCTTTGCCAGCACATCAGTGGTGCAATAGTAGGCAAAAGACTCCAAAGTCCAAGAAAACCTTTACGTGAAAACCTTAGAACATGGTTGAGACTTTACAATTAAGTAAAATTACCTGTCTGGTTTTGTTATGAAATGTGGTGGTAGTTTGTTTGCTTCTTTGACTACTCATGGATTAACTAATTGGCAGTAGCTAGGAAGAGCGCAGAACTTGTTATGTGACTCTTGTTTCAGCTATCAGTTGTCCTTCTGTGCCTTATCAGGCTGCTTGACAACTGTTTAATTGAAAAGTTTCACATGCTATTGAAGTGTTATTGTTAGAATAAGCACTTAATTCCAGGAGGAGGAGGATGTAATCTCACGGTTTGATAGTGAGAGTCATAGTGTAGGTGGAGGGATGCTATCAATGTCCTAGATAGCAGACTTGTTTATTTTATAAATACAGATTTTTTTTTTTTTCTGAATAGCAAAGGACAGAACCTTGGCTAATTGTAAATATCTCTGATAGTAAAGTATTTGTCCCCACTCATTCTGTTACAAGAACTTTTGCTGAGAATTCAAATGCTACATCCAGTGTAACAAATGGCAGCCTTGTCCCTGAGAAACTGCAGTAATAAGGATGAAACTTGCTTGTTTATTTTTGCTTGGGTAGTTGTGCATACAAAAACCCCAGCATTAGCACTGTACTTGGCAAAAAGAAGCAGATGAGAAATGGTAGCAGAGAATTATTTCAGATTGCTTCTACACTGGCTTGCCACTAGGACAAGGGGTATTGCACTGTTAAATATGAGTAATAGACTGCATATACATAGTTTTTTCCCCTCAGATCTTGTTTTGCTTTATTGTCTGTGTTAATGTGTTATGCAGGTAAAATACTTGTATGTTACTGCTGGTAAAAATGTCTTTCACAGATTCTAAATATAGTGGTTTAGAGAAACTATATCTGCCCAGCCTTTTTGCCTAGCTGGTGGTGACTAGATGGAAAGATTTTCTTTTTTTTCTTTTTTTTTTTTTTTTTTTTTTT
>VFFE01006484.1:686370-702420 GCA_008921705.1 Burhinus oedicnemus | reverse complement strand
CAGAATAACGGAGCTGACTTGCTAACAAAGCAAGTTTAGCAGTTGTGAGTAAGGGAGGAGACTTCATTTTAATTCCTTTAAGGATTGCTGATGCTGTACAGCTGAAGTTATTAGGAAAAAATACAATCTTGCTTGGAGGAAGTTTGCGGCCATAGTCATGTTAGAGCTGGTTATCAAGAATAGTTACAAAAAACCCCACAAAACACCACTGAGCGCTGGGGAAATGAGTTCAAACTTTGCTTGAGTTTAATTGAAAGCAATGGACAAGTACTTGCAGCATTTCTGATCTTCGCTTATTACAGTTCTTCTCATTTCTTCTGTTTGTCAATTCCAAATGAATCTTTGGATCCAAACTGAGTGCATCCATTGAGTGATTTTGTTGTTGCTGTAGTACAGAATTATGGTGCTCTCTTTATTATAGGTTGTCAGTGTTGCATAGGGAGCTTTGCATAAGTCATTAATGTGATAAATTTGAGCTTTTGGCAGGGGGGATACCTTCACCAAGAACCCTAAACTTTTCTGTTGATGAACGAGCATGAAAGTTTACATTGCACTTACTGTCTTTTAAAAAGTCAATGCGAAGGGTTTTGATTATCAGTTTAAGGAAGTGGAGAAGTTAACAGATTTTTAGAACTTTTGAGTTGGTGATTTTTAAGAAAGCATAGTTAAATGCATTCTATGAGGTTTCTGATGTTTCATAGACTAACAAAAGGTTGCTTTATTAGTAGCTTTAATGAACAAATCGCTTTATTGGCTTAGACATACTGGTTGCTTTGTCGGTCCAAACAGCTATGGGCTCTTGTTTCAATTCACCATTGTGCTAGAGTAGAGAAGTGATAGCCATTGACCTTCTGTTAAAGCACAATAAAAAGTTTTTTGTGAAGAAGGAAAGTGTGCGGAGAAAAGAGCAATGCAGTTCTCTGACTTGAGTTCAGCAGTGTAAAAATCAAGAGACCACGCACCTCTCGTGTTGCTTTTCTTGCTAGGTGGCTCAGTATAGTGAACCACCTGAAACAAGAAAAGGCGAGACTGACTTTCTGAAGGCTGTTTTTCATGGAACCTGTGTGTAAAGTAAGAAGGTATTTGTATTGTAGCTGTAAGGAAGCATATTAAGTAGGTACTCACTTAGGTCTGAATGGTAAGTGTGTTAGTCTTCAAAAAAATTCTTTTTTATTACTGATTGTCTGGTTTGTTCTATTAGTGATTAACACACATGACTTAACCATAGCATTTAATTGAATTAAGTGGTCCTGTTTTATTTCTTGGATTACTTCCTAAGATTTTGTTTAAATGAGCAAATAGATAGATTTTTTTTTTTCTGACTGTTTTTCTTCTGGTTAAGACAAAGAGGAAATTTCTTAGATGCTTTAAACTTTTGTTAGCAATAATAGTTAGTTCTCAAAGTTGATTTCTGTGTAATGAAAGGATCCTAAATCTGCTGCAGTCCCTTAGCTCATTCTTGCACTTATCAGATTGCTTTAAAAACTTATCATTTTACTTGTAAAAGATGAGCATCTTCCTGTAACTAGAATAATAGTGTTGCAGTTGAAGCTGGGGATTCAGATAGATTTGCCAAATGCATTTATATTACATAACACGTGAAGTTATAATCGTGATTAAAAGGATTAGGAACTTTCTTTTTAATGAAAGCACTGTATGAGAACAATTTACAGTTCTCTGCAAATACTTTTTTTTTTTTTTTTAGGCTGGGGTAGCACAGTGCAGCTCAGATGTTCTGTAGCTGGCTGGTTTCTGGGTTGCAGATTTGCACTGGAGCGCTTGTCACTTGGTGGGAGCAGCTGCTGGAATATATTTTACACTGTAGTTATACTTTGAATTTTGTTGTAGGGATCGTGTTGTATGCTCGGTGGTTATGATGTGTTGGGCCTAGTGTCTCTATTTGTATTACAATACAGTGTTTGAATTACTGTTTTTCTTACAGAGGAGTTTCGTGCCCTATTGCGTTCCTAATTCTTCAGGAAAGCATGTTTTTCCCTGAGACAATTTCTTGCATAAATTTATCTAGACTTCATTTTTGAGACATGTGTTCCCTATAAACTTGTTCTTGGAGTTAGGAATGAGATTGGGTGGGCTTGTTATATGAATACATTGAGAGAAGCAGCAGACTGAGAATATGTTCAGACTGGGCGTTGCTGGTCCTATTCAGAGAGGAGCTGACTTGCCATCATGCTCTGGTTAGCAGCTATGGCTTTGGAATGCTATTTAGAAGAAGTACCTTTGACTTTCTTTAGTTTTCTTCTGAATCTTACAGCATCAAAATGTCATTAATGTAAAATTTGCATGGTTTTGCATGGAGGAAACCTAGAGCAGGAAAGCACTCTCATTTCCCGTTCCCCTGTGGAGAAGGGTTGGAGTTCTTCGTTACCACTGTATGCAGTGCCCTTTTTCTTGCCTCTTCTGGTTACTGCCTTCCCCACTTTTCATCTTTCTCTCTGTGGTCTTTCAGCATGTGCTAGGAGGTTTGTTTTGCTCTCTAGTGCATTCTTTTATTTGTGCTATCTCCCTATCTCCTTCTGGCTGCAGTTTTTTTCCTCTCCCCCTTGCTTGTCCAGTTCTACCCTCCTGCCCTTGTTCTGCATTTTAATGCTGTTTCAGTAGTTTTATACATCTTTGAAAATTCTTGGTTTTCCTTTTTGAGCCTAAAAAATGACTTGAGCGAGCCCTGATTTTTTTTGAAGGAGCCACCTCTTCCAGAGGCCCTGTTCACGCCCCCTTCTGCCAGATAAGTCACAGATGTTCCCCAGCAACTCTGCTTGCCACTGAGTCTGTACCTTGGCTCCCTGATGCTCAAAATTAAAAGATAACTTACGCCCTCAGAATTGTTTAGAATCAATTAAGGTATCTGAGGTTTTTGACATTATAATGGTTACTATAAAAATATTGTAAAAGTAGTCAACATGGAAATTTAGTTCAGAGGCAGGGTTTGGCTAAATATGACTCATATTTGTAAATTCTTAATGTCCAAAGTATCATTACGAGTAATGGAATGGAAGAGGTTGTGTGGCTTTGAATAATACTTTTTAACCCTTCATCCTGCTATGTGGAAACTTGTGTTTTAACAGCCCTCAGTTGGGGAACTGGTTTTGAGGTTGTGTTGGTATTATAATGATTGCGCACCATCTGTAACTTGGGTATGTGATGGCAACCGATGCCAGCTGTATGTGTCAAAGAAAACTGGTAATTCTCGTGCAGTTTTCATTGGAAAGATATATTAAGTAAAGATAAAGAAATAAAACAAATTGCAAAATTACAGGTGTCCAGAGCTCTGCTGCAGTTAGCTTTTTCATTATACGTTTCTTCATCAATATCAACTTCCTACACATCCATCTCAATAACAAATGGCAGCCCACAAACTGTGTGTATTGAAGAAAAAAGAGGCAACTAACATCTGTTTTAAAACCAGCAACCATCTGCAACATACAATAAAATGTGTACTGTTTAGCCCTTAGATATCACTGCATCTGCAGTAAGGAGAGTGCATTTGATGTTCAACTTTCAAAACATGTACCTCAGAACACTATTCCTCTAGAGAAATAGTAAAATCTTTGAATATCATGCAAGAACTTGCTGCAATACAACAAGAAAAGTCCTATAGTGGCTTAGCATTGTGCCTTGAAATCTACGCAGAAAATGATTAAGCATTAGCAGCTATAGCGGAAAATGTATGCGGAAGAAATTTCTCTCTGACCCTCTTCCCTAGCTTTCTCACCATCCCCTACCATCAAGTTCATGATCAGAGCCAAACTTCTTGTAGGTGAATTTGCATCAAATAGTACCAGGCCCTGCAGAGCAACAAATGCAAAGCTTGCCAATGAATCTTCACCATCCTATAGTAAATATTTGCTCTCCTCCCCACTAAAATCAACAAAATATGTGGATCTTACATATTCACACACCAGAATGCAATGTACTCAATACAGTTCACAAAACGTTCTTATGGGAGTAAAGGGAGGGAAAGCAAACAACTGCTAAGCACCCAAATGAACTCACATCTAAAAGTGATCACTCTTCTTGCAGGCAAGCAGTATCAAGAGGAACTGGGTAGTCAGAGTTTTAACTAGCTACGTGGAAAGGAATCCCCAGAAGACAAATCTGGGTCTTTAAGTATGAGATTATGCAGCCTATCATGACCTTAAGAGAGGGGTTTTGTGGAACGGCATAAACTTTCCCTCTCCTTTAAATCTTCGGTGTATCACAGGTAAATAGTAATTGTCTGTTTTGCCCTCCTTGAATGACAAAGGCATTTTAACTTTTCCCATCTTCCTTGAAAAATCTCTCTCCATTCCACAGGTTTTCAGCCATCTCATATTAATTAGCGTAGCCCAGATGAAATCAGAGCTTATATTCTCAACTTGAAGTTGTCCTGAAGGTTGTTCTCTGTCTGTTTGAAATCTGGAGGTCTTCTGTACCTGGTCTCTTCAGCTGTATCGGTTTGACTAATAGAAGAGAATTTTTCTTTTGTAGTATCAGTGCTTCTAACACTGTTCTCCAGACCAAAAGCATTGTCTTAGAAAACTTGATTTCACTAATTTGAGCAGAACGCTAACCTGGCCTTACAATGCTCAGTTTCCTCAGCTTAGAGTCTAGTTCTGCCTTGAGTGAGACTCTGGCTCATTCGGTTTCCATAGGGCTTCTGTCTTCATCATTGCCTTGCTAATCGGAAGTTATTTTTAACTCACGTAGCTGCCTTTTTCATCAGTCCTTTGGGGGTGGAGATATACACAGAACAGTGGCATGATAGTTGGAAGAACTGGGGTTTCTATTCCTGGCTTCTGCCACTGACTTTCTCTGAGGTTCTCTTAATTTAAGAGCATAATATTCCTTTTTGTGCCTCATCCTCTATAAAATGAGAGTACTTAGCCACATCTGTAAAATGTTTCCGAGATCTTTGGGTAAACACTATTCTGAGTATTTGTTTCAGGAGATTGCTGTCTGTGATGATAGTATAATAATACAGTTTTATTTCTTTGTGGAAAAGAAGCAGCACCAGTAGTCCACCATTCTGCATTCAAATGGCAGTCTGTAACTTCTGTAATATTATTAAGTTAATGTGGTCTTTAACATCTGTATAACTATTCATTGTTTAATGGGACCAGTGACTTAAAATGAGTTGCTATTAGTTTTACTGGACATAAGGTGTTTTAATGAAAATGAGGGTTTATATTACTTCAGTGTTTGTGGAACTGTTTTAGCAGGTGCTAAATTTCTGTCCTGTTCATATTGTTCAAAACACATTTAATGAAACATAAATATTGTTTTCCTGTAATGTACGCAATATCCAAGACAGACCCACAAACTCCAAGTGAGGAGTTACTCTACTTAATGGCCCACATCTTACGTTTTTTCACTCTCGTGGAAACAGCTTACTGCTATAGTTGCTGCATTAATCCATAATCCAATAAAGGGGATTTATTTGAGGGGTTGAAGGCAGAGAGAAGAAAAAGAACGTGTCTATAGTGCACTGTGGGCAACAGTTATGCTAAAAATAAGGTAGAGCTCTTGAACGGCTCAGTGTTTGTGTTTCTCAGTGTGTGAGACATACACACTAAAGTTTCACAGTCAAATTTTAAGGTGCGATTATATCCTTTCTCCGGCTCCTCAAGGAAAAAGACCACAACAACAAACCAAACAATCAGCTCCCCAGGCCCAAGTTGTTCTTCCTGTTATTTCAGCTGTCACAAATGCAGGGATAACTGGGCCACTACTTAAATCCATACAATTGGCCTGCATTAAATATCGTATGGTATTAAATGAATGTTGACCCTCCATCTTTGGTAAGAACTATGTCAGTTCGGTGTACAACGCTACTTTGGTATACCTAGCACATCTCTAGTAGCATATATGCACAAACATATGACCTCAAGACTCTTCCGAAATTAAGCAATGTATAGGTACGTCTCACGTTGAAGCTTCCGTGTAACTTACATGTAGTAAAATGTTTGAATTAAGCCATTCCTGATTGCAACAAATGCATATGAATGGCTTGTACCTGTTGCTGAAGGAGGGCTGGCAGAATCTGCATGTGGATTTTTAAAGCTTTAAAGACAAAATTGAAAGGAGGAGTGCATCGATATTTATTGACACTGATGAGTATTTACTGAAAGTTCAATGACAGTCTGGTTCCTCTAAGGGTAGGCTGACAGGCATTGCTACAAGTTTTCACACTGATACCTTATTGCTAGAATTCCAGGCTTTTTTCTTTTCCCTCAAAGGAAGCTAAGACCTTGATGTATCTTGCTCTGAGTTTGGTGCTTCATGGTAACCGAATGCAGGATCTTTGAACAACATTAGTTGTTTTTGCTGGAATTTGAAAGGTACAATTATGTGACTCAATCTCTAGAAAGTGAGCTCTGTGGAGTTTTCGACTCTAAATGTCAGGTACAATAATTTTCATTCCTTTCCCCCTCTTCTGATGTGAAGGTTTTGCCTATAATTTTTAATGCAGTTTGTAAAGACCTCTGAAGAAACTCTGTCAAAATGCTCGGACTTCTAAGAAAAGATGTTAGTACTTACCTTTCTTGTTTTGAATATGGGTTGACTTCTAAGAGCTGTTAAATGCCCTATCTGGAGTTTGTAAATCACTGTCTGCGAGATTCATACTTTATTTGAAAACGTTGCTTGTTTCCCATGCCTGAACTGAATTTCACAAAATAGCCAAGAAGACATACTGATTTTTAATGCTTGAAAATTTCTCATGCTAGAACCATCATTTAATTAACTAGTGCTTTACTCTGATTTCCAGTGTATGGTTTAGATATGAATAATGGTACCGCACTCTTAGGGGTAGATATAAAAGCCTGGAAATCATTTGGTGCTCAGATACACACGTATCTTCCTGTGGGTCAAATTATTTGGAAAGAAGTTTTGAACAGGATTAAGCAAAGGCCTATGAATTAGAGGCCTAAATTTTGGGTTTGGCACCTGCCATCATGTGATAGAATCAAAGCCTTGAGCTGTCTACAAAATGCTGGGGCCCGTGGGCTGCAAAGAGAAGCCTGCAGACATCACCAGAGGGTAATTCACAAAGCATTGCCTGCCTGGGACTGGAAACACCACAGGCCAAAACTGCTGGTGGCATCCAGGAGATCTGGAAGCAAGGTGAGGAAAGGCAAAAAAATGCCTCTAGCAAGCTTGTCTCAGTTTGAGTCCATGTTCTAGGTAGTAGTGAAGGGCAGGGGGAGCTTGACACGTCCCTCTGGGTCAGATACAGCAGTAGCTGGCGGGCAGATCCAATGTTCTGGCCTCCAGCTCCTCATTCCTCTCAGCTGGCAGGAGACTAGTTGCTTCTAAAAATAGTATGTGTTACAGATGCTCCTGTTACCACTGCATGAAGGAATGGGATCCTTCTGCTTTGTGTGGGTAGAATTACAGCCCCTGAGCAGAAGCAGAGCTGCAGGAACCCACATCTTGGTGGATGTTGGTGTCTGGAGCACCTGAATCTGCTTCTGGTGCTTATCGGCTGTCTTAGGTATTGTTTCTTCGAAGTGTAGATTTTGCAGGTCTTTGAATACTGTCATGCTAATTTAAACAGCAGCCAGCAGGAGAGTGTAGCATGCAGTACGCCATTAGAAAGGACTGATTTTTTTTTGTTTTGTTTTTTTTTTGCTTTATTTTGAGTTTGGGAATTTGTATAAAGGGCATCCAGATTTTTGGAAGGAAATACTCAGATTATATTGTTAAAATAAAATTCTTTTAGCAAAGACGGGTGTCTTTTTTTAACAAGATCAGTCAATTTAAAGTCAGTTTCATTTTTACCCTTTTTGTGCTTCGCTATTGAAGTGTGGTGGTTACTGGAAGAGAGTACTGTATGCCATTTAAGTTTTAATTCTTTTCTGTTTGTTCATTCTGAGTGCTGCTATTTTATAAAGTCAGACAGAATGTTTTGTTAGCAAACAAATGGGAAGTATAAAGCAAACAGCCCTTCCTTCTCCAATAAATGCTTCCATTATTCTTTCTTATTAGTTAGATAGAATTTTATGTCATGGGCCAAACTTGAGTTGATAGCCAAGCTGCTGAAAATGATAATAATGTCTCAGTTGTGGGAAATGGATAAGGTTAGTCATAAACTTCTGATTTTTGAAAGGTGCCTGGTGTCTTCTTCAGTCTTTTGTCTTTTCTTGGTTTAGAACTTACTGGCTTTGCTGACTCTTACAGTAATACCTTTTCTCTTTTTTTTTTCTTTCTCCTTTTTTTTGTTTTGTTTGTTTTGGGTTTTTTGGGGAGATTGGAATTTAGTATTATATTGGTAATATGATACCTTAAACTATTGGAAATTGTTGGCATGGATTATAAAGAATTCAGTTTTAGGAAGTTAAAATAGGAGGATAAATACAATAAATGCAATATTTATTTTCTGTTTAAATACTAATATCATAAAAATATTTAGATGGCCACAGAACTGGAAGATCTTGCAGGATAATTTACCAATACCGTGTATGAATTTGGATTCGGACACAGGCTTAGCTGTTAATCTGAATATCTTAATTTACTAGAGTATTGCACAAAAAAATGGGTGGCTGTATGCAAGTTACTGAGAACCTGAGACATGTTCTCACCGAGAGTAGTTTCAAAGCTGTCCCAAGAATTGTCTGCCTATCCAGTACTTTGTGGTAATGAAGGCCTGGATCAGCTGAGCTTGCATGTGTGAGAAATCATATATATGCTTCAAAGCGGTCCATTGGATTCTGGGTATACAGTGGAATGACAGGTATGGTGCTGTAAACCAGAGTGCTTACTCTGTTTGTGTCTCTCACAATTAGCTATACATCCATATTTAACACAGAAGAATGTTACATGTCTTTGGTACAGACTCTCACCCAAGACCATGCTGGGGAATTTCTTGATGTTTATCCACTTCAGTGGTGTTCTGCTTGCTAGAGAGCTAAATTTATTCTGTCTGCTGGTACGAGGTAAGTAAACAGAATTGCTAGCTTTCCATACCTGGTGCTAAAATTAGATGGACTGTTCAAAGAATTTGAAAGACCCCAGGGGCTGTTAAAGAGTTGCTTTGACACACCATTCTTTAATCTTCCGCAAACTGAACCAAACAGAAAATAAAATCGCAAACCCTCCTTAATATCAGAGACTGATTGCGAGGCTCTTCAAACTGTTTCAGTAGAAAACTTGGCATCCTATCTCTTCTGACACTGCAAATTCCCATTACTGTAAATTTAGCTGCCTTTCCGCAGGTATCTGCATCTGTGTTGCTCGGTGTGTTGTTTTTTGTAAATCATGGTCTGAAAATAGGTATGGAGAGTACTGCCTTAGAACGGTAACAGAGAATAAGCTTGTCTAACTTTACGTACCTAATTTAATGGCACGTAAGCCATTACAAGCCATTACACCAGTCAAAAGACTGGTGTACAAGGTCAGTAATAAATTTTTGCCTACACAGTAGTTTTTCTTTAGTCTGAGAGAAGGTAATGTTACATTACATTCATTAGCCATACCAGGAGAGGTGAGCCTTGATCTCTGAAAGCATCACTGAAAAAATGCCTTGCCATGTCTGTTTACTCTCTGTTCCCATTGCTAAATGAAGTTGTTGTGCGAGTAGCTTGATTCACTGGGTTGGAACTGCTTGAGGTTATCGTGGATAACTCGTGGGAAGTATTGCATCCTGAAAAGTTGGTTATTCCCATGCTTATAAAAAATTAAAAGAATAATAAAAATCCTCTACAGCCAAGATATTATTCATGGTAGTTTCAGACAGATCGTAGGAGAATGAGCCCTTGATGGGACCAACAGATCAAAGTTAAATGCTCTGTTAATGGCCTATTAATGTTTTGTATTTCTTTGTGTGAGGTTGCATGCAATTGCTTCTTCCTTCTCCCTCAGTTAACTGATTAAGCAGGGACCTCAGGGAGGCTGTTGAAACTTTCTTATAGAAAACTGAGAAAATACACGGATTAATGTGTAGGCTGTTTTGTTGCTTAATGTTTCCACCAAAGTTGTCCTAATCACATCAACAACTGTAAGCATGCACTGGCATTCATAGATCTGTTAAATTGCCTCCATCTTTCAAACAGGACAAGCTTAATGCAATGCCTCACCTCTTTTATGATTGTCTGTTTGGACAGTTGGTGATCAAAACGCACAAATAATGGTTAATCTTCCACAGTGACCATAGCTTAACTTTTGGTGCCTTTGTAAACTTAACTTGAAATTATTCTCACTGTAGCTTCGTATGTACGCTGTGGCACACATTTGTTTTCATTTGCTCCTTGTCCAGCAGTTGCAGACTTTTGTTCAGTTCTTTTTATGGTTATACAGGTTTACTTCTGCTAGAGTAAGTTCGTATTGCATTGAAAAAGCCCTTTAAGTTTTGATTTGAAGGTTTTAAGGCTGCGCAGATATAACCGAGGATCTCATTGGGATTTAGAATTTCTACTGCTGTACATGGAATCAGAAAAGATCATCTCAGCATTCCCATTCTATTCTCTGTTACCAGCTCTGATAATTAGCATCCGCTTTGATGCAAAATTTCAGTCAGCCCACAGGAGTTATTCACCAGTCTCATTTCTTCCTTCAAAATAAAAAGGAAGAGGCAATACCAGTAACTCAAAAATTTAGCTCTGAATCTCCAGCTGAATCCTAGGTCATCTTGACAGATAGCCTGGATGGTTTGTTCCCTTCCTGTTACCTTGGATGCACAACTGTACTGTTGAGAAAATAATTTTGGCATACCATTAGATTTTGCAATGTGTATGGCTTGGGAGTCAGAAGATCTCCAAAGTGCGCAACTGAGATCTTATGCCCATGGCAGTGTGATAAGGATACTTTTTTGGTCACCAAAGTGTTGCACTCAAAAATGCATGTGTTTGATAGAGTTCTTAGCAAGCTTTTTAGCTTCTTTGACTCCTGATATAAAATTTTGCAATAAAAAAACCCCACCTGTGGTTGCAACTTCTTGTTGCTCTATTTAGAGTGAAGTACTGTGCTGTGTTTGTATGGTGTGATCTTTCTGAAGCAACATCAACTGTGACGTTAGTAATGGAGCACTACACTAGAGGGGCTCTACTTTATCCATATTCTAGTTGATCATCCATCTACCTTAAAGCTTTGCAGTACTTACCTGTAGTATCTATTGCTTTTGGATATGGATAGTAAAGCACACTTTAAATATTACATGAGTTCTCCAGCCTCTTCCCTGTTCTATTATATATGCCTGTAGTGAGGTGGATAAGAAGCAATGTACTGAGCTGATGAAGGAAAAAACCAACCCTTTATCTTTTGTAGGTATTTAGAAAACCTATGTTCTGAAAGGATTCACTGTGCTTTTGCCTCTCCAGCTTTGAATAGCAGTATTGATGCTTACAGTGATTATTTAAGTTAGATCTTTGAAATACAGCAAAATGAGTTTATTTTCTGTTTTGGGAAGCCACCATAGCTTTGAACTCTGAAGCATTTCCTCCTGTATCTCCACTAGAGAGCACTGCCAGCTGCACTGCTGAGGCCTCTCATGTATATACCAAAATGCGGATTGTGACATGACAGTTGATCCTTTGTAAAATGTCATTATAAATTGTATTAACCTCCTCTTATGTTGTCACATGTGCTTGTTAAGAGAAACTAGGACCAGAAGGGACTTTGGGAGATCATTGAGACCCTTCCTCAAGACAAAAATCTGCTGTATCTAGACCAGTGTCTGTCAGGAATGTTTTGATCTCTTTTTAAGTGTTCAGTGCAGGAGAGTGCATGTTTTCCCTAGCCAGTTTCTTCTGCCACTTTGTGATCCATAGACTTGCCCTGCTGCTTTTCCCTCTTCTTCTCGGTGTCACCTTTCCTGCAGCTCACTTCCATTTTTTCCTCTTATGTTTGCTGTAGGTAGGATAAGTATTACTTAGTTTCTTTTCTCCATACACACACGTTTTTTGCTTTTAAAGAGTGCTATTTTCCTTTCCTCACTCTTGTCGTCTAAGCCAGAGGTTAACAAATATGTGTGGCACTACACCATCGTCAGCGGTGATGGGTGCAGCCATCCAGCAGTGAGATAACTGCATCTAAAATGGCAGTTTCTGGCTCTGCTGGGCCATATCATGCTCTGAGGTGGCTTGTGTGTCAGCTGTGATCCCTTGCCAGTGCTCAGGAGTTGGTGCTTTATAATTTGCACCTTGTTGGGGAGGGACGGTGACCACAGGATAGTCTGGGCTTACAGCTGCTGCAGGGGTAGGGAGCACTCCTGTGCTGGAGGCTGAGGAGGTGGGGACAGGAAGGGTGGCTGTGGCAGAAGTCATCCTGAACCTCCCTAGTTTGGCTATGCTGGGCTAGGCTCAGCGACAAAAGAAGATGGAGAAGCACCGCTTCGAACTGAACAACTCCAGTTTCTTCAGTCTTTTGTTTTATGTTGCCGTTCCAGGCTTTTGATTGTTGTTGTTTCCTCTATTCATAGATAACGTGGTGAAGACTGAAGTGTTTGTGAACGTGTGGTCAAAGGAATAAACATCAATAGGAATTTTTTTTTCTTCATTTACAGTACTTCATCTGTTGTCGAAGGTAGTGTTATGGAGAAACTATTTGATTTTCACACTTGTGGGGTCAGGGAAGCTGGTACCTTTTTCGTACTTGGGTTACTCATTTCTCTACGCTTGCTTCAGACGAAACTTTTGACTGACCGAGGGAAGAACACAAATGACAGACTATTTTAATGTCCAAACGTCTGACTTCTGTTTTATGAAACGTAGAATTAGTTCTCCATGCTTATTCAGTTACTGTTTTGTGTGCTGAAGCAGCTTCTCTCCAGTTGGCAGGACCTGGTGTGCAGGAATGGTAACCCTTGTCAGATTTGCAGCCTCCGGAGTGGAGGGCAGGGATTTAAAATCGAGTATGAGTACAGCTCCTCCCAGTGGCAGGTCTTTCTCTGCTTCTGTTTGCTGGTATGGCAATGCCGGACCAAGGGGTATTCTGAGAAACACCACCCCGCCACATTTTTGGAGGGGGGAAGGGGTCATTTCATGCCTGACTGGTCAGATCAGTAATTAAAGAACTGGCTTTGTATCTGTAGCAGCCCATTGGACAGACAGACTGCCAGAAACATAGGTGTGTTCCCTCATTCAGCATCCCTTCATGTTGTCTCAATACAGGTTTGAAAACCGGTGTGTCTCCACAAAGAAACTGCTGCTGTTGTTTTGCACATGCAATCACCCTGATTTTTGCTGCGGAAAATCCGAGAGATTCATATTCTAGCCACACAGTTAAACCTCTCATCCCAGCTCTCATCGTCTGGCATCATGATTGCTGCAGCATCCTTTTATCAGGGCTTTACGAGTGCAGTCTTGCTCTTGCTGTATCAACTCAGACTATTGCTGCATGCTGAATTTTATTCTTGTAAAACAAACCATTTCAAAAGTGTTTGGGGAATACTTCCAGGAGGCAGTGGAGGAGATCCTGTGACTGTTGGCACCAGCTGTTTTTGGCTCTATGCCAATCCATGTAATTTTGAAATCTTTTTTGTGCTGTTGTTTGTGTACCTATAAAGCCTGTGTGTGTATATATACACTCACACAATGTGAATATATAACACTTTATATTGTTAAAAATCACAGAGGATTTTTGAAAATCACTTACTCATTAGACTTTCTCTTGCATTTCTAATTGCACAGGCAGTTGTATTTATTCCATTTCAATTCTGCTTACAGTATTCCCTTTTTCTTACATACTTAATTGGTAAGCATCTATATACATCGACAGACTTGCACTGCAAAGTGCAAACCCTCCACCACGTTCTTGGTGGTTTGCAAGACCTGACTGGGCAAAGCCCTGAGTAACTTGGTCTAAATTCAGTATTTGAATAGAAGGTCGGATTAGTGACCTCCTAAGATCCCTTAAGTCTAAACTAGTCTGATATTTTTTCTTTTTGTGGGCAGAATGAAAATCTGGCTCTATAGTCCATAGTAGGGCCAAAGCTTTAGTGCTGGAGGACTAATCAAATGGAGAGTCAGGGGCTCAGCTTCTACTGACTCCTATCAGTGTACTGGAGCACCAAACAAATATATCAGAAATACCCTGCATTTTCCTATCTCTTTGCTCTGGATGGAGCGCTAGGATGTGCTTCAGTTCATGTGCATAGCCGTAGGAGAAACCTCCTGGGTCTGAGTATGTACGTACTCCATACTCTGCGGAAGATGTAGAACTTTGAAGTCACTTGAGCATCATTAGTGATGTATGCTTTGCACCTTGATAACCTCCGTTCTTACCTGTTAGATCGTACTGGCCTCATCTCTGTATGGTTGCCTTCTTTCAGCTTCATTACATCAAAGAAGTACTGCTTATATCTTTTTTTTTTTAATTTCTTTTTTTAGAACTTCTATGGCTTCTTCCTATTTTGGCAATCAGCTGTACATTGTTAAAATATCGAGACCAGTACAGTTCATTTGATAAGACTTTAAAAAGGTCTGTCAGTCTTCTGTTGTAAAAGCAAGTGATGACATTTTTTTTTTTATAAGAAATTTGAGACTGGAATTTTTGTTAATTAGATGTTAATGACTGTTTCCATTAAAAAAGAAGCCTCAGTTTTGATTATAGGGAGATAGAACAGAAGAACACTGGGGAGACAGAGTAGACTAAAAAAAAAAAGATAAAATTAAAACAGGGTTTCTCCAACCCTCATTTTTACAGGCAAAAATCAAACATCAACCTGTATACTGGTGTACGTGTGTTAATGTATTGTTTTACAATGTAGTACAGTTGACCCCCCCCCCTTCTGATCCTCCTTTCAGTTTCATGCAGTCATAAGGCGATTTAGATTAGGAGAGACTTTGGAGGTCAGCTAGTCCAGACCCCCACTCAAAGCAGGACTGGCTGAGATGAAGTTGCTCAGGGTTTCTATTCAGGATAAGTTTTTAATATCTCCAAGGACAGATATTCCACAGCTTCGTGAGACACCCTGCTTCAATATTTGACTGCCTGTGATGTGAAACTTTTTTCCAGAACATATAGTCAGAATTTCTGTTGTTGCAGCTTGTGTCCTTTGTCCCATCACTACGTGCCTTCAAGAACAGTCTGCCAGAGAGGGTTTCTGTAGGATAGATTGTCAATTATGCAGAGTTAGAATCTCTTTATTACTTTTCTGTGACCATAAAAGGCCTATAACATATGATACTACCTGAAAATATTTCTAGTCTATTCCTTTAAAGACATGGAAATTAATACATTGGACCTTCTGTAGTAAGCATATAAATTTGAGCAGTGGTATGGTATAAGCTACTCTGACTGATATGAATTAGTGTAGGAAGATGTTTGTCTTCACAGGAGTTGTAGCTTTCAAAGGTAAACTTTCGTGAGATTTTTGATGTATGGAGAGAAGTTTGTCTTCAGTAAAGCCAAGGGTAGGGTAAAATTATGGTGAAATATTCTTTGTTCATCGTTCTGTCTGCTGTTAAAACTAGTCTTTCATAATTTTAGAATCTATGCAAGATTGTTACTTGGTCTGTGCTACCTAACACAAAGCAGGCTGAGCTCTAAAACCTTTGAATTTTTGTCCCACAGGAGATCTAAGTTGTGGAAGGCAGCACAGACACCTCCCATCCTTTCCTTCGACTGCCAGCCAGCAGTTACTAGACTTGGAAAACTCTTAGCAGCCTTCCTGGAAGACATCTGAATCATTAGCCCTTGGTAGTTAATGAATGAGCTTTTTAAAGGGAGCTGCTCTTAGTGGGTTTGGCCAAGGGTCACGCTTATTTTAGGAATACCAGCCCATTCTTGCAGCCTCTCTGCTTTCATTTGTCTATCAAGCCTGATCCTTGTTGGGACCTTTTGTGTGGTTGTGTTATTTGGTACGTGAATTGTGTGCATTGTAAACTTTGTCAGCAATAATACTTTGCAGTAGAATGAAGGTAACTTAAAATAATGCACTAATTATTTCGAAAAGATATTTCATAGAAATCAATTTTTGATGATTTGACATGTTTGTTTAAAAGGTGCAAAGGTGAAGTTGCCCAGCAAGTTGCCAATTGTGTCTGGTTTAACTTCAGAAGTAGCTTGCTTTTAAGAATTCAACACCCTCTTTTTTTTTTTTTTTCCCAGTATTCTCCC